>PISX010001450.1:0-195864 GCA_004024625.1 Mellivora capensis | reverse complement strand
AAAAAGCAAACAAGGCCACAAGCATAGGAGTACATGTACCCTACTTGCTTGCCGAGTCTGTTGAGGGGATGAAGCAGAAAAGAGGAAGTAGTAAAAATGACTACTCTTCCTATCAGCAGAATGGCCCCGTCCCAGCCCGAGGCCGCTCTAGGCTACCTGTTGCCTGGCACAGACAAGGCGCACTCTGACCGCCTCTGGTCACTTCTTACAGCCAGGCTGATTCGATAGTCTCTTCAATAACCCATTCATCCACAGCCTTGTATTAGTTTTCATCCTGAGTAACACTAATTGCCCGTGGGCTGAGAGCATGTGGGAGGCACTGATTGATGACATTTGTGCTGTTTTCCACTAAAGCAGCCAGTGCGTGCGTCTTGGCTGACGCACACATCCCTCCCCACAGGCCAGGTGCCCTTATTCCAGGACCACAGAGAAAGGGAGCCCTCGTCAGCGAACTAGGAGCTGGGTTAATAGAATGAACCGCAAGAGATTAACCCTATCCTAATGACCGATCTTCCCCACTTTGAAACAGCAAGGTCAGCCATCAGCATGAGGCCAAATATTTGCTTTTCTCTGGGAGTGCTCCCATTTTCCCAAACCTGTCTTTACTTGGGTTTCCCCAGAAGCAGGAGCAGAGAGCGAGTAGTTTATATATGCGAGGCGCGGATAACACTAGTAGGACAGTGGGGACATGTGAAGAGTGAGAGGGAGAAGGCAAGCCATAAAGTATTAAGCCAGCTTCCACTGTAGGCAACTAGAGCTTAATCCTACAGGGAAACTCTAAGACATGGTGTAAACCTATGCCTTAGGTTGTTTAGCTGAAGGAGCAAGGGAGCAGGGTATGTACCCACTAACTCCTCTCAGACATTGCCTGCTCCTGCCAAGTACTCTAGCCTGGCCCAGAGATGAGCAGGGAGGCCTTTCCCTTTAAGAAATGCAGACATTGGCTGCTGAAAGTTAGCGGGAGCACACTTCCAGTCAGCTTTGAGGGACGCGTGGGGGTCCTGTGATACTTGCCCAAAAGCCTCGGGAGGAGGCTCAACGGGGAGACATTGAGGCTTGCTTCATTTAATGAGTTCATCTGAGAAAAGCTTTCCATGTCTAAAGTTTCATAACATGGGCCCATTTACATGTAGCTCAGCAGCCTTCATTTGTGGAGCACCCGAAGTAATCCCAGCGTTAGGTTCAGCTCCAACTGTCCGCTTGCTATATAACTTACCAGGCAAAGACACTTCACCTCTCCAAATCTGTTTTGTTTTTCTTTCCAACTGTCAAGTGAAAATAACAATACCTGATTTCCCTCACAGGAATGAAATAAAACTCAAAATCAAAATATATTAATATATGCCAGGAGCCAACAAACCTTTCCTACAAGGGTCAGACAGCAGACATCTTGGGCTTTCGGGATCTGTGGTAAGAAGGGATGTGGTCTCTTCTGACGCTACTCACCTCTGCTGTTGTAGCAGCAAACCGGTCTAGACAGTAAGTGAACAAATGATCATGGCTGGATTCCTGTAAAACTTTCTTTAGAAAAACAAATAGGGGCGCCTGGGTGGCTCAGTGGGTTAAAGCCTCTGCCTTCGGCTCAGGTCATGATCCCAGGGTCCTGGGATGGAGCCCCACGTCGGGCTCTCTGCTCAGCAGGGAGCCTGCTTCCTCCTCTCTCTCTCTGCCTGCCTCTCTGCCTACTTGTGATCTCTGTCAAATAAATAAATAAAATCTTAAAAAAAAAAAAAAAAGAAAGAAAGAAAAGGAAAAACAAATGGTGGGCTAGATTTGACCCCTGAGTCCAAGGGCTCTGGTTTGCCAACCTCTTACAAATAAGAAAGGCCTTTGCACACTTACAGCATCATTTATTCCTCACTCAGTAAGTCACTTTAGTTCACGATCCCTGTCTTCCTGAAGGTGGAATTCACATGAAGCTCAAGTTTACTGTGAGCACCTCTTCTGCAAAAGGCTTTATACTAGCGCTGGGGATTCAGGGCTAATAAGACAGACAATGACCATGCCCAACACCTGGAAAGGGAATCCTAACCCTGTTCTCCCACCAATCTGCACCACTAAAGAGCCATTCCTTTTGGACAAGTGACAACTGTAGCTGAAACTCTCTTAATGCCTGTGATTTGGGGACAGAGGCAGCATTACTAAAGAAGTTGAAGCTTCTGGGTGCCACACTTGAAATGGCTCCTTTCAGGGTCCTGGAAGGGGCCCTAGCAATGATTCCAACCAACATATATCTTCATCAAATTCACAAATGCAAGCTATTTGAATCACAATTGGTTAAGGCCACTGTTTTTCCGCTCCGAAGTCCTCCATCACACTTCCCCTCTGTTAGGTGGTTTTTCTGATCTTCTCCTTTGCAAAAGCACAGTAAACTAATCAACAGCCATTTTAAGCTACTTTTAATGAAAAACATTCACTGTTTGGACTTTGAAGTTAGGGCCTATTGGGACCTCTTTAAAAGAGTTCCTGTTTTAAGAGGCAATAATTAACAATAGATAAATAATTATTCAGTCTGGCTCTTTGGTGCTCCTAGGGCCAGAGCACTGTTGGGTTTTCCCAAGCTATGATCACTTGGACACTAGTCCAAGAACTAGTGTGAAAATGTAAAATGACAAGAAATGCTGTCAAATTCTTTAAGGAAGCAAACTACCTATGCTTGGGAAAATCCAAATAAAATTTATCATCACTAAGATTTCGAAATTTACATGGTCACTTTCAGCACCTGGACTCTGTGATTTGATAGCATTTACCCATCTAAGTATAGTATCTATGAAAAACTACATGTATGCAAGTGTTTATCTGTGGGTGGAGAAGGACACACACATATTTGAGTGTATATGTACACATGCAATTACATAAGTATATATGACATCTATGTAAAACTCTCCCAAAACAAAATTTAAATATTAGAACTAGTTAACACTGCATTTCCAAATACACACTAGTAATTAAAACGACCACATTTTATTGAAAGCTGACCACGTGTCCAGCACTACGCAAGCCCTCTAAATACACACAACTCTACAGTTATTGTCTCCATTACAATGGTGAAGGAACAAAAACATAAAATGTTAAGAAACTTCCCAAAGATCAACTTGTAAGTGATGGGGTAAGAATTTAAAATCAGGTATTTCTGACTCCCGAACCCGATTTTTAATTACCACATAGTTAGTGTAAATGCCCTGTCAAAAAGACAACGTCTTGGCAAAACTACTTAGAGCCTTGAGAATATAGCTGTTCACCAAGAGTCTGTAGGAAATTAGCATTTGTATGTCTGAGCTGGAACAAGGGTTCAGGTACAAATTACATCTTCTCCTGGTGTAAATGATAGGGAGGGGTTCCAGGACTCAATCTTACCCTGCCTTTCTCTTACACTTTTATCCTTTATGGTGGTGATCTATTTGTCCTTTTCCAGCTTCTGTGAGCCTCAGCTCTGACAACAATGTCTACGCTCTCGGCCTCATTAAAGGTGGGCATCTAACACTTCTTCCTTGCGCATCTTTAGAATAGACACATAGGCTATACAAGGTTTCTATATGAGGTAGACAAGTTTTGTTTGTTTCTGTTTCTAGTAGCAAAGAGATCAGGCTAAAAATGATTGAGATGCAAGAAATCTCATTAAGTGGCACAAATTTGACTTTGGGTACTGACTTAATCTGCAGATAATACACAAAATGAGATTTTTCTTGGTATTTGTGTTATCTTAACAATTCCACTCCATTTCTTTATACTTCTGTTAGGATCCATCAGCTAAAGACCACTAGGAACAAACCTACAGTCAAACAAAGTTGTCTTTATTGACCTATCACAATGAGAGTGAATGTACATGATGGGGAACCATAGGGCATCTCGATAGGAGGGTATTAAAAATAATTTATTATAGTATTTGGTTGTAGTGAGTGATTTAGAAGAAAGCTGAGGAAGTAGGACTTTATTCTGGGTTAGATGCTATCAGGACCTGGGATAATTCTACGATTGGGTATCTTAAAAAATCGTACCTAAAGGAGGGAAGACTAGCATTAGGCCAAGGCTATAACTGATACAGCAGTAGCCGTGACTTCTATGAGCCAAGATAAGAGGATGTTTGGTCATTTTTGTGGTCTGAACAATATTCATGTTTTTTTGTCTGTGTTTGGACATGATCAAAGGGTGGTTTTGGTTTTTCTCTTGATCCATCATGGTCACATAGTGGACTTATTTGGTGATAATGTTAATGTTCATGTGGCCTAGCGGTGAGTGACAGGCTAGCTCCTAGTGACACCAAGGGTTAGCTGACAGTTCTAAGCCAATTTCTGGCCATTAGGGATGCTTTACTTTTTCTCAGTGTTCCTATCTTTAAGTCAGTATTTCTGAGTTTTACCTTTTGGATGTATAAGTCTCCATGCCTACTTCCCCTGGATGTAGACCACATAGGTAAAGAAAATATCTCAAACATGCTAACAATGGGCCTTAGGCCTCCTGAAAGATCTTTCTACATAGCAGCAGAAAACAGAGATACCACATTTTCCTTTCCTTGGTTTCCTATTTCCTTATAACATGGAAATAATTCCATCTGTAGTTGTACCTAGAACACACCAAAAGATGATGCACCAAGGCCTACGGTCTAATTAAAGTAGATTAAGGAATGGGAAGTAAGCGTTAATGTAAGTTGAAACCTGAAATGTCACACAATGGCACACACTAACAGTGATCAATAAGGATTGGGTTAATCTGTCATAGGGGTGATTAGTAGGTTAATCTGTATCATAGGGGTGATTGTAGCTAAGTGGTAAGGGAGACTGCAGAAGACTACTTAGAACTGTTCTCAGAACTCTGGCTTTGAAAGCCCTTTTTATCCTGCCTCTCCCTTGGATAGAAAAGGGGACCCTCCCCCTTCCTTTTGTCTTGAGCTCTGCCCCCTCTCCAGCCCTTTCATCCTCTTGACTGTCGCCTTTTGCCTATACCTTTATTTCCCCAACAGGCCCACTAACTGGTTTCCTCTGAGCAATAAGCTTCCAAATGACCTTCTGTGCTGGAGAATAAAGCATCTGACAAAGACACACATGGCTTATGTTTTCTGGGCTGTTAATAATAATAGTTGCCATCTTGATACTTGAAGCTGACTGCCAGTAGGACTTGGGTTTGTGTTTCAGACAATACAGTTCTTCTCCTTGCATTGTTCGTATTCTCTGTAGGGTTTTCCCTGCATGAAAAATATTCGCTAGAACCCTAAGTTGTTTGCTTCTTCTGATTTCTACTACCCTATATTAATATGCAAGTTCTAGAACTTCATATAAATCAAATGAAGCACTGTACTATGTGCTCTTTGTGTCCGGTATCTTTCACCTATGTTTATGAGACTTATTCATGTTATTACTTGCATCAGAAGTTAATTACTTCTTTTTTATTGCTGAGTAGTATTCTATTGTATTAATTTACTACAATTTGCATATTTAGTATGTTGATAGATATTTGAGTCATTTTTAATTTGGAACTATTATAGATAAAGTTGTTATAAACATACTTCTACGAGGTTTTTTGTGGACATCTGTTCTCAGTTCTCTTAAATAAATACCTAGAAGTAGAAATTTGGGGTCATAGGGTGGGTGAATGTTTAACTTTATAAGAAACCAACAACTGGATTTCCAAAGTGATTTTATCTTACAGTCCCACCAGCAATGAGATTTCTAGTTGCTCCATATCCTCACCAACATTTCATATTGTTAGTCTTTTAAATTTAAGCCATTTTACTGGGTTTTATAGCACTTTAAAGTTTTCTGACTATCCACATCAATAAAAATGCTGGATTCAATTCTTATAGGTTTTTTTGCTTCTATTTTTTAATTCTTATATTTTGTGAGTGAAGCTAGAAATGGTTCAATTTTTTTTCTTTAAAATGGCACAAAAGACACAACTATAAAAGAAAAGACTGATAAATTGGACTTCAGTAAAATTAATAAGTTCTATTTATCAAAAGACACCTTTAAGATAATAAAAAGGCAAGCCACAGGTAGAGAAAAGATTTCACATAAACAAAAACATTAATCATGCCCAGAATACATAAAGAGCACCTACAAATCAGTACAAAAAGATATATGACTAAATTTAGAAATGGGCAAAAGATTTGAATGGATATTTTACAAAGAAAATATTAAAATGGTCTATTGGCACATGAAAGAATGCACAATTTCTTTAATCCTTAGGAAAAGAGAAACTTAAACTACAATAAGATATTACTATACACTAAATAGAATGGCCAAAATTAATAAGTCTGAAAATACCAAGTGTTGGCAAGGATGTAGAGCAACTGAACTTCTCATATACATTACTGGTGGGAATGTAAACTGGTAAATCCACTTTGAAACATGGACAGAATCTACTTGAGCTAAACATGCGTCTACTATATGAGCCAACAATTCAACTCCTAGGTATAGTACAAGAAAAATGAGTGCATATGTGTTCCAAAGATGTGCAAACTTGTTCATAGCAGTTTTATTCATAATAGTTCAAACTGAAAACAACTTATTTGTTATTTCTCCTATTAATAGGAGAAAAAATATATAAATTGTGGTATATTCATATCATAGAGTACTATACAACAGTAAAAAGAAAACGAACTATAACATGCAATGACGCAGATGGCCCTCACAGATTAATGATGAGTGAAAGAAGCCAGACCCAAAATAGTACATACTGTATAATTTCCTTTATATGAATTGTATGCACAGGCAAAGCTCACTGCTACTAATGGCTGGCAGGAATACTGATTATCTCTGGGAAGAGAATACTGACTAGGAAGGAGCATAAGGTAGCCTTCCATGTGCTAGGAATGTTCTATATCTTGACCTGGGTCATAAAATTCACCAAGTTGTATACTTGTGATTGGTGAACTTCATTGAATCTGTTACATTTCAGTATTTTTTAAAAAATCCAGCAAAGATTACAACAGACATATTTGAGAACTAGAACTCAAGCAGTAAGGAATTAGTCCCTTAAAAATACCTAACTTTTAGGGGCGCCTGGGTGGCTCAGTGGCTTTAAGCCTCTGCCATGTCATGATCCTAGAGTCCTGGGATCGAGTTCTGCATCAGGCTCTCTGCTCAGTGGGGAGCCTGCTTCCTCCTCTCTCTCTCTCTCTGCCTGCCTCTCTGCCTACTTGTGACCTCTGTCTGTCAAATAAATAAATAAAATCTTAAAAAAAAAACAAAACCTAACTTTTAGAATGCTTGTGTTATCATTCCCTCTCAAAATACCAATTACTTATTTGTTTCCTAAGTTGAGATGGAAAATATCCTGAATGGAAGCTATCTAACCACTGCCCAGAGATTGTAACCACTGCCCAGGGATCTGGTTGTTCAGATCGTCTATTAGCTCTAATGTCATGACCTCGTTTGGAAGGATTAGAAGCCCTTAAATGCCATTAACATCCCAATATTAGATTATAGCCCCCCAAATTAACTCATATTTCTCTGGCCACTTTGTTTCACCAATGTAAATCTGGAGCAAATTACATTATAAACCATGCTTATGAGCTGTCACCACAATACTGAGATGCCAAATGGGACAGAAAATGGCAACCTGCTCAAGCATCCTGGTTTGCAGCAGCATGATTTGATGGTCATCTAGGTTTACAAGTCTGTGTGTGTGTATGTGTAAGGGGCAGTGTGTTTCCATAGTCTGGCCTGAGGCAGTATGCTTTTCTTTTATAATCAGTGTTTCACAATTTTAAAAATACTTCAGTTTCTGTTGTCTGAGGTCCAAATAGGAGCAAAACCAATCTTCAAAACTTTACTCAGATGTTTTTTTTTTAAGATATCACTGCCTGTACTTACCCTACATTACATTAATATTAATATAAAAGATACACACACTGATTTGGTGGTGGGCATAGGGGGAAGAGGTGGAACAAAATCCTACTAGAGTAGCAAAAAGCCCTTTGGAGACACTAAAATGCCAACGAGAGGATTATGACCTACAAAATTACAGGAATACTCATATTTAGACACTCAACCATAGTATCAACATGAGACTGTGAATAAGTTGTTTTTTTTTTAATTTTTCCATAGAGGAAAAGCTAAAGGCAAGATAAATTCCACATGCATAATGAAATTTCAAAATCACTTTTTGAAAATGTAAATTTTCCTTCTCTTGTCACTAAGGCAGCTAATTCTGCTTAGATTTGAGTGTTCACTCAAGTTTACCATGTAAATTCTTCCTCTGGAGTAAATGTGGTACTAAGAAAAGCAGTTTTCACACATAATCAATAAGCTCATATCTGTGCAGAATAACATAAGGTCTAGTGATGAAATACTCACTAGCTAGGAACAAATCTTCCACTTGAGAAATATGTTTGTCTTTGACTTCTGACAGCACTTTCTTGGGATGTCTGATCAGAGAACACAGTATTGGTGTGATTGGTTGGGGTGCAAAGGTTAAAAAGTGAATTTTCTCCCATGGGAATCACAGGCTTTCCAAACTGAACAGCCAACCGTACACAGAAGATCTTAATTCTGGTGACTCTGCTATGGACATGTGAAGTGAGCCCTGTTTATATCTGATATAATGCATATAAGAAAGGCTACCATTAAGCAGGAGAGAAAAGTGGATTTCATCAACTTCTGACTATAAAAGCTGGATTAAATTTTTTTTTTTTTTTTACAAAAATGTCCAAATGTGGAGGAGTAGGGGGAAAAAATCTGTATCACAGTACCCCTGATAACATTCCTCAAAGCCACAAAAGAAACATGTCAACTAGTTGAAAGAGGACTCTTCCTTTGGCTGGCCATCGCCACTTACTTTGAAATGGATAAGTCTGATTTTATTTTATTTTATTTTTTTAAAGGTTTTTATTTATTTCATTTGACACACACAGAGAGAGAGAGAGATCACAAGTAGGCAGAGAGGCAGGCAGAGAGAGGGGAAAGCAGGCTCCCCACTGAGCAGAGAGCCTGATGCAGGACTTGATCCCAGGACCCTGAGATCATGACCTGAGCCAAAGGCAGAGGCCCAACCCACTGAGCCACCCAGGCGCCCCTAAGTCTGATTTTATTACATGTTTTGCTTTTAGTAGATTTTAGATTTTTAAATTCATTGCTTTGGTGATTTGGGGATGGGTCTTCAAGTTAACCTTGAGGATCTGGAGTACAGTGGCACTGTTAAGCATACAAGTGCAGGAACTCATATTAACCATCTGAGCTAGCCAAAGGGAACATTTTGTCAGATGGGAATGTGACACTAAAGTATAAAGCAGACATGTACTTCAGTCCACAGTCTTAAAGGAAGAAGAACTATCAATTCTATTATTAGTATTAGTATTATGTACTTCAACTTAATTTCTGAATTCAAATTCCCATTCTAACAGGCCAATGGATTATTAAGACTGTACTTCCTCACCTTCTCCATAATATATTAAGTTTCTTGTGTCTTGGAACAAAATATTGACTGGAGGCAGGGGGTGAGGAGGATTTAGAATGACCATCTGATCTCCAGTTATGGTCCATGAAGTCTCCTGTTGAGACATCCCCATCTCTAACAGAACGATCGCTGGGACAGGAACACAGTTTTCTGCTTTCATCTGTATGATGCACCACTGAGCCAATCGGCTTTGGTGTCTTGCCAACAGAACAGCCAGGAAGCAGTTTGAGGATCCAAGCTGTTCCAAGATCCTTGGGTTCTTTTTCTCATCCCATTTCCCAACCCCAGGGAAATTAATTTCTAGTCCAGGAGAGAGGAAAATCTCTCTTCTACTTTTCTTAAACTCTGACTATACCTGAAAACTCACAGTAACTCCTTTTTACCTTACCTGATAGCCCCCTAGGATAGCCCAATGATATCATGGAGACCTGAGGGACTCAAGCTCTTGAAGAATTAAAGTCAGAAAAGCGTATGAGCTACTTCTTTCCATATACATCCATCAAAGAAATGAACACACAGCTGCTTATGTGATTGAATAGGGAAGAAAAATATGAGAATTAAAAAGAAAAAATTTATGTTAATATGTAGAAATATCATCCATCCAAAATTACGTGGATTTATTTTTTTTTCTTGTGCAATTGCAAGCAGCAAGAAGGTAGGTGGCTCAGTTGGTTAAGTGTCTGCCTTTGGCTCAGGCCATGATCCCGGGGTCCTGGAATCGAGTCCCACATTGGGCTCCTTGCTCATCAGGGAGCCTGTTTCTCCCTCTGCCTGCTCTGCCTTCTGCTCCCCCTGCTTGTGCTCTCTCACTCTCCCTTTCTGACAAATAAGTAAAGTCTTAAAAAAAAAAAAAAAGGATCAACACGAGGCGCCTGGGTGGCTCAGTGGGTTAAAGCCTCTGCCTTCGGCTCAGGTCATGATCCCAGGGTCCTGGGATCAAGCCCCACATCGGGCTCTCTGCTTGCCGGAAGCCTGCTTCCTCCTCTCTCTCTGTCTGCCTCTCTGCCTGCTTGTGATCTCTGTCTGTCAAATAAATAAATAAATAAAATCTTAAAAAAAAAAAAGAGATCAACAAATTAATGAATGAACCAAGAAATAATGTTTCAAAAGTTCAATTTCCTAGTTAGCCTGTCTTGTACCACAGAGCAAGTTTATCATCTCTGCTGTTCTGTGACCTTAACCTAAGCCTTATAGGAGTCTTCTAACTATTACCAAATTCAGCGTTTTATACCAGGATTTGTGAGTGGCATAAAAGAAACTACTACCTTCCTTGTTGCCCCCAAAGAGCCTCTTGCCTAGTTAGAGACAGACTTATATCTATATACCATTAGAAAGCAGTACAAGACAAGGATGAAAAAAGTATTCTGTTATGGGAACATCAGAAATGAGGAGATCACTTACAGACTATAGTAGATGGCAGACACTACAAGGAAACAAGAGGTCCTGAGATGGACCACAAATGTCTTTGACAGGTGGAAAGGAAAAGAGAGAGACAGCATGAATAAAGATGGAAAGGGTTAGCATGGCATATTTGGGAGCAAGGAGTCTAAGCTGTCTTGAGAAAAAGATGGGCCAAAAGCAAAAAGATATGGTGGACTAGCTTAAGTACAAGAAGGATATATTTGAATGTGATGGAAGAACTATAGTAGAACTTTGGACATCTGATCAGTGGACACCCATAACTACCACAGTGGGAGGTGCTGTGAAATCTAAGTCCCACAGATTTGAGAGCTAAAAGGAAAACTTTGGATTAAAAAAATATATTTTTCATTTCCCTTGCTCTGTCTGAGCTCCATAACCGCTTCTACCCCCAACTGAAAAGATACTCAATAATGCCTTGTTAACTGATTGATTTTAGGCATAAAGGTTTTCAAATCTGGAATGAGGAAACATGGACTCCAGCTGCAGCTCTCCCACTAACTGGCTGTGACTCCACCAAGTCACTGAGCTTTTCTTGGCCTCAGTTTTCTCGACCATAAAATGAGGAGACTAGATTTAAAAATACTCAATTCTCTTTGGGCTCCAAAAACATGTAAGTGATTATTAGTCCAACTAAAGAACCAAGTTGCAAAAGTTTTTCTGGAAGAAATTCAGCCTGAGAGGATTTTTTTTTAACAGATTTTTTTCTAAAGCCTTTTTTTTTTTTTAAATTTTATTTATTTATTTGACAGAGAGAAAGAGAGAGCACAAGTAGGCAGAGAGGCAGGCAGAGAGAGAGGAGGAAGCAGGCTCCCCACTGAGCAGAGAGCCCGATGCGGGGCTCCATCCCAGGACCCCGAGACCATGACCTGAGCTGAAGGCAATACCCACTGAGCCACCCAGGTGTCCCCAGCCTGAGAGGATTTTTAAAAGGAAAATAAATATCAACAAAGATGAAAAGAGGATCAATGAATCTTCATTTAATTACAAGAGTAATACACTAATGAAATTACATGGTAGGTTAGAATTTCTATTTTAAACAGAAGTAGAGAAATGTAAAAACATGTTGATTCCTAACTGAAAATAAGAATTTTGCTCATTGAGGTATTCTCCATTCTCACTCCAGAGTAAATATGTTCTCAGTGATCTGGATTTTCTGCTGTGACTGCCTTTTTTTTTTTTTTAAGAGTTTATTTATTTATTTGACAGACACAGCGAGAGAGGGAACACAAACACCGGAAGTGGGAGGAGAAGCAGCCTTCCCACTGAGCAGGGAGCCCGATGTGGAGCTCGATCCCAGATCTTAGGATCACGACACAAGCCAAAGGCAGACACTTAATGCCTGAGCCACCCAGGTGCCCCACCTTTTTTTTTTTTTTTTTTAAGATTTTTATTTATCTGAGAGAGAGAGAGAACACGCAAGAGCAAGGAGGAGGGGCAGAGGATGAGGGAGAAGCAGACTTCCTGCTGAGCAGGGATCCCAATGTAGGACTTGATTCCAGGACCCTGGGATCATGACCTGAGCCAAAGGCAGATGCCTAACTGACAGAGCCACCCAGGTGCCCCCGTGATTTCCATTTTAAGCTGGGAAGTCAACAGGAATTTATCAAAAGTTTCAATTTTGCTGAAATCAATTGGGAAGTTGAAAGTCAATTAAAGTCTTGATTGCTGAAATCAACTCACAAATCACAAATCAATTGCTGAAACCTTCTCACAAGAGATAATTCAGATAATTCTTTGCCCAGTATGCTGCTGGTGGTGGGGTGAGGGGAGGATGGGAATGTCACAGTTTCCAAAATTCATCAGTAGAACAAATCACTCAAGACATTGAGCCAATTTTTCTTTCTATCTTCCTTCCTTTCTTCCTCTCTCCCTCCCTCCTTTCCTTCCCTTCCTTTCCCTTCCCTACCCCTCCCTTCTCCCCTCCCCTTCCCGTTTCTTTTTTCTTTTCCCTCCCTTCCTTCCTTCCTTCCTTCCTTCCTTCCTTCCTTCCTTCCTTCCTTTCCCTCTCTCTTCCTTTCTTTCTTGTTATGTTAGTCACCATACAGTACATCATTAGTTTTTGATATAGTGTTCCAGATTCATTGTTTGCATATAACACCCAGTGCTCATTGCAATACGTGCCCTCCTTAAGACCCATCTCTGTGCTAACCCATCCCCTGACTCCTGAACCAATTTTTCTTGTTCAGATTCCTATCTTACTATAGAGTCTAGGGCACAGATAATATATTTGTACTTCTGCCTAGATTTTTAAAAATCTCATTGTGCACTATTTTTACTTTTATCCATAAAAAAAGGGAAGAAAGCTAAGATGGACGTGGAAGCATTTTGGATCCACCAGAGATAATCTTGGATTTGTTCCTCCATATATAAGGTGTTCAGAACACCAGAGGATTGGTATACAATCACTTACAGTGAGACTGTCTTGACCTTCTATACCTTGAAAATATGATCTGGAACCATACAATTGCCTTTTTCAGGAATTTACACTAGGAAATATTGAATGCATCAGTTGTTGAAAGGATGCATATAGGAAATGTCAGAAAGTAAGATCCAGGTCATGAGGGACCATGGCAAATTAAATAGATAGAAAAGAGAAACTGATTAAGATATACGTTGAGGGAAAGACAGAAGGAGACAGAAAGAGAAGAATGGAGTAGACTCTCAGAGCAATGTAAAAATGCCATGACAAAGGCTCCTCAAAGAGCGTAAAAGGAGTGAATTTTTAGAATCACCTGTCACCTCGCATTTCAGTTCAGACCACCTGGGTCCTAACTACAAATGGTAACTTTCCTTGCAGTAACCTGAGGAAGACCCTACTCCTTGAAGCCAAAAAGCTTAACCAACACAATAAAGAATATTTAATGCCCTATACTTACATCCAACAAATCAATTCCAGAAGTAGGATATACTTATATTAACATCTTGTGAACACAAACGGCAATTCAGTCCAACCCCTACATTTTACAAATGAGAAAAACTAAGGGCCAAAGAGCAAAATAAGTAGTCATTGTCACACTGCTAGTTACTGTCACTTGACTGAAATCTAAGTCTCCTATGATAGCAGCTTCTAAAATGGTTCCCCAATGATCTTCGCCTTGTGGCACTCATGTTCTTATGTGACCCCTTCTCCTTGAGCATGGGCTGAACCTAGTGATTTGTTCCTAATAAATAGAATGTGATGCAATGTCACTTCAGTGATTAAATTATAAAAGACTGCTACTACCATCTTGTTTGCACTCTCTCTCTGGCTCTTCTTCCTTGCTTGCTCTGATGAAACCAGTTGCCATGTTGTAAGCTGCCCTGTGGAGAGGCCCACATGGCAAGAACATGAGGGCTGCCTCTGGTCAATAGCCGTGAAAGAACTTGAAGCCCTCAGGCCAACAGCCCATGAAGAATTGAATCCCACCAACAACTATGTGAGTAAATTTAGATGCCCTCAAGCCTTGAGATGACTACAGTCTCAGTCAGTACTTTGTTTTTGACCTTGTGAATTATTCTGAACAAGACCCAGCTTAACCATGCATATTCCTGACTCACAGAAATTTTAAGGTCATAAATATTTGTTTTATTAAGATGCTTAGTTTGGGCATACCTTGTTAGGCAGCAATAGATAGATGATACACTCCCAATTCCCAGAACTTTTTGCTCTTCAGCAGATGCCTGCAGAGTCAACAGTAGTCATGTTTGCCTCCACCTGAATGAAAGCTCTGCCTATAACTAACCTTTGATCCCAATATCAAGTGATTTTCACTGCTCACCTTGGGAAGAAAACAATATTAAAATAATGTTGGTGCAAGTAAAGCTCAGCTGTGAGATTAAAACAAACAGAAACAAAATAGAGTTGCTGTTTCTAGAGTGACTGCAGATTTCTGTGATCTGGAAGCACAAACTCAAATTATCTACAGCTGCCCCTTAAACATTTCATCAGTAAATGCACAGCAACAATCTTGTTCCTGGTGATGTTCACAGTGAAAACAAACACTCTTGATTGATTTTTCCCTCCAATAGAATGAATTATCCATGTTATTTGTCAATGTGGGCAAACATAAGTGCTTGTTTGTATGGGGAAAGTGCATATCTTTATCACTTGTGCAGTAGAGAGAGTTATGGAAAACTAAGATTTGGATTCCATATTCAAAGACTTGGGTAGCTAACAACACCACAATATAAATTAAGGAAATGAAAACTGCCCAGGGAAAGTAACTGTATTATTCTTTATTCATCCATTTATTTATTCATTTATTCCTCCACTTATTTAATAAATACTTATTACGCATCTACTATATATCAGGTGATGTTCAAGGTCCAGCAGATCAAACAATGAAAAAGATAAATTCCCTTATATCAAAAAAATAATGGTTTAGAGGAGAATGTAGATAAGAAACAGGTTCTTGGGGCACCTGGGTGGTTCAGATGGTCAAGCCTCTGCCTTCGGCTCAGGTCATGATCCCAGGGTACTGGGATCGAGCCCCATGTCTGGCTCCCAGCTTAGCAGGGAATCTGCTTCTCCCTCTCCCTCTACTGCTCCCACTGCTTGTGCTCTCTCTGCCTCTCTCTCTCTCAAAAATGAATAAATAAAATCTTTTTAAAAAAAGAAAGAAAGAAAAAAACAGGTTCTTCCTGTAAACATGACCAAATGACCATTGATTCTTTGGACTGCTGTACCTTTCCTGAAGTCTAAACTAGCTCATTGAAATTTCACAAAACATTAGTTCTTGTCTTTCTAAATGAAATTCTAGATCATATTGTGTAATATAAGCCTAGCCATTCTGTCAAAACTTCCATAAAGCTTGGTGATTTGAGTTTGAGATCTGTAGTCAGTCTACCTTGTACTAACTCTGATCTGGGGTAAATTATTTGAAACCTCCATGCCTCTATTTCCTTATCAACATGGTAATAATTATATCCACAATGCATATTTCAAATACCTGACTAAACCAGTTACTAATAAAAACTCTGCCAGTCCCTGACAGCATTATCTAGGACAGGATTTCAAAACCTTGTCATTGTTGACATTTGGGGCCAGGCAATTCTTTGTCATGGGGGGCTATCCTGTGCACTGTGAGAAGTTAACTAGCATCTCTGGCCTCCACTTACTAGATGCTATAGCATCCCTTCTCCTCACCCTCAAGTTGATACAACCAAAAATGCCTCCACATATTGCCAAACTTCCCCCTGGGGGTCAAAACCACACCCAGTTAAGAACCACTGAACTCAAGTTCTTGGAGCCAAAGAAAAAGGAAACCAACACCCCAGAAGTGTTTTTAAAGTTTCACATTAATTAAACTCATCAACAGGACACCTGGGTAGCTCAGTCGTTAAATAGCTGCCTTTGCTCAGGTCATAATCACAGGGTTCCTGGATCAAGCTCCACATCGGGTACCCTGCTCAGCGAGGAGTCTGCCTCTCCCTCTCCTTCTGCCACTCCCCCTAGCTCATGCTCTCTCTCACTCTCTCGCTGTCAAATATATAAATAAAATCTTCGGAAGAAATAAAAACTCATCAAGAAAAAATAGGGGGGGGGGCGCCTGGGTGGCTCAGTGGGTTAAAGCTTCTGCCTTCAGCCCGGATCATGATCCCAGGGTCCTGGGATCGAGCCCCACATCAGGCTCTCTGCTCAGCGGGGAGCCTGCTTCCTCTCTCTCTCTGCCTGCCTCTCTGCCTACTTGTGATCTCTGTCAAATAAATAAATAAAATCTATTAAAAAAAAAAGAAAAATGGGATTAATTCTTGGGATCTCTTAATTCAAATATGTCCATATTACTCTTCTATGGTGCGATTAATATAGAAAGGTTCAGCTTTTATAGGATAAATCTTTTTTTTTTAAAGATTTTATTTATTTATTTGACAGACAGAGATCACAAGTAGGCAGAGAGACAGGCAGAAAGATAGGAAGGGAAGTAGGTTCCCCGCTGAGCAGAGAGCCCGATGTGGGGCTCGATCCCAGGACCCTGTGGGACCATGACCTGAGCCGAAGGCAGAGGCTTTAACCCACTGAGCCACACAGGCGCCCCTAGGATAAATAAATCTTTAAGCAAATTTAGACTTGGTTGTGACTTCCAGAATGTAAAAATGCTGAAATTATCATCCCAAATCTGTATACCTTTCTTGGTCTTAAATTTTCCCATGTCAACCTCCGCTTGCTCAGTTTACTGCACTAGAAAAACCTTAACAATCTATAAAATGCACATGTTCCTCTGTTATTTGTCTCCTTTTGCTTTATGATAAATGACCTTTTTTGGTAGCAAACTTCCAAATATTTCTGAAAAGTTGACGCATTATTTGATTATCTAATATGGAGATTTATCTTTTGAGGTACACTCATGAGCTTTTAATATTAATTACCTTTCTATTTTGATTTTATGTCAGTGATAACTTTTTTTCCTTTTATACCTCTGTTCTGGGAGTTCTTAGTCTTGGCTTTGTAAGTGCCCAGTTGCATCCATTAATTAGAAGGGGCTTGGGACAGAGGGAAGTAAAAAAGACCCTGAGTAGTCAGTGGGGATACAAAGAGGAGAAGAAAAACCACTGGGTTAGATGTAAATGTGGCAAAAGAGAAAATAAATGACCTAGAAAAGCATCCCGGTGAACTTGACACACCCTTCCTTCCACACTTGAACCTTTTGGTATTAGGCATCTGGGCTTCCAGCCAAAACCAAGCCTGGGTAGCTGGTTTTGTATGATGTCTTGATATAATCTCAAGAAGCTTCAAAACTTGTAAGAAGCTAGAAATATCTTCCTTGGATCACATACTCATTAGCAAGGTTATTTCATCTTTAAATCCAGAAGTCCTAAGTATATCTATTCGCTCATTAATTTGTACCCTGAAAATTCCTGCTGCTAAGTGAAAAGCTATTAAATTTTTTAAAATTTAAATTCTATTAATTTTAATGAGCATGGTAATGCCTTACATCCCAATCTAAGATGCCCAAATACAATTTCACAGATGGAAATATTTATCAGTTGAATAACAAAAACTTTACACAAATAACAATTTAAAAGTAAAAATATGGTTTGTATGTAAAATGTTGTAAAATGAAGACTTATTCAAATCTGTTCTTAATGAAATTTTCTCACTATAGAAACTATAGCGTCAAGTGAAATTAACAAGTGCATTTTTTTAAAAAAATGTTTTAAAGACTTTATTTGACAGACAGAGATCACAATTAGGCAGAGAGGTAGGCAGAGGTGGGTGGGGAAGGAGGCTCCCTGCTGAGCAGAGAGCCCAATGCGGGGGCTCCATCCCAGGACCCCGGGATCATGACCTGAGCCGAACGCAGAGGATTTAACCCACTGAGCCACCCAGGCACCCCAACAAGTACATTTTTGTCTGAAATTGTAATGCTGAAATTTACTTCTAATGTACTTTTTATTTATTTTGGGGGGGTTTTAAAAAGTCATTCTGGGGGAAAAAAGGATATTGTCTGAATGGTAGTATAACTGAAGAAAGGCTATTATGATGTAAACTAAACAGTCATTTATGTGCTGTAAGCCTGCACATAATTTTCTCCATTTACCTCTAGTATGTAATGTAAGAGGACCCAAATCTTTGGCTCATGGGCAGCCATCCATGGGGGAGGGGGTTGCATCTGCCCTGTGATGCCTGGGATGCATTTGACCTTGCCCTCCACACTTTATCTGATTATCAGCTGCTTAATAACAACCAAACTACTCAAAAGGTTAATACCATAACTGTATTTGGCCGCCTGTTGAGTGGTCTTAGGTATGATTATTAAATCATCATAGGTAATTCTTTCATCCAGTAAATCAAGATAATTCCAATTCATGCCTCTGATAATTTTTTAGCAGAAATTCAGACACTAGATAAAAAGTGATCAATTTTGAGTTGTAAACATCAAAGCAACTTGAAAATCAACTTGAGGAATAGTTTCCTTCTCTAATAGATATTGCTATTACCTAATACAGATTTTGTTGGGTTTTTTAAAAGATTTTATTTATTTATTTATTTGACAGGTAGAGAGCACAAGTAGGCAGAGTGGCAGGCAGAGGGAGAGAGAGAAACAGGCTCTCTGCTGAGTGGGGCTCGATCCCAGGCCCCTGGGATCATGACCCAAGCTGAAGGCAGCTGCGTAATCGACTGAGCCACCCAGGCGCCCCTAATACAGATTTTGTAATCACGATTGTTCCTCCTCTTCTCTCTTCATCAACTCCCTTCCATTAACTGAGTGCATTCTATTAATGGACATAGTGCAAAGATAGGACCTGGATTTTCCCAGCCTTTGCTATTGGGTCTAAGATGTCATTGATTATAAGATGCAGCAATACCTTAAGTAACACTAAGAAAAAAAATGGTTCAAATTAAATTATGACATAATGCTTCCTAATTACTTAGAAATTTTAATGTACAATTTCTGAAAGAACATTTTAGACAGATTTGAAACATAAATTTTAATCATGGTTCACTATTAGGTATATATCAAAAGAGAAAGGTGAATGAAATAAACTGATTTAATTCCCAGAACTTTTTCAAGCTCCTTGTCCAACTCTTTAAATTAATTTTCAACACAAAATTTCCATGTCTGTGTTTTGTTTTTATATCTGTGTTATTCTGGAGGTTGCATTTGATCTTGTCCTCTGTGCCACTGAGAGCTTCAGCAGTTAATACAGCATTTAAGATGGTGCTCCACTATTATCCTTGAGATTTTCTTTCAAGTTGCCAGCACCCCTTCTGCAAATGCTGATATAGGTACAGTTTTGCTTGGTGAGATACAGGCAAAGCTTTTTGCATAAGCACAAAAACAAAATGTAATCGAGTTTCATCTACTTGTGATTACCTTCCTTTCCTAGATGCCATAAAGCACTTGGTCATTGCATTGAAAAAAAAAAAAGGGAAACTGTTATTATTTCTTCAAAGACAGCTATTTGTTTCACTAATGTTGGGGAAGAAGAATTTCCTCTGCCCTTCAAGATCCTTCTAGCTGGACTAAGAATCAAACTGATGTGAGACAGATTAACAGGAGAAAATAAAATTTTGTTTTATACATACAGGGAATCCACAAAGACATGAAATCCCACAGATAGTCACGCAATATGAGGCTGATATGACATCCTGAGCTAAGGAAAGGGGTAGGGGTCTAGGAATAGATATCAAGGGGAGAAAGATCATTTGCTGGAAGATGAGAAGAGATATCTGGAAAACAAAGGTTGCCGTGTCATACAGATGAGTTTCTTAGGTAAAGAAGAATCTCTGTTAGCAGCTCTCTTCTGGGTTCAGGCTCTCCTTTCCAATGTGAATTTAAGCAATGAGGGGGAGGTCAAGAGTTTTTCTTAATCTGCTGAGTTTTAATTGCTTTTAACTCAAAATAATGTTCATACTAATGTGGCCCATCTTGGGGTGGCCTGCCCCTGGGCTCTATAACTAAGATCAAATTTAAACCCTGATGCTGTTTCTATGCGACTTTAATTCACAAAATCTTGATGTTTCAATACCAGATCTTGGAATAATGCATGAAATATATTTCAACTGCCAGTTAAATTTAACACGTGGTAATAACAGTATATATAGGTCAGTTGAAATGACAACATAAGCACAATGACCAAACTGGTGTGCATTCGTGCAATAACTACATGACAATGACCACCTGGTTGCCAGTGATTGTAAAACACCACCAAACATTAGAAACATTTTGACTTCAGAAATTTTAAAATGGGGAGGGGGAAAATGCACATTGGCATTGATGAAATATGCAGATTGCAAATGAAATCAAGAATGAGTTTAGAGGGGCACCTGGGTGGCTCAGTCATTAAGTGTCTGCCTTTGGCTCAGGTCATGATCCCAGGGTCCTGGGATAGAGCCCTGCATCAGGCTCCCTGCTCTGTGAGAGGCCTGCTTCTCCCTCTCCCACTCCCCCTGCCGGTGTTCCCTCTCTCACTGTCTCTCTCTCTTTGTGTGTCTCTCTCTCTCTCTGTCTCTCTCTCTCTGTGTTAAATAAATAAATAAAATCTGGGGCACCTGGGTGGCTCAGTGGGTTGAAGCCTCTACCTTCGGCTCAGGTCATTGTCCCAGGGTCCTGGGATCGAGCCCCACATCGGGCTCTCTGCTCAGCAGGGAGCCTGCTTCCCTTCCTCTCTCTCTGCCTGCCTCTCTGCCTACCTGTGATCTCTGTCTGTCAAATAAATAAAATCTTTTTAAAAAAATTTTTTTAAAATAAATAAATAAAATCTTTTAAAAAGTGAGTTTAGATTATTTCAGTTAAAACTCAGCTCCAGTTTCCTCTTCGCTCTATGTGAGAACATAAACAGTTACAAAATGAGACTGAGGAGGAAATCCAGGGGTTCTACCCACATTGTGCATGAAACTATTCTGTATAGCTGTTGCTTGCTAAGAACCACTGCCTCTGTAAAGCAGAGGTTTTAAACCTATAAAGGTTTTAATTCAACTTCGTCCCAAGTGTGGGTGAGGCAGCTTGATTTGAAAAGAAACGTCTCATTTCAGAACTCTTTTCTCCTGGTTCTGCTTCTTTATTACAAAAGTACACAGAAGGAATCTTTCTCTGAGGGAAAACCCCTGAAATATTAGCTAATAAACATCTTAAATGATTCAAAATGATGCTTTTAGGATTATGTGCATTTTAACAGAGAATTCTGAAAGAATGAAGCCTTCAGCACCCAGAGGAATTAATCTCCCAAAAAGGATATGCACAGGGTGATATTTTTGTTGAGAGAGACTTCATAGCACACCCCCTCCTTTTACCTCCTCTTGACGATGGCTCAGCTTCCTAACAAACATGAGCGTGTAAGCTACAGATGCCCTCAGTGAGTTGTTTCACCAGGGTCAGTCCCTTGGACTAGAGATTTACTGAAGTACTTCTTACTCTGAGACTCAAAATAACAAGCAGTCCCCTCTGGGATGTTTACTGGAAGGCCAAGAATACTAGTCATTCCAGAATCCCAAATTTCCTTGGCATGGGTTTCTTGTCTTTAAAATAATATGGCTAGATAAAGTGATCTCTGACACCTCTTCCTGCTGTCCCATTTCTGACTCTGTGGCATGATACAGTAGGAGAACTGGGAGAGAAGAAAAGGTTATTAAGTCCTGGTCCCAAATCAGCTACCACCTAGTTATATAACTTAGGGCAGGTCACTTCACTTTCAATCTCAACTACAAAAGGATAAAGTTGGAGAAAAGTTATCTAAAATTCTATTTAGGTCTACATTCTGTTTGTAACCTTCATTTATAAGTGACCGTATCATTTCTACTCTTTGAAAACCTTGTTCAGAGGCACATATCAAAAGCTACTCTACTTCAGAGAAAGAGAAGTCAGAAAAAGAGTAAATGAATAAAATGGAAACCAATTTTAGATTCTTTAGATGAGCATTAAAGAAAGGGGAAACTTTAAAAGTCTAAAAGAGAGAGAGATTATGGACCTAAAGTAGTATGAACATAACGTACAATTTTATTGTGAAAGCATCTTAATGACATCCTTCGAAGGAAAACAAATGATTATTCCACTGACAAAGGGAGGGTTAATAGTGTGTTTAATTAAACAAAAACAACAATCATGAAAAACTAACTCAAAAGCCTGTGTGGCAGAGCAGTGATGAGTGGGGAACTCTTCAGAACACCAAGAGCAATGACCAGCAACTGGGGGCAAACCAACAAACAGGTCTGAAAGATCATGCCAAAGTTTCTACCAGGTACCCTGTCTGGAAAGGGACCCATATGTTTATATTAAATATATTTATATTTATAAAATAATAAATAAATTTGAGATAAAATTCAGAAAGTAATTTCAATTGACTGAAGCATGTGCTAGTGCCTGCTGATGGTTCTTTGTGGTATAATAAAACCAATATCAACATAGCAATTAATGCAAGATAGGACAGAGTTCTTCAGTGTTAGTCAGTTACATACGAGGGTGTGATGTGTTCTCTGACCCCAAACAGGAGAAGAAGATTGGAACATAAAATTAACTTATGATAGTTGCAGCCCTACAGGCAGACGCTACGTTTTGATGATCTGTTTTCTCTCTTCACCCATAAATTCGCCCTTTGAGCAACAGCTTGCTCACATACAAGGCAATCTTCTTCTGATTAGTTTTCACCTTGCTCCCCCAAAGCCACATCAAAAAGGTACCAATTTAGATGATGAAACCAGACCTAATGGCCTAGCTGCATCATATAAAGGTTCCACACTGAATGAGCTATATGGTTTCAAAAAGCTAGAAAACCAACTCCTGGGTTTAGGTTTTCCATTAAGAGTTTTTTGTTTTCTTTTTTTCCTTTTAAAAATCAGACTCAAAATGAGGATTCTTCATGTTATTCCTGTCCTGCTATGTGCCTGAAATGGTGACTGGGCTAAACCTTCAAAGCAATCAGAAAATTGCCCCAAACTTTGAGTAACAATTCATTTAAAAATATATTTTGAGCTCATCTTATACTCTAGGCACTGGCACAAGGGATACAGAGGAATACAAAATGTAGCAGTCAGGTGTTTTTGTTTTTGTTTTTGTTCTTCCGTATAACCAATAGCTTCAAAAATCTCAACAACTTGCTACAATGAACATTTACTTAATACTCCAGTGTTTATAAATTGGCTGCCAGCTCCACATAGGGCTCATATCTACTCTACATTGTAAGACTCAGTCTGAAAAAGCAATGCTTTTTTGGGCCATGCTGTTCTCATGGAGGGTAGCAGCTCAAAAGAGCAAGTAGAGGGGCGCCTGGGTGGCTCAGTGGGTTAAACTGCTGCCTTCGGCTCAGGTCATGATCCCAGGGTCCTGGGAGTCCCAAGTGAGTCCAGCATCTCTGCTCAGCAAGGAGCCTGCTTCTCCCCCCTCCCCCACCCACCTCTGCCGGCCTCTCTGCCTACTTGTGATCTCTGTCAAATAAATAAATAAAATCTTAAAAAAAAAAAAAAGAGCTAGTAGAAACTTGCAGTGCTTGCCAGTTATCAATTCATTCCCTCTCAACTCCAACTTCACCATTTAGTACCTGCTTTGCAATAGTAGACTGGACTTCTTAATCATCTGTCCTTTACAGTGATCATGTTCTGTACAGTAAGCCTTGTCAGTGGAGGGACATTTCAAGAGAGGCTTCTTTTCCTAGTTCTAGTGTGCTGAGTTTTTCTTTTTCTTGCTTCTGTTGCACAGTGTATATGTGTGTAGGAATGTATAGTGGTGCTCTGTCCCAGCTATGTGCTGAAAGTACACCATCACTGAGTGATCTCACAGGCTGGCACAGGGCTAGTGACCTACGTGCCATGACCCTCCAGAGGCGGACACTGGTGTACTCTAGACCTAACACTAGCATTGGCTCCCTAGGTCTCTTTGTATACCCACCCATGAGCCTTGGCTCACTTGTGCCTCAGAGGTTGTTTCCTGCAGCCTTCCCACGCATCACAGGCTGTATACCATCTTGCTCCAGATACCTTGACTTCCTCTGCACTCTTGTCCATCAGCCTCAGATCACCTACGCCCCCAAAGGGTTATTTTCCTGATACCTGGAGACTGTGGACCAGCTCTGGCCAGGGCAAGCCAGCAAAATTCTCCACTGAACACTGTGCTACACCCATAACCTCCCCAATGAGGTTTCACTGGGGAGGCAGCTCCCTTCAAAGTTTGTTCTTCCTTGAGTACTCTCTCTCTCTCATCCCTAGGGTCTTTAGTGTTCCCTTTATGTCAATATCTATCATAGTTTAATACTGTCATTCATTATACTAAACTATTCAAAATACTGTGTGGTTTGTATCCTGATTAGATCCAGACTGATACACTATGCTTTTTAATGCCTCCATTCAGGACTGCTACACTGTCATTTCTGCCCATATTTCATTGATCAAATCAAATCATACGGCCAAACTCAAGTTAATGAAGCAGAGATATATCCTCCACTTAATCCACTGGCAGCTACCACAAAGACATGTGGCTAAAGCATGGATATATAATTCTATTATAGGGAGTTACTAAAGAACTGGAAATAATAATCCAACCTGCCATTTGGAACTTGCCTCCTGGAGCATACTGGGGTAGTAAGATATTGAGAAATTTCTGGAAAAGTAAGAGTTATGAAAGGAAAATATACAGCCTTTTGGGAGAATATAATCTATAGCCTCATAGATCTCTTAAGCAGAATCATTATCTCTTAGCTGGGTAAGGAGTTGGAAGAAAAGATTTATAAGCAGAGGGAACAGCATAAAGACCTGAAGTCAAGAGAACAATTCAGCAATGTTGAAAGAAATTGTATGTCACTGAACAATGATAGAGAAATATTTAGATTTTCTGCAATAATTGCAATTCATTGATAGATGGTGATAAGAAATTACAGAAACGTTTCTAAGAAACACTGTTTTTAGAATGTAATTAGATTTTGATGAATCACTAAATTCTGCTCCTGAAACCAATATTACACTATATGTTAAGTAACCAGAATTTAAATAAAAACTTTTAAAAAAGAATGTAATAAGATTTTTTTAAAGATTTTATTTATTTGACAGATAGAAATCACAAGTAGGCAGAGAGGCAGGCAGAGAGAGAAGGGGAAGCAGGCTCCCCGCCAAGCAGAGAGCCCGATGTGGGGCTCGATCCCAGGACCCCGGGATCATGACCTGAGCTGAAGGCAGAGGCTTTAACCCACTGAGCCACCCAGGCGCCCCTGTAATAAGATTTTAAAATTCCAGTATTAAATTATTTTTGATGACAGTTGAATCATATATTCAAACAAGATATTATGTTATAACTAACCCCACAACTCAAACCTTTTTATACCAGTTGGTTTACTTGAAACTATGAGTGATAGAAAACTGAATCCAAAATGGCTCAAATACCAAACTGAATTTATTGGCTTATATGACTGCACAGTCTAGAGTTAGGTCAAGTGGCCCCATGATATCAGTAAGAACTGAATATCCTTCTGTTAGTCCATTCAACTATATCTTAACGCTTGCCATGATTGTGGTCATGGAAGATTACTAAGAGCCCCTGCTTCCATTTCCATCCAAATTATGTCCAAGCTTAATTTTATATCACATAAAAACTGTGAGAGAGAGTGTCATTTATAAATGCTGTATTTAAAAATAATTAAAAATAAAAAAGAAGGGGCGCCTGGGTGGCTCAGTGGGTTAAGCCTCTGCCTTCGGCTCAGGTCATGGTCCCAGGGTCCTGGGATCGAGCCCCGCGTCGGGCTCTCTGCTCTGCGGGGAGCCTGCTTCCTCCTCTCTCTCTGCCTGCCTCTCTGCCTACTTGTGATCTCTGTCTGTCAAATAAATAATAAATAAAATCTTTAAAAAAAAATTAAAAAAAAATAAAAAAAGAAATTGCTGTATTTATTTCCTAAACTCAAAGAATAGTAAAAGAAAGTTTTCTGGGATTTAATTGTTTTAACTAGCCATTAACATTAGCTGATATGAATAAATTAATTTCCCAATATATTATACTTTGGGGTATAACTTTGGCTTGTCTACAGGAGAAACAGATTATTTTCCAGGAGTTTGTTTAGATAGAAATGATACACTCTATGACAATAATGTCCAAACCAGATTTAATAAAGATGACTGGGCAGAGACCAAAGCCAATTTGGCTGAGTGATTCATTGACATCCTGACCATACTGCAACGTTTCATCATGTGTGATGTGTCATTCAATGGAGCTAGGTCTGAAAGAAATATCAGTCATAGATTGTGAGATATTATTGTACTACTAGAGTAAATGTATACATGTTGTGAAATATAAATTTGAAGTACAAAGCAGGTAGTAGGAAGAAAAGCAAGAATAGGCTATGATAGGTGGCTAACTTAAGCGGCCACTTTAATCAATATAATGAAAAACCAAAAGGAAATGTCTACATCTTTACTGAGATTTCCTATCATTTAATTAATTGTGATTATATTTTTCTTTACTTTATTGAGATTGATTATAAAGCTACATTCAAGTTCTCATCTGATAATTCCAACATCTCAATTATCACAGGGTTGGCATCTACTGATTGCCTTTTCATTTAAGAATGAGTCACATACGGGGCCCCTGGGTGGCTCAGTGGGTTAAAGCCTCTGCCCTCGGCTTGGGTCATGATCCCAGGGTCCTGGGATCGAGCCCCGCATGAGGCTCTCTGTGACTTCCCCCTCTCTCTCTCTGCCTGCCTCTCTTCCTACTTGTGATGAGTCACATTCAACACCCAAAAATCAAATAACCAGGTTAAGAAATGGGCAGAAGACAAGAATAGACACTTTTCCAAAAGACATTCAGAGGAGGGGCACCTGGGTGGCTCAGTGGGTTAAGCCTCTGCCTTCAGCCCAGGTCATGATCTCAGGGTCCTGAGATTGAGCCCCACATCAGGCTCTCTGTGACTTCCCCCTCTCTCTCTCTGCCTGCCTCTCTTCCTACTTGTGATCTCTCTCTCTCTCTCTGTGTCAAATAAATAAATAAATAAAATCTTAAAAAAAAATCCAGAGGGTTAACAGACACATGAAAAGATGATCAACATCACTCATTATCAGGGAAATAAAAGCCAAAACCACAATGAGATATCACCTTGCACCTATCAGGATAGCTAAAATTAACAACCCAAGAAACAACAGGTATTGCCAAGAATACAGAGAAAGGGGAACCCTTTTACACTTTTGGTGGGAATGCAAACTGGTGCAGCCACCCTGGAAAACAGTATGAAATTTCCTCAAAATGTTAAAAATAGAACTATCCTATGATCTAGCAGTTGCACTACTAGGCATTTACCCAAAGAATACAAAAATACAGATTCAAGGAATGCATGTACCCCAATGTTTATAGTAACATTATCATCAATAGCCAAACTATGGAGAGAAACCAAATGTCCATCAAAGATAATGTAGTATACACACACACACACACACACACACACACACATACACACACAATGGAATATTACTCAGCCATCAAAAAGAATGAAATCTTGCCATCTGCAATGACATGGATGGAGCTAGAGTGTATTATGCTAAGTGAAATAAGTCAGAGAAAGGCAAATACCACATGATCTCACTCATGTGGAATTTAAGAAAGAAAACAGATGAACATATGGGAAGGGGGGAAAGAAAAAAAAGGAAAGGGGGGGGGCACCTGGGTGGCTCAGTGGGTTAAAGCCTCTGCCTTCAGCTCAGGTAATGATCCCGGGGTCCTGGGATCGAGCCCCACATCGGGCTCTCTGCTCAGCAGGGAGCCTGCTTCCTCCTCTCTCTCTGCCTGCCTCTCTGCCTACTTGTGATCTCTGTCTGTCAAATAATAAATAAAATCTTAAAAAAAAAAAAAAAAAGGAAAGAGGGGAAACAAGCCATAAGGGACTTAACAACAGAGAACAAACAGGGTTGATGGAGGGAGGTGTGTGGGGAATGGGCTAGATGGGTGATGGGTGATGGGGATTAAGAAAGGCACTTGTTATGATGAGCACTGGGTGTTGTACATAAGTGATGAATCACTGAATTCTACTCCAGAAACCATTATTGCACTGTATGTTAACTACCTAAAATGTAATAATTTTAATTTAAAAAAGAATAATAAAAAAAAGAATGAGTCATATTTTCCTAACTTTTTTTTTAAAGATTTTATTTATTTATTTGACAGACAGAGATCACAAGTAGTCAGAGAGGCAGGCAGAGAGAGAGGAGGAAGCAGGCTCCCCGCTGAGCAGAGAGCCCAATGTGGGGCTCAATCCCAGGACCCTGGGATCATGACCTGAGCTGAAGGCAGAGGCTTTAACCCACTGAGCCACCCAGGTGCCCCTTTTCCTAACATTTTGAATATTGAGTGATTTTTGGATAATAATTGAAAGGTATGTTCTAGAGGCTCTGAATTTTGTTAAATTCCTCCAAATAGCATGGATGATTTTCTTTTTTTTTGAACATTTAATTGAAAATTCTGTTCTGCTTGTGGTAAACTCTTATCTCAGTTCAGTTTCATTAACCTCAGCTGCAAGCTTCTTCAAGTCTTCACCATGTGTGTGATGTATGGAGTCAGATTATGAGTAGGGTAGAATTCTAAATGTAGAATTTGAAGTTCACCTGCCCTGGCCATCTCCTTTCTGGGCCTCCCTGCACTTTTCAGCAGCCCTGTTCTCCTTGAGTTCTGTCCTTGGGTTGCCCAGGCCTGAAAAAAAGCAGGTAAAGATAGCACCACGCTGTGATCACAGCCTGCCACAGTGCCAAAGTTGCAAAAACCGGTAAGTTACATTGAGACAGTTATTTCTTCCAAATTGGAACTTCCCTGAAAAATATGCCTATTTTGGTTTATTCTCTAGAGTGTCCATGTAGTTGTTTTTTATAACTTGACCGAATTTATATTTGTTATCCACAAGAAATTATGTCTATTAGGAGTTTATGCCAACATACAGGAAGTGAAACTCCAGCACTAGATATTCAAGTATGAATTTTAAAAGTCATCACTTGCCTCAAAGAGTTCAAAGCCTAAAAGGGGAAGCCTACATATAAACAAGTAATTTATAGGGACGCCTGGGTGGCTCAGTTGGTTGGACGACTGCCTTCGGCTCAGGTCATGATCCCGGAGACCCGGGATCGAGTCCCGCATCGGGCTCCCAGCTCCACGGGGAGTCTGCTTCTCCCTCTGACCTTCTCCTCGCTCATGCTCTCTCACTGCCTCTCTCTCAAATAAATAAATAAATAAATAAAATCTTTAAACAAGTAATTTATAACACAAGATTATAAAATTCAACACTGGACATATAAGTGAGGTATAGGGTTGACAAAAAAAAATTTTAAGAAAGTTTTGGGGGGAGGACATGTGATCTGAATGGGAGCCAAGAAGACCAATGGTGAATAACAAAGTTGTGTGCGAGTCAGAGTAAAGCAGGTAGGAATGGGAGAGGCTGTAGGGATTCAAACCCTGACCTGACATTTGTATATTTCCCACATTTCAAATTATAATCCTATCCATTATTTCAGTTGATTTTTAATGAACCCAGTAAAGTCAAACTATTGTGCCAGTGCACAAAAATATTTTCCATTTTTTAAATGAATCTAAGCTTAGATTATTTCTACTCCATGTAGAGCAAGAGTTTAAAATTGACTTTATCTGAGAAAAAGAATGTATATATTAGCCCCAAGTGGGAATTGAGAAGAATAATATTCTATCCATTCAAATTGTTCCTAAACATAAATCAAATGTGACATTGGCTCCCAAGATATTATGAGCAGCATCATATCATACTAGTTTCTAACAGAGAAATGTTATTGTTTTAAAATCCTGCCAAGACTCCTCAGAGAATAATATTTCCTTTACTTTGCATTTTTTTTCTCACTCTGGAAGAAAGTTTTAATAACATTGTCTTACAGTTTTGTTTATACACACACACACACACACACACACACACACACACACAAACACATTGCCCTCTTTCTGCAAAACTGAACCCACACTTTAAGGTTCAATTCAAGACCTACTCCTCTGGCCATTACATCCTCTTCTTGGAAGTCTCACTTCTCATACCCTGCAGTGATTTCCAAACCTGGATGTGAGCTATGATTACCTGGGAGGCTCCTTAAAAATAAAATATTTTTCAGGACTCCACTTGAAATTAACAAATCTCTGGGGCTGGGTTTGCATTTTGAAGTTCTCCAGATGATTTTAATGTGTCTCACCGCCCATCAACTGGGAACCATTAATTAATAAGCATCACACAATTAATACTTAACTGTTGTCTCAATGATTTGTGTAGTATGTTGACCTGTGTTCTATGTCAGGACATCTCAACTTTTTTTTTTTTAAAGATTTTATTTATTTATTTGAGAAAGAGAGAGAGAGAGAGAGAGAGCACAAGCAAGCAGAGACACAGGCAGAGAGAGAGGGGGAAGCAGGCTCCCCGCTGAGCAGAGAGCCTGATATGAGGCTTGATCCCAGGACCCTGGAATCATGACCTGAGCCGAAGTCAGAGGCTTTAACCCACTGAACCACCCAGGCACCCCCGAACATCTTAACTTTTAAAGTGCACATAAATCACCTAAACATCTTGTTAAAATGAGGATTCTGACTCAACAGATCTGGGGTGGGGCCTCAGAGTCTGTATTTCTTTTCTTCTTCTTCTTTTTTTTTTAAGATTTTATTTATTGGGACGCCTGGGTGGCTCAGTTGGTTAAGCGGCTGCCTTGGGCTCAGGTCATGATCCCAGCGTCCTGGGATCGAGTCCCACATCGGGCTCCTTGCTCGGCAGGGAGCCTGCTTCTCCCTCTGCCTCTGTCTGCCTGTGCTAGCCCCCTCTCTCTCTGACAAATAAATAAATTTTTTAAAAAAGAATTGTAATTAAAAAAAAAAAAGATTTTATTTATTTATTTGACAGAGGGAGACACAGTAAGAGAGGGAACACAAGCAGGGGGTGTAGGAGAGGGAGAAGCAGGCTTCCTGCCAAGCAGGGAGCCCGATGCGGGGCTTGATGTGGGGCTCAATCCCAGGATCCTGGGATCATGACCTGAGCCACCCAGGCACCCCAGAGTCTACATTTCTAACAAGTTCCAGCGGATGCTGATGCTACTGGTCCTTGCACCATACCTTGCGCAACTAGCTTGTAAGTGTTAAGCACTCTGGTATCAGGGTCTCTGCTTTCAGATTCCTTTCAATTCAAGGCTGTTATTTTAAATTATGTAGATTTTACCATGAGTTCATTCAGTCCTTGTAATTAGTTCTTGTTCTGATGGATCTTGGGTTAGTAGTGTCATGAAGCCATCTACTTCTTGACTAAATAGTTCTGGAAATCTTGACTCACTCCCATGGTATGTTCTCCAAGTTGTCTAAATGATACAATCAGAAGCCAATATCCAAGAATCTATCTTTCAAAGTCTCAGTAATTTGAATTACCTGTCATAGTCCTTTTTCACAATCTGAGATGGTCCTTTTTATTGAAGACAAAAACACAACCTGTAGCTTATAGAAGCCTTCAGGCAAGAATTAGAGTAAAACAAAAACTATCTGCAGAGCAAGAGACTTGTGCTGAAAACAAAAGTTTACCGAAGGTTTTCATGTGTAAAAGGTCTGATGAGAGTTCATAATAATAATGCAACTGACAAGAAAATTAGATTGTTTCTGGGCCATAAAAAACAAAGATAATAAAGTCGTTTGAAAAATGTACACAAAATGTCTTTCTTTTACCACAATGATTATGCCTGTTTTCAACAAAGTTGATGAATGCTACATTTGATGAATAGAAATGAATGCAAAAAAAAATGAACATAATTATTCAAAAGGAAAATATCTTGAAATGTATAATACTCCTGCAACATAATATGTATAATATACCAGGAATATTATAAGACATACTAAGAATATATGAAGACTATTAAGTTAAAGAGATTCAGTAAGTCCGAAGTAGATTCTTGATATCTGTATTTTTATAAAACTCTACACATAAATCTGATGTGAATCTCCAACTGAAATTTACTGGACTAGAAGATGCTAGATTCAAATTAAAGAAGTAAAGCTGTGACTTAAGGCTGTGTAACTGAAAATTATGACTGATGACACTATTACTGTTGTAATACTATCAGATAATATCAGACAAAGCACCATCAAGACTCTGAGAGGGGTGCCTGGGTGGCTCAGTCAGTTAAGCGTCTGCCTTCAGCTCAGGTCATGGTACCAGGGTCCTGGGGATGCAGCCCCATGTCTGGCTCCCTGCTCAGTAGGGAGTCTGCTTCTGCCTCTCCCTCTGCTCCTCCCACCCTGGCTCTTGCTTGCTCTCTCATGCTCTCTCTCTCTCTTAAATCTTAAATCTTAAAAAAAAAAAAAAAAAAAAAAAAGGAAAAAAAAAGACTGAGAAATAGCAACATACCAAGGATAGTGAAGGCATTCAGGAATCCCCAGGAACTTTCCATAAACCTCACAATTTTTAAAATACTTATATTAATGAGTGACATTTACTTACACAAATTTAACCTCAGGAAAGTGGAGTATCTCTTCTTATTTGACTACTCTTCCTATGTGACTCATCAGTAATAACTAATAAATAAATTTACCATTTCACTTTTTGGAAAGTGAAAGAACACAACTTTGTGATTTCCCAGGAGCCCTCTAAGAAATTACAAAGACAGTTTTTGGTGAAAATATATTCTGAAAGATTTACTGAACTTCTTTTATATTTAGGATCTGACTTAGAGAAAGAAAAATCAAATAAATTGGCACAGGAGATGTGAACACTTGATTAAGATAAGACTATGGTCTGGGGCACCTGGGTGGCTCCATGGGTTAAGCACCTCTGCCTTCAGCTTAGGTCATGATCTCAGAGTCCTGGGATCAAGCCCCACATCGGGCTCTCTGTTCAGCGGGGAGTCTGCTTCCCCCCTCTCTCTCTGCCTGTCTCTCTGCTTGCTTGTGCTCTCTCTTTCTCTCTCTCTGTCAAATAAATAAATAAAATCTTAAAAAAAAAAAAAGGTAAGACTATGGGTGCAAGACAAAGGATATGAAAGCAAAAATAAACTACTGGGACTATATAAAACTAGAAACCTTTTGCATGACGAAGGAAACCATCAACAAAATGAAAAGGCAACCCACTTAGCAGGAGAAGATCTTTGCAAATGAAATATACAATAAGGAATTAATATCCAAAATATACAAAGAACTTATACAACACAGCAGCAAAAAACCTCCAAATTATTTAATTAAATGTGGGCGGGTGGGGGGGGGCTGGGTGGCTCAGTGGGTTAAAGCCTCTGCCTTCGGCTCAGGTCGTGCGTGATCCCAGAGTCCTGGGATCGAGCCCCGCATCGGGCTCTCTGCTCAGCAGGGAGCCTGCTTCCCTTCCTCTCTCTCTGCCTGCCTCTCTGCCTGCTTGTGATCTCTGTCTCTGTCAAATAAATATATAAAATCTTAAAAAAAAAAAAAAAAGTGGGCAGAGGACCTGAATACACATTTTTTCCCAAAGAAGACATACAGATGGTCAATAAATACATGAAAAGATGCTCAACACCAGTAATCATCAGGGAAATGTAAATCAAAACCCCAGTGAGGTATCACCTCACACCTGTCAGAATGGCTAAAATGAAAAACACAAGAAACAACAAGTGTCAGCAAGGATGTAGAGAAAAAGGAACCCTTGCACACTATTGGTGGGAATGCAAACTGGTGTAACCACTGTGGAAAACAGTATGGAGGTCCCTCAAAAAATTAAAAATAGAAATACTGTGGGGCACCTGGGTAGCTCAGTCCTTAACTATCTGCCTTCAGCTCAGGTCATCATCCCAGAGTCCTGGGATTGAGCCCTGCATCGGGCTCCCTGCTTGGCGGGAAGCCTGCTTCTCCCTCTCCCGCTCCCCCCTGCTTGTGTTCCCTCTCTCACTGTGTCTCTGACTCTCTGTCAAATAAATAAATAAAATCTTTTAAAAAAATAAAAATAGAAATATCCTATGATCCAGTAATGCCACTAACAGGTATTTACCTAAACAAAACAAAAACGCTCATTTGAAAAGGTATATTCACTCCTATGTTTATTGCAGTATCATTTACAAGAGCCAAGCTATGAAAGCAATCCAGCTGCCTATCCACAGCTGAATGGATAAAGATGTGTATATACATAAAATGGAATGTTACTCAGCCATAGAAAAGAATGAGATCTTGCCATTTGCAATAACACGGTTAGACATAGGGGGTAATTGAAATAATTCAGAGAAAGATAAATGCCATATGATTTCATTTATATGTGAAATCTAAAAAAACAAAGCAAAGAAACAATCAAACCCAGACTCCTAAATACGGAGAACAAATTGGTGGTTGCCAGAAGGAATGTGGATGGGTCATGGGTGAAACAGATAGAGGATTAAGAGGTATAAACTTCCAGTTACAAAATAAGTAAATCACAGACGTGAAAAGTACATCGTAGGGAATACAGTCAATAATATTGTAATAACTTTTTTGGTTGACAGAGGGTGACTCCACTTATGGTGAACAGTGAGTAATGTACAGAATTGTGGAATCATTATGTTGTACACCTGAAACTAATGTAACACTGTATGTCAATTACACGCCAATAAAAAAAGAAAAAAAAAGATTATTGGTGCCGAGAACATTTGGTTATATATTTAATCAAAGTGTAAATAAACATTTTAAAATTTTTAAAAAGAGGTAACACGATTGTAAAGAATCTCAGTGAGGAATGAGAAACCTTTTTTTTTCCTTTGTCAAGAATATAATAAAATCAACATAAAGCATAGGAAATTATTCTGATTAGACACAGAATCTCTGATGTCAAGAAAGTAAAATATAACCTTTTATATTGTAGGCAAAGGCAATAAGCAGTAAACCAAGAAAATCATGCCATCAAAATTGAGCACTTTGCTATGATTTTCCCACACATTCTAACTTTTTTCAAACTCAGTTTTATAAACCAGGACAAATAAAATTCACATTCCAAGTTTTGTCCTTATTAGCTTTTTCATACTCCAGAACACAGCAACACTTCAAGACAGATCTCAGGGGCTCTGCAAGATCAGCAATAATTTCATTATAATATTAAGATGTTGTTAATATGTAATATGTTCATCATTGCTATCTGTAAATGAGTCAACAAATAAGTGTCCTAAAATTTCCTCATTTTTACTTCTAATGCAGTAAATAATAGTTAATCCACACAGATAAGAGCTCTTTGGCATCCTCAATAAAGCCCTAAGAATATAAAGGGGTTCAGACTCCAACAAAAAAAGACGGAATACTACCACGTCAAAACAAAAATGTCTTTTTTTCTTGAAAAACAAAGGCACACACACAACTGTGTTTTTCTATCACTATTTCTCCCAGTGTAGTTTGAACTATTTTTTTAATTATAACCTTTTAAAAAAAGTAACTAACTTGTATTTCATGAAGAACAGTGGGATGAAGTAGATAATTTGTCTTACACAAACATTTTAGCAGACAGGCAAAACCCATATACAACTTTTTACAGCCACATACTTCCTTTTTATTCCTTCTCAGAGGCAAAAATGAACACATTCATTGACATGGTCCAAGGATACAGCCTCTCTGTTGCATATATATAGTAAGAGTAAATCTTTGTAAACATAAAATTATGCTTGGTAATTATATAACCTAGGTATCCAACGGTGAATCATTAATGAACTCAATCTAATATCAATCCAAGATTTCGAGCTACTTTAAGATCTTGGAAATTATTTTTAAGCTGACATACTTCAAAACATAATTGTTGTGAAATAAAAAAGTTTTCAGAATAACTTCTCAGTTATAAAATAAAGAAGTTTTCAGAATGACTCAATGTAGTTAACACAAATTTATATTTTTCATAATCTTAGACATTAAGTAGGAGTAATGTTAGCTTACTTGATCTGGATACATTTAGGAAAAACATACAAGTAGAATAAAAATGTATTTAACACTGATAAATCAGAGAAGACATAGATGTTTTTATTAAACCAAAATTATTCAACTGGTGTCATTTGGCAAAATTATGTGAAGTTAGATTCTCAAACATTTTTTAGTTTTTCTGAAAACTTCCTAGCACATTTAAAGTATTAGAAGTTCAATTTCCTGGGGCGCCTGGGTGGCTCAGTGGGTTGAGGCCTCTGCCTTCGGCTCAGGTCGTCATATGTACTTATTTATACCTATAAGCCAATACAGATTGAAAACTCTAGGAGCTCAAAACAGAACTCTTTTAATTTGGAGATACTTTATATTCTAATTGATTAGCATTCTCCAAGACAAGAAAATATTGAACACTCAGACATAAACAAGTAAAGACCTTCCTAAAGTCTAGACACATGGACAGGCAGACACATAGCTTCTAGCTTCAATTCTAAAATTATAGCCATGAATCAAAGGTAAGTACAGAAACACAAAATTTTACTGGTCTATATATCAAAGAGCTATTCTTTTCAAATGGCATGAAATTCTTGGTTTCTTTTTTTTTTTATTTTTTTTATTTATTTACTTGTCAGAGAGGGAGGGAGAGAGCGAGCGAGCACAGGCAGACAGAGTGGCAGGCAGAGGCAGAGGGAGAAGCAGCCTCCCTGCCAAGCAAGGAGCTTGATGTGGGACTCGATCCCAGGACGCTGGGATCATGACCTGAGCCGAAGGCAGTTGCTTAACCAACTGAGCCACCCAGGCGTCCCTGAAATTCTTGGTTTCTAAAAAATATTTACTTATTTATTTTAGAAAGAGAGAGAGAATGAGTGAGAATGGTGGGGGGAGGGGCAGAGGGAGATGCTCTTCAAGTAGACTCCCCACAGAGCTCAGAGCCTGATGTGAGACTCACTCCCATGACTCATGAGATCATGACCTGTACCCAAATCAAGAGTCAGACACTTAACTGACTGAGCCACCCAGGCACCCAGAAATTCTTAATTGATTTTAACTCAATATAGGCAAATAAAAAAAAAACAAAGAAAAACTATACCCTGATGTCTCTTGTCAACATAGACTAGATTTGTACCAGCCAACGTTCCCTTTACAGAAATCACCAAAGGGTGAGGTCATAGAACAAAATATCCAACCACTGTAGCATAGCACAGTGTTTAAGAATTGTGGGCTCTGGGGCGCCTGGGTGGCTCAGTGGGTTAAAGCCTCTGCCTTCGGCTCAGGTCATGATCTCAGGGTCCTGGGATCGAGCCCCGAGTCGGGCTCTCTGCTCAGTGGGGAGCTTGCTTCCCTTCCTCTCTCTCTGCCTACTTGTGATCTCTGTCTGTCAAATAAATAAATATTTAAAATCTTAAAAAAAAAAAAAAAGGATCGTGGGCTCTGAGGGCACCTGGGTGGCTCAGTTGGTTGGGCATATGCCTTGGGTTTGGATTGTGATTGGGGCTCCTGGGATTATCAAGCCCTGCATCAGGCTCCTCGCTCAGTGGAGGGCCTGGCTCTCTCTCTCCCTCTGCCCCCCCACCACCACTCATGCTCGCTCTCTCTCAAATAAATTAATAAAATCTTAAAAAAAAAAAAAAAAAGAATAATTGGATCTGGATCCAAGCTGTCTAGGAATGGAATTCCAGCTCCACCATTTACTAGCTATGGGGACTTGGGCAGGTCACATTTCCTTGTTCTAGAAATATGAGGATAATAATAGTACATACCTTTTGCATTGTTGTGAAGGCTAACATAATATTAAGAATAGTGACTGGCACATTGTAAGCCCTATTCTTATGTTAATTCTTATTACTAAACACCAATTTTCAAACATAAAGCCCCAGCTTACAAATCTATGTCTTCAAATACAGTGGGACTCTCCATGATGCTCAGAAAACACCTTTATTATTTTACAAGTTTCTTCCTATTTCAATTCCCCAAATGGAGGCCCCCAAGGGACATATATTACCTTTTTCTACCTTTCTTATTAGCTATCAGTTCCTCCTACTTAGTGACAAAATGAGGGCATCAGGTGGATCCAATCAGCTTTTAAGCCACACCAGCCACCTTCCCCAACACCACTCTCATTCTCTTTCTTACTGTATCAGAAGAAATGAATCTCCTTTTCCTATAGAGGGACAATTCTGTGTTTATACGCTGGATCCTATACATTTCCATCTTCTCAAAGATTATCACCCCAAATTTGCCTTTTTTTCTGTTGCTATCAATAGCTTCCTCTACACAATCTCCTTTTATCACACATATGTAGTAAAATGACCCCATCCTATTAAAAAAAAACAAAACAACAAAAAAAACACTTTAGGATGCCTAGGTGGCTCAGTCAGTTAGGAGTCTACCTTTGGCTCAGGTCATGATCCTAGAGTCCAAGGACTAAGTCCTGCATTGGGTTCCCTGCTCAGCGGGGAGTCTGCTTCTCCTTCTGCCCATTACCCAACTCGTTCTCTCTCTCTCTCAAATAAATAAATAAAATCTTGGAAAAACAACTCACAAAACTTTAATCCATCCTTCCCAATGTCTGTCTTTCCCTCCTTTAAGAGCTATATTTCTTAAAATACTGTAGTGTGTTCCTTCTCACCACTTTCAAATCACTCCTTTACTTCTCAACCCACTTCTTTTTATGTCCATCTTCACTAAGCCAATAAAGTACTCTCACTGTGACCACTGATGGCATTAGTAAAGCCATATCCCATGAGCATGTGTCACCTCACTTATCTTCAATGTTTTTGACACTAATGACCGCTGGCTAGGTAAGAAATTTATATCCTACTTTGACTTCCTTTGACAGTATTTGTCTATTCTTGACCCTTTAGGTTCTCACATAAATTTACAATCACTTTGGCATGTTCTCAGGAAAAAAAACCAAAAAACCACAATTGGGATTTTACTGAGATTACTTTGAATCTCTATAGCAATTTGAGAAGAAAAGAAATTATAATATGAACCTTCGAACACTCAAACAAGATATATCTATCCATTTCTTTAAGTCTTTTTAATGTTTCTATAAAGGTTTTATATTTTTCCTATGGAACTGAACATCTCATCTCTAGTTAGATTTATTCCCAGATACTTTATGTTTTCATCCTATCATATATGGTATCATTTTTAAAATATTTTATTTGATAGGAGTTTGTAGTGGTACATAGAAAGTCAACTTATTTTATATGTTAATTTTATATAGAAATACTGCTAAATTTACTTATAAATTCTAGTAACTTATTTGTGTATTCTTTTAGATTAGCAATGCACACAATCACATCATTTACAAATGATTGTATCATCTATAAAACAGTTGTTTCCCCTTTTTAAAACCTCATACCGGGGTATCTGGGGGGCTCAGTCAGTTAAGCAACTGCCTTCGGCTCAGGTCATGATCCTGGGGTCCTGGAATCGAGCCCCGAATGAGGCTCTCTGCTCAGTAGGGAGCCTGCTTCTTCCTCTCCTTCAGTCTGCCATTCCCCCTGCTTGTGCTCTCTCTCGCCATCAAATAAATAAACACAATCTTTTTTTTTTTTTTTAAGATTTTATTTATTCATTTGACAGAGAGACACAGCGAGAGAGGGAACATAAGCAGGGGGAGTGAGAGAGGGAGAAGCAGGCTCCCGGCCTAATACGGAACCCCAGGCAGGGCTTGATCCCAGGACCCTGGGATCATGACCTGAGCCAAAGGCAGAGGCCCAATGACTGAGCCACCCAGGTGCCCTTAAACAAATAAAATCTTTAAAAAATAAAAAATAGGGACGCCTGGGTGGCTCAGTTGGTTAAGCGGCTGCCTTCGGCTCAGGTCATGATCCCAGCATCCTGGGATCGAGTCCCACATCGGGCTCCTTGCTCGGCGGGGAGCCTGCTTCTCCCTCTGCCTCTGTCTGCCACTGTCTGCCTGTGCTCACTCTCTCTGACAAATAAATAAATAAAATCTTTAAAAAATAAAAATAAAAATAAAATAAATAAATAAAATCTCATACCTTTTCTTTCTTATTTTGTCTTATTGCACTGTACAATGTTAAAAGAAATGGTAATAGCTGCATACTGGTCTTTTTTTCCCCAATCACAATGAAAAAGCTCCCTCCCATTTTATTGAGAAATAATTGACATGAAAAAGCTTTTACTGTTTCAGCACTAAGTGTTGCTTACTCTTTCCCTCCCTTTTTTCCCCCTCAAATGTCATCTTACTTGAGAATATTTCCATGATGCATCCAGTCTGAGTTAGATTCCCCTTCTCTGCCTGTGCATTCCACTAACACAGTAGTTATTCATACTTTATTCTGAGTGATAGTTTTTCTGACTTTTCCAAAGTCAGACAAAGCCAAACAATCCCTTGGAACTAGCAAAGTACTTAGAACATAGAAGGAAATCAATAAATATCTGTTGAATAAGTGATTAAAGTGGAACATTGTGGCTTTCTTTTTTTCTGAATGGCTTTTAAATTATTGCTACATTCTTGTAGTCAATAGTTTCATTAGTGGGAAGAAAAATCTATGAAATAGAATGAATATAATTCATTTAAAGTATTATATACATCAAGGAGAAAAACTAATTTTTTAAAAAAGATTTTATTTGTTTATTTGACAGAAAGTGACACACCAAGAGAGGGAACAGAAGCAGGGAAGTGGGAGAGGGAGAAGCAGGCCCCCTGCCAAGCAGGGAGCCCAATGTGGGACTCAATCCCAGGACCCAGCCGAAGACACTTAAAAACTGAGCCACCCAGGTGCCCCAAGAAAAGCTAATTGTGGTTGATTGTATTTGGTTTCCCTCCCTCCAGTGCCCCTCCTAGTGGGAGGAATTATACATCCCCACACTGGTGATTTCAGAGGCTTGTGTTGGCCAACAAAACATGGGTGGAAATTACATGAGTCACAACCAAGCAGAAGCTCTAAAAAAAAAGCATATGATGTACCATAACTTATCTTTTTGCTATCAGTAGTCATGTCTAACAGTAATTTTCTTTTTTTTTTTAAGATTTTATTTCATTTTTTAAATTTTTTTATTTGACAGACCAAGGTCACAAGTAGACAGAGAGGCAGGCAGAGAGAGGAGGGGAAGCAGGCTCCCCGCTGAGCAGAGAGCCCAATGAGGGGCTCCATCCCAGGACCCTGGGACCATGACCTGAGCCAAAGGCAGAGGCTTTAACCCACTGAGCCACCCAGGTGCCTCCCAACAGTAATTTTCTTATGAATAACTCCATCATCAGTTTGGCTTCCAAAGTAAAGACAACATGGAGCAGAGCCAGAGATAACATATAATGGACAAGTAGCATGGGTGAGAACAAACTTTTGTAGATATGAGCCACTGAAACTTGGGAGTTCACTTATTACTATAGCATGACACAGTCTAACCTGACTAACATACTAACATACTTAAATTCAGCTTTTCAGCACTTTCGTAGTGCACGATAGTTAATACAGTTCATATTATCATTTCTTAAATTAATACACACCCCTGAATTTTACATAATGATACTTCTATCTATTCCTCCAACTGAAGAAATGGACACTCCTTAGTCTTCTAAAATTTATTTCAAAGTGTATAGGTGAGGCAGACATAGTTAGCTGTCTATTCAATATATGTTCACCTTTGTCCTTATAGAGCTTCAAAATTGTTGAAGCAGACAATATACCTAGCTAACATTATAACTTTTACAGATTCCTTTGTTGTTAAGGGTGGCTATGAAATTCCACTCTGTCTACTAAGAGAAAAGGCAGCAATATGCTACCAAGTGGAAATTCTAGGAAAACTACTATCTTCTTGACAAAATGGGACAAACTCTTGATGAGTTGTCTTTTGCCTTTTGATCTTCTTTATTATTCTTATATGTTGAGACCTTGTGTTCATGACAACCAAATGTGCAGAGTCCAAGCTATGGGATCAAAAACCAAAGAGTCAATCAGTGAAATAGTTGGTATAATAGAAAGAAGAGACACCACCATTCCACTCCTTGATTCCTGGACTTAGACTATTGTTATGCTTCTGAGAGAAAAAGTAGTACAGAATTATTGCAGATTTGAAGCATGTACCACTAAGGCATAATCCCAGTCTCTCAGGATTTTATCTCCCAATTGGTGGCATAACAGTCTTCAGTGAGATATTCTACTTTTTGAACAGGCCACCACTTCTGGGTGATGGGATCTTACCAGTGTATTCCATAGGTATAAACTCAACGCTGCACTTCTTTATTCTTTATTCCTTGGCAACTGAATACCTTGATAGTGGATAAAATCTTAAGTCCACTGACTACTGAACTGGTCGCCAGGAAAGGCAAACCCATATCCAGAAGATATATCTATTCCAATAAGAACAAACCATGCCCCTTTATGATGGAAGGAAACCAAAATAATCAACCTGAAGGACAACTGGTGCCCTAGAAAATGATGTCATATTAGAGATCCAGGATTGGCCTCTAGCTTAATAGCTAGCACAGAGTTTATAACTTGTTAGAAATATTTCATCTCTAATCTTCTTGTTCTTCTTGTTCCCCCAGGAACGTCATAAAACTCAAACAAAAATTATGCTTAGTAGAGAAAAATTGTGCATGGCATACATACAATACATAGCAATATTAATTATAATGCTTTTATAGTTCCCAATAAAGTTAGTGTTTTCTAAAATTTTAATAATGGACATGAGTTATTTTCATAATAAGAAAAATAATTTAAAAAAAAAAAGAAAATTGATCATAATAAGTTCAAATTTAGGTTGTGCATCTCATCTCCCCCACCAACACCAATGAAGAGAAATACTTAGTTGCCTTCCTTGTTTCTCCCCATGGTAATTATTTGCTCCACTGAAGAGTTAAATTTTGCCTTTATATTTAAAGATTTAGCCATGCAGGGGCACCTAGGTGGCTTGGTTGGTTAAGCATCCAACTCCTGATTTCAGCTTAGGTCATGATTCAGGGTCATGTGATCGAGCCAAGCCCCACATCAGGTTCCTCACTCAGCAGGGAGTCTGCTGGAGATTCTCTCTACCTCTCTGTCACTCATCTGTGCATGCATGTTCTCTCTCTCTCAAATAAATAAATAAATAAATAAATAATCAAGATTTAGCCAGGACAAAATACATGTTTTTATTTCATTAGGTGAAATAAACTTCTTGTGTAAAATGAAACTTTCTGTGCAATGGAAATTAGAATTAAAAAATCTATCCATCTATCTTCTTTCTATCTGTTTATCTATTTTTCTATCTCTTATCTATCTCTTTTTGTCTGTCCATCTCTTAGAATAGTGGTTTTCAATCCTGACCAAAGAAGCACCAGAAATTTTATTATTGTTTGTTTGCTCCCCTTTCCCCTCTATGGAAAATACATCACATCACTCACTACTCATTAAACATGAATTTATCAAGTGCCAACTCTTCAGAAATTAGAGATATAGCAATGAACAGGGTACGTTCATCTCTGGAGTTTATATTCTCCAATTACATATAATAAAAAATAAACATGCAATAAATACATCAATATATATTTATTTATAAATATATCAATATATATTTATTTATAAAATTTAAAAAGCAAGTATTTTTTAAAAGCAGGGTGCAGAGATAGAAAATTACCTAGGTAGAGGATGGGGTTGGAGGCTACATAGGGTGACCAGGGGGAGGCCAGATGACATTTGAGCAGAGACCTGAATGGAGGAAATGCACCATGAGACTGTCTGAGGAAAGGCATTCCAGCTTGAGGAAATAGCAGGGGCAAGCAAGGGTTCTGAGGCAGAAACAAATTTATTTGAGGAATGGTAAGAAAGATAGTGAGGCAAGAGCAGAATGAGTGAGATAGAAACAGGCTGAACATCAGGTCAGAGAGACTGGCAGAGGCCAGCGAATGTAGGGTCTTTTAGCCAAGAAGAAGTCTGAATTCTATCCCAAGTGAGAGAGGAAGCCACTGGAATGTTTTGAGCAGGGTAGCAGGACTGTGCATGTGTGTGTCTCTGTGTGTGTCTATGACATTCCTGGTGCTGTGTGGAGAATACTGAAGCTGAACAAGAGTGGATCCACGATGGTCTGTTAACCAGCTGTTTTCAATACCTTAGTGTAAAGATGATAGTTTGGATGAGCCAGGTAGTGGTGGGGGTGAACAGAAATGGTCAGATTCAGATTATATTTGGAAATGCGATATAAGGAAAGAGGGAGGTTAAGGATGACTTCTAGATTTTTGCCCTGAGTAACTGGGTAAGTGATAGGGCATCAAGTAAGAGGGAGAATGCCCAAGGAAGAGTGGATTTGATGGGAAGTAGGATTGTTGGGAGTTTGGACATGATGGGTGTGACATACCTATTAGTCACTTAAGAACAAGTGGAGATGCTGAGTGGGCTGTTGGATGTATATGTCCAGAGCTCAAGGATACTTGCAAGGCTGGAGACATAATTTTGGGAGTCATAAGTTTAAATGGTATTAAATAATAGGACTGCCTAAGAAGTAAGGATATGCAGAAAAGAAGCTTGAGAACTGAGTCCTGGGGATGCTCAATATTCATTGTTTGAGAAACCACAGCAAATCAAACACAAGACACCGACAGGGAGTATCTGGTGAGGTAGGAGGAAAACCAGGCCAGTGTGATGTCCCAGAAGTCAAGTGAGGGAAGTGTTTTAAAAGGGAGTGAGTGGTGAGTGTACTTAATGCCACTGAATTACACACTTAAAAATGCATAAACCCGCCTATTTTATGTTATGCATATTTACCACAATAAAAAAATGGGGGAGTGAGTGATCAGTTGTGGAAAATACTGCTGAGAGCAACTAAGATAGGTATTGAGAATTGACTGTAGGATAGCGGTGGTTCTTAATCTGGGGTGATTTTGCTCCTATGGGGACATTTGGAGACATTTCTGTTTATCACAACTTGGAGGATGATATTGCCATCTAGTAGTAGGTAAAGGCCAGAGATGCTGCTAAACATTGTATAATGCACAGGACAGTTCCCCAAAGCAAAGAATTATCTGGCCCCAATGTCAGTGGTCCAAGGTTGAGAAACTCTGGGATTTCCCAGTATGAGAATCATTGATGATGCTAAGAAAAACTGGTTCAGCAGAATGTTGGAGAAGGAAGCCTCACTGAAGAAGGTTGAGGAAAGCATACTAGCTGAAGGAGGTGAAAGTGGAGAACTTTCAATGAGTTCTGCTCTCAATAAGAGAAATGAATGGATTGCTAATAAGGATTATAGCATCCAGAGGAGTTCTCATTCTAAAGATTGGAAATACGTCTATAAATTTATGTTCTGCTGGGAAGGAACAAGCAAGAGGAAAAAGAAATGCGGGTGCCTGAGAAGCTCAGTAGGTTAAGCATCTGCCTTGGGCTCAGGTCATGATCCTGGGGTCCTGGGATCGAGCCCCATGTCGGGCTCCCTGCTCAGCGGCAAGTCTACATTTCCCTCTTCCTCTCCCTCTGTGATCTCTCTCAGTCTCTCTCAAATAAATAAAATCTTTAAAAAATAAATAAATAAATAAATAAATAAATAAATAAAATCTTTTAAAAAAAAGGAGGAAAAATAAATGATATAAGAGAAGGAGGCGGAGAATTGTGGCAGAGAAGGCAAAAAGGCATGGGATGCCATGCACATGGATAGTTTGGTCTTAGGCTCAAGGAGGTTTATTCATTGTGGGGTGAAGGAAAGAAGGCAAGTTTGTAGGTGCAAATAAAGGTACACATAAAGACATGGTGGTGGGAAATTGAGCAGATATCTGGGCTTCTACAGTAGTAGTCCAGTCAGTACATTTCTAAATTCGATCTCTACAGTGGTCATTGAAGTACTGTTCCCACTTTACAGATGCAGAAGAGTGGTCACCCAATATTATAATTAGTAAGTTTTAGAGTCGGGGCTAGAAAGATTGTGGGCATTTTGATTCCCAGCCTGGGCTAGTAGTTCTACTGCATGCTACCCATTTAAAGAATATCACTCCAGACTCATGCATCTACATTGTCACTATTGTAAATTCCATATCTGTTAAATGTATACTAACATGACATTCCCTAAAATAAATATCCATTAAATTTGTAATAAAATTACATTAAAAAAATCTAAAACAAAACTGTATTTCCCTTTAAAAAAAAATAAACTATTGCCTTATATAAGTATAGCAGCTTTTTTTTTTTTTTTTTAGCTAGTTGGCCCCCAAAACAATCCAGAAAAGTTTGGGTGAGAGAGAAAAAGAGTAAGTATGTTTTAGTCTTAGTTAAATTTTAGCAGCAATTTACTGGCTAATTATAGTAATAGTGCCTTGTTACGAAAATGTCCTAATAGAGTTAATTATATAAAGTATTTAAGTAACTAGACAGATTATTTTCTCAGAACATCTCGAAATCCTCAGGTAAAAAAACTAAAATAGTAAGAAATGTGGAGTTCTTGTATCATCAACAGGCATTCTTACTGAATTCTCAATTACCTACCTGGTTATCTGCTTTGTGAGTTCCCTGAGGGTGAAGACCTATACTGTTTATTTGTGCATATCAACATCAGGCTTGGGACTTATAAAGTGCTCAATACATATTTTAATCTATTAATTGTTTAATGGTTTTTAATCACATTTTATTAACTTCCTCACATGATACTTCCCTAGAAACATGTTTTATAGAGTGGCAGAGAAAGAATATAAAATTAGCATTGAAAAGAGGCATGTGAGAGGAAGGAGATGCAAAACAGTTTTATTGCTGCTCTTTATGCGAACCGTGATACAAGTTTTTTAAAGAAAGAGACTATTAGAAATATTATTTAAAGGTATAATAACAGATATAACCAATGAAACAAAAATACCAATTGTGCTAAATGCCAAAAGAAATATGACAGCAAATAGAATGACATATAAGTTATAAATCTATCAATATAAAACCAGAATGTATTAATACCCAAAAGGGAAATTGAAAAACAAATGTATCTGTCACATAAATACACATAAATAGGCTCAATTCACCTTTTAGGGAAAAAATAAAAACACCCTCAGATCAGGTGACAGCTCTTTTCAAGATAATGTTCTATTCAAGATAATCCAAGGCAGAGCAAGATGACCAGAACTCAAACCGAGTGTCTTAGATCAGGCTGTTATAACAAGAATGTCATAGACTAGATGGCTTACAAACAAAAGAAATTTTTTTTCACAGGTTGGAAGTCTAAGATCAGGGTACCAGCATGGTTGGGTTCTGGTAAGAATCCTCTTTCAGGTCACAGACTGCCAAATTCTTGTTTTATCCTCACATGATGGAGAGCGGAAAGAGCCTGCTTGGTTCTTTTTTGTAGAAGTTGCTAATCCCACTCCTGACCGCACTGCCCTCATGACCTAATCACCTACCAAGGGCCCCACCTCCAAATACGATCACATGGTGGGTTAAAATTTCAGCATATGAATTTTGGGGGAACATAAACATTCAGTTTATAGCACCAAGTAATGCTATAAGAGACCCAAACTATGTAATATGATATGTATGATAATATATTAAATTGAGCACACTGAAAATAGAGAATATATCTTCCTTTGAGTATCCAAGGAATTGTTAGAGAAATTGGCTACATTATTAGGCCACCAGAAAAATTCAGTGTCTTCCAAAAGACAGAACTGGTACAGAAAACATTTTCAGGACGCACTGCAATAAAACTTGAAGTTAATAAATATTTTTTGAAAAGGCCTTTTCAGGGGCACCTGGGTGGCTCAGTGGGTTAAAGCCTCTGCCTTCAGTTCGGGTCGTGATCCTGGGGTCCTGGGATCGAGCCCCACATCGGACTCCTTGCTCAGCAGGGAGCCTGCTTCTCCCTCTGCCTGTTGCTCCCCCTGCTTGTGCTCTCTCTGTTAATCTCTCTGAAAAATGAATAAATAAAATCTTTAAAAAATAAAATAAATAAATAAATAAAAAGGCCTTTTCAGGGGCACCTAGGTGGCTCAGACAGTTAAGTGTTTGCCTTTGGCTCAGGTCCTGATCTCAGGGTCCTGGGATCAAGCCCCACATCAGGCTCCTTGCTCAGCAGGGAGTCTGCTTCTCCCTCTCCCTCTGCTGCTGCTCTCCAGGCTTGTGCTCTCTCTCTTTCTCTCTCCCCGTCAAATAAATAAAAAAGACGTTTAAAAAATAAAAATAAAAAATTAACAAAAAGGCCTTCTCACTTGAGGGAAAAAAAACCTCATTCTTTTTTCCCCCATTTAAAAAAAATTATTAACATATAATGTATTATTTGTTTCAGGGGTACAGGTCTGTGACTCATCAAACTCCTCATTCTTAAAAATAAATTTTGAAGGGGCGCCTGGGTGGCTCAGTGGGTTAAAGCCTCTGCCTTCTTGGGGTCCCAGGATCGAGCCCTGCATCGGGCTCTCTGCCCAGCGGGGAGCCTGCTTCCCCCTCTCTCTCTGCCTGCCTCTCTGCCTACTTGTGATTTCTGTCTCTCTCAAATAAATGAATAGATAAAATCTTTAAGAAATAAATAAATAAATAAATTTTGAAGAATTTCTAGCAAACAAAAGTGATAAAGAAAACACTACATACCAGCATCTATATGCTAGAGTTAAATCAGTGTTCAGAGTAAAATTCATAAATAATGATATAAAAAATAAAATTTAATTAAACATCCAACTAAGTAAGCGGAAGGAAGTAATAGAAAAAATTTTTAAAATAAAGCCAGAACCAAAATAAAACTAGTATTATTAACAAATAAATTGCCCAAGGGCACCTGGGTGGCTCAGTCAGTTAAGCATCTGCTCAGGTCATGATCCCAGGGTCCTGGGATCAGGCCCCACATTGGGCTCCTTGCTTGGCGGGAAGCCTGCTTCTCCCTCTCCCACTCCCCCTGCTTGTGTTCCCTCTCTCACTGTATCCCTCTCTGTCAAATAAATCAGTAAAATCTTAAAAAAAAAAAATAAATTACCCAAAAATATTTTTATTAAAAAATAGAATAAAATGAGTGAACAAGAAGCTAACCTAATTAAGACAAATCAGAAAGAAATCATAAATCCATAAAATAAGAACTGAGAAATTATAAACAACCAAACAAGGATTATGAAAAAGAAAGAGATTAAAAGATTGCTTTGCCAAACACCTTGCAAATAAATTTGAAAACCTAAAAAAAACCCTAATATTTTACAAAAATTTAATTTACCAAAAACTGACCCCAGAAGAGACAGGAAGTTTAAATAGATTGATTTTCCTAGACCAACTAAAGTTATCAATGATTTTCAAAATCCACTAGCTTCACAGGGGATTTCTACAAACACTTGGAAGAAAAGATTATTCCGGTGATGTCTGTACCAATCCAAAGCTAAGAAAGAGAAAAGATTTCTCTCTCTCTCTTTTTTTTAATGAAGGAATTATAACATCGGCACCAAAAATCTGAAAAGGTTTGTAATATAACCAGACTTCCTGAGTTTGATTTTTGCCTTGGCTACACTCCAGATTTGTTACCACAGATAGGGGACTGATGTCTCTGTGCCTCAATTTCCTTACCTGTGAGAAACTTTCTAAGTCACAGACCACTGCTTGATACCATGAGGGCACTTACCAGGCCCTGGCCTGGACTATCACCTAGCAATGCACAAGAGGCCCCAGTAGGAGTGGACATGTGACATGTCCCGAGGGATTTCAAAATACACTTGGAACAGGGAGGCTTTGCTTGGAAGTGCTATATTACAAAGGTAGAAGCAATGAGCAAATAAATTATGGGTTGTCAGGACTTCATTTGTATAGGTACAGACTGGTGAAGCCAATGGTTATTTGGGTTAAATTTGAATATGCAAAGATATTCCCACAGATACTCAGGTTTGGAGAAAGAAACAGAGCTCAGTCTGTGGAATCTGAAAAGTTTTGACACAGTGGCATAGGAAGAGTGTGGTTCACCTTGGTAACTTCTTTAAGTACCTCACCAAGTAGGTCACTTCACATCTCAGAAGCTGTTTCTTCTTCTTCAAAGTCAGGCTGGTTAAATTATTTATCTAAAAAGGTTGTTATTAGCATCAGATGTGGATGATCTTTGTCTTTCTGTTAGCTGCCAGTGGTCATCCCACTGCTGGCCTCCCTTCCTTCCCTATCTAACCTAGACCAGTACCTCAGACTTCCTCATATACCCCTCCTATAATTATTCCTATCCAGAAATTCTTAAAATCCTCTGGATTAATACTATAATTTGTATTTTCTGTTTATACACTCAGAAGGAGAACACTATTGGTAGAAATCACACAACCATAACTAGGCACTACTACTACCTACTCACAAGTTCAATCTCAGTTAGGTCCACAGTACCATCCCTTAAACATTTCATTGTTCTTTCTCATATTCCTCTCATATTCTCCTCAGTAAACACCATAAATCTTCACCATTCTCCTCATGCAATTGCTCATTTTCAGCAGATAACAAAGCTGCTTTCTTTGTGGAGACTAATTAAGGCCATCAGGCATGACTTCCTTTAACTTTCAGCTCAGCCTCCCTGTAAACATACCCTTAGTCATGCGCGTCCTTAACCACTACCCTCCAGGGTCAGAAAGTATTGCTTCCTATCAACAAATGAATGGATAAAAATGATGGGGTACATATACACAATGGACTATTACGCAGCCATAAGAAAGGAAAATATCCTCCCACTTACAACAACATGGTTGGACCTTGAGCACATTGTGTTAAGCAAAATAAATCAGACAAAGACCAGTACTATATGATATTACTTATATAAACCCTTAAAAAAAAAAGTGAGTAAAATGGTGGTTACCAGAGGATGGTTGGGGTGGTGTTAAGACTGATGGCATCTAAGAATACAAACTTGCAATGAGTAGTAAATAAGCCATAGAGATCTGATACACAGAATAATGAATACAGATAATAATATTGTACTGTAATTATATAATGTGATAAATATTGATACATCAGGAATCTTATTACAATATATAAATGTATCAAAATAACATGCTGTGTACTTTAAACTTACACAATGTTACACATCAAATGTATTCAATACCAAAAAAAAGTGCTGCTTCCCTTCTTTTGTTACAACCAACCAACACTCCTTCTTTAGTGTCATCTACATGCCCTCCATCTCCTCCCTTTTCTCAAGATTTTTCTCCCTCAGTTATAACTCTCTTGAAAGCCTTTGCCTTTCTTCTGGCTCCTTCTTCTATCCTAAAGTCTCTCTCTTCCTAAAATCCCTTTCTGAACATTTGTCCCTTCTATTTATCATCCGGACTCTCTCGCTTCTGCCTCTCATCTTTCCCACTGGCTATTTACATGACTTACTTCCCATATAGGGGCCAAAGACAGGCCAAAGACAGGCTACCCCAAGATGGGCCACTTTGGCTTGAGCATTATTTTGAGTTAAAGGCAATCAAAACCCAGGAGAGTCAGAAAAACTCTTCACCTCCCACTCAGATGCCTGCTTGTACTAGGAATAGAGCTATTAACAGAAATTCCTCTTTACCTAAGAAACGTAACTGTGTAATAGGGAAACCTTTGTTTTACAAACATTTCCTCTCATCTTCCTCTTAAAGGTCTTTTCCCTTTGTATCCTTAGAACCCCCTATACCTTGCCTGAGCTCATATAAGTCTCATGGTACCTCACTGCCTTTGAAATTTCATGTTTGTGTGGAAGCTAAATTTGATTTTCTCCTGTTAATCTGTCAATTTGAGTCTTAGTCCAGCTGGAAGGACCTTAAAGGACAGAGGAAATTCTTCCTCCCCAACACCATTCATGTCTCAACCCACAGCATCAGGCTTCTGTCTCCATAAAACTGCATTATAGGGACACCTGGGTGGCTCAGTTGGTTAAGCGGCTGCCTTCGGCTCAGGTCATGATCCCAGCGTCCTGGGATTGAGTCCCACATCAGGCTCCTTGCTCAGCAGGGAGCCTGCTTCTCCCTCTGCCTCTGCCTGCCACTCTGTCTGCCTGTGCTTACGCTCTCTCTCTCTCTCTCTCTCTGACAAATAAATAAAATCTTTAAAAAAAAAAAACTGCATTATATAAAGTGATCAAGGATCTCCAAATGGCCAAATCAATTGGACACTTTCCATCCTTTATCTCACTAGAATACTCAGCTTCTCCTATTTTTCAATGGGTTAGAAGACAAAACAATCAGTTAAGAGTGAGACTAGAAATAGTGGCTTCTGAAAGAAACAGGTTTCTGAATCCATTTTTCAAGAGTGCATCATATCCAAGAAGGTCTTCTAAGTCAGAAATGCAAATAGCAACAGAAGCCATGAAGCAGGCATTAAATGGACTAAAATGATGCCATCAATTTAATGATAGTTTCTTTGAGTGATTTAAGTGACAAAACTACCAGTTAGCTACTTATTTCTAACAATAAACAAGAATTAAATGATGGAAAATGCTATTTAATAGTCCCTGTGTTTTCAATATCATTGAAGTCACAATAATCTCTCCAAAAATTTTATTTAAATAATAGGAGCCTGTTTCAGAAAACCAGAACAAGGTAGTGTTAGTAACTGATGAAGAAGCATGGGCAGCATTGTTCTTTGCTACCAATGTTATAGAATTCACTAAATATCTTACAGACCTGAAACATAAATTTCTACAGCTCTAAGAGAAATCACATGAAATTGGAAATGACAACCTCTAGAACAACATGAAGTACAAATTAGGAATATGTCCAAGGATCTGTCCATGTTGTATAAAAAAATGAAAGTCAGCCGTTGGATCTACTTGAGGAAAGATCAGTAACAGATGCAATTAAGGGGGAATATAATTGAAGGAAAGGTTGTTTAGGGAAAATAAAAAATAAAAGCATCATTCTTAGGGGCGCCTGGGTGGCTCAGTGGGTTAAAGCCTCTGCCTTCGGCTAGGGTCATGATCCCCGGTTCCTGGGATTGAGCCCCGCATCAGACTCTCTACTCCTTGGGGAGCCTGCTTCCCTGCCCCCGCCTGCCTCTCTGCCTACTTGTGATCTCTGTCTGTCAAATAAATAAAATCTTTAAAAAAAAAAAAAAAAGCATCATTCTTAGATGAGCAGTTTAGATGTCCAGAGGAAGAGAACTGTTTGATTTCCATGTGTTTCCCTACCATGATCTCCAGTATAAAATCCTAGAGAATAACACACAAATGAAAACAGGGTATTAGCAACTCATGGAATTAAGGGAGGCAAAAGTGCTAGGTAATTGTATTCTAAAAGGATAGCTGAAGCTATACACTGGATAGACTGATATTCTATTGTTTGTTTATAATGTCAAGTGGATACAGACCAGACATGTTAGATGTCAAAATAACAAATAGATTATACCATATACAACAACAGAATTGTTGAGGATGTTTCAGGGAAATGTGTCTACAGCTTCTGGAAGTGTTTGGGAAAAAACAGGCAAGAGGGCAGCAAATGTGAGTCTACAGATAATAGGGTATCCCATAGGGTAAAGACAGTGAGGACACATCACACAGGAAGAAATAGGAAGATGCCTGAAAAAACATCTTTGGGTTGAGCCCTAGCAGGATCCAAACTCTCACTTTTAAAGATTTTCAAGACCAAGTCTCTGTATCCAATGATGGAAATTGTATTCATTTTCTACAGCTGCTATAACAAATTACCACAAACTTAGTGGCTTAAAACAACATAAATTCATTATCTTACGGCTCCAGAAGTCCAAAGTTTGAAAAATGCATCTCATTGGGTTAAGATCAAGGTGTCAGCAGGGTTGCATTTATTTTTGTAGGCTCTAAGGAAGAATCAATTTCCTTGTACTTTCTAACTTCTAGAGACTGCCTACATTCCTTAGTTTGTGGCCCTCAAAGCCAGCAAGAACAGGTTGAGTTTTTAACCACATCACATCACATCACTAGAATGTTCTTTTCTGCCTTCCTCTTCCAACTTACAGACCCTTGTCATTACACTGGTCCCATCTGGATAACTCAAGGTAATATCCCTATTTTAAGATGGACTGTGTTACAACTTGAATTCTATTAACATAATATATGCTATAGGACCGAAACATAGACATCTTTGGGGGGTCATTATTCAGCTTACAACAGAGAAAAAGGCAAATTTCTGGAATAAGGACTTGGAATGAGGACAAAGGCAGAAGTCCAGTTTGATAAAAATAGAACACATAGTGAAAACCCTATAGTTTGGAAATTTGGGTTAATATACATTTCAAAAAAGAAAAAACATGGAGAAAATAATTGATGTGTGGTTCAGGGAACAACTCAGGGGCAGATAAGTTATCCCTGGATGGCCCTGATATTAAAGTTCCATTGCCCCAGTTAGGCAACATAGGGGGTTGGTAGAACTAAGCCTATAAAAGTACTTGCCATTAATAGGACCCAAAATTACAAACTGGCCTGAAACCCTGAAGGGGGAGAAGAAATTGTTATCCCCAAATACGCCTCTTTGGCATAAGGATTCATTTAGGCTGATTATTTTTAAGAAACAGCAAACACAGGAGAAGCTCTGAAAATTGGAATAGAACTACTTTTTTGTAAAAGACATTAACATGTATAAGGGAAATCTTCATTTGTAAGTGTGTCTCCCTCTCTGTACCAGAAATGGAAGAATAACTCTGTAGAGCTATTCTGTAAATCTGTAGAAACACTTATCAGTGGAGAAGGCATCGCCTCAAATCTTACCCTTGTTTCCTGTGTCTTTCCTGGCGACCTCCCACAACTGACTTCCATCCCCAGCATCTTCTTTTGTCTTTAGCTGGAGATGATCTTTAAGGTGGTGGCCTGCGCCATTTTGAGGAGTTACTCAGTTTTCATGAGTCTTTCCCATGTATACAGGAGGTATAAATGTTTTAAACTTGTTTGTTTTTCTCCTTAATCTGTTTATTATTTTAGGGGAGTCTCAGCAGAGAATTTAGAAGCATAGAGGGAAAACTATTTTTCCTCCCCTGCAACCCCACTGGGAAGGGGACGGAATGGTTGTACTCAGTTTGCCAGCAAGATGAATGGGAAATTTATTGTGATAGTTATTTTGAGGTATTAGCCTATGTTCTTTGTCCTTCAGCTGTTTCCCCTTTCTCACCCTCCTTTACACTCTTGACTTCATTCAGGGAGATGGCCTGTCTCTGCTTATTCTCAGGAAAGAGGTGAGGCAAGGAAGAATTTTTTTTTTTTTTAGTCTATAAATTTCTTCCTGGGTTTTCTGTTTCAAAAGCATACACTCTCAAGACATAAAAATAAAAGTATTTGAAAACATCATTAGTGAGAACTGGAGATTTAAGGGGAAGGAGATTTCCAGCAGAGACTTAGGATTCCCTTACATTGTGTGAGAGAGAGGCAGAAGAGAGGTATAAGAGTGTAGACGTTGGTGGATGCTGACATATCCAATCCTGGTGTGGGCAGGAAATGCATTCATGGTGAGTCCAGGCAGGGATTGCCCCAACAACCTTATGCGGGAGATGCCATGTCTGTGTCCCAGTGGAGTGAGAATGGAGCAAAATAATTCCCATGTCCTAAACATTGAGCCACAAGTAACAGATCAGCTGGATGAGAAAGAGTCAAGACAGAGACATTACAGGATCAGATTTTTCCCATTTCTAACTCCTTGGTAATATTTAAGAACCTTCAGTCTTAAAAAGTGTGCTTTGGGGGCACCTGGGTGGTTCAGTGGGTTAAGCCTCTGCCTTCGGCCCAGGTCATGATCTCAGGGTCCTGGGATCGAGCCCCGTATCAGGCTCTCTGCTCAGCAGGGAGCCTGCTTCTGCCTCTCTCTCTGCCTGCCTCTCTGCCTATTTGTGATCTCTCTCTCTCTCTGTGTCAAATAAATAAACAAAATCTTAAAAAAAAAAAAGTGTGCTTTGGAGGAAAATCTTGAATTGACTGAGATTAGATTCCTGTCACTCTCACAAAATGGAATCTGAGTTGGGGGGAACAGATTCCTCAAGACAATGAAAAGCTATTCTAGGCAAAATTAGGATAATAGCTCTCGCAGGGAAACTCTTAATGGGGACTAGAAGTAATAGGTATGTATCTAAATATATTCCCTTAATTTCAGTTTTCGTTACTAGAGAGATCAATGCAGACAAAATTAGACATTAACATATTATTGCATACTGCATATGGTTGATTAAATTGGGGCTTGAAATCTGCAGAAAATGCAATTGAAAACAGATGATGTTTAAGTCCCTCTAGAAAGGGGCGGTATTCTTTTCTACTGCTCAGAAAGGGATGGTGGTGTTCCCTGCTGCTTGCGTTCAGCGAGATTTTATTCATTTTACCTTGGCAATCATCAGAAGTGAGTAATTTCATTATTAAATAAACAAGTGAGTAATTTCATATCAAATAAACATTCTTCTCAAGCAGGTATAGCACTGATACGTAATAAATAAACAAAAATAATTTACATTTACCCAAGGTAACCCTAGAGGCCCCTGATGAGGTTCAAAATGTTTTCTCTCACAGCTTTAAAATATCTGTGAGAATCCTAAGAGCTGGGAGCACCTTCTGTGCTGCCCGCTAGTCAGTCTGATGTGGAAAGGGAAGCGAGCAGCCATGCTACAGAGGCATCTCTAATAGCCTGTCACTTCTGCGTGCACCATTCAAGCGGTATGTCTCCCAAGAATCCTTTTTTGGGGGGCTTCCAAACTTGTTTATGCCATTCTTACTTGGTTTTTTTGATTCTGTAATTGAACTAAATATTACATAAATCAATAGAGTTAGTATAAAAAGAAGAACATTGTTATGATAACTTGAATCCCTTTGGAAAGACTCAATATATGCAAATTGCTTTAAGAATTGCTGCCAAATTAGACATGGGTGGAAAAAAAGTAAAAGAGTGGGTGGAGTAAAACAACTTCAAAGGGTGCTTTGGTGAGATTGCTTCCCTGGAGTCTAAGGTCTCACTTAAGGGAGAAAAAAAAAAAAAAAATTCACCACAGGAAATAATGGACTATGCATTTAAGGAATAGATTATTCAAGTACGATTTTTTTTTTTTTTTTATGAAAATTTCTACAGGTCAGATACAAATGTGAAATAGTTTTCATTTTGGAGTAACTGCCACCAACCGTGTTCTAGCAACCTCCTCAGGAGTCTCATTTTTATGGTAAAATGTCTTAATCACGTTTAGCTCTTAGAACTATCTCATTCTAGTTTTTAAGGTAGTCTTTCTACAACTTCAATCTTTTACTTGTTTTAAAATTGTCCTCTTCATTCTCTTGTGGCTCTCAGATTCCCCTGCTTCTCTCCCCAGTTTTCTCTCTGGCATGAGATGGAAAGGAGAGGAGTAATAGACATTGGAGCCAATTACATCAGTAATTATGACCAACCAAGGGTTGAGTCTTTAAAGGCTGAGCATGAACAGATGTGGATAAGTGAGGATCTCAAAAGATCTTACTAAACAGTATAGGGGAGGAAAAATAACTTTCCCCCTACCCTTCTAAGTTCTCAGCTGAGGCTCCCCTGAAATAAAAGATTAACAGGAGAAAAACTAGCAGAAGTTTAATAAAATGTATACCTCTTGGGGGCCTGGGTGGCTCAGTGGGTTAAAGCCTCTGCCTTTCAGCTCGGGTCATGATCCCAGAGTCCTGGGATTGAGCCCCGCATGGGCTCTCTGCTCAGCAGGGAGCCTGCTTCCTTTCCTCTCTCTCTGCCTGCTTCTCTGCCTACTTGTGATCTCTGTCTGTCAAAAGAATAAATAAAATCTTTAAAAAAAAATGTATACCTCTTGTATACATAAGAGAGACCCAGGAAAACGAAGTAACTCCCCAAAATGGTCCAAGCCAAGAGTTTCTAGAGACTTGGTCATCCTCTTCCTGTCACAGAAAGGAATACACCCTTACAAAGGAAGATTTCTCTTATTATATGAAAGGCTAACTTCTATCTGGGTTTTCAGAGCTTTTCTTGTGTTTGCCATTTCTTAAAAATAATCAGCCTAAAATAATCCTTATGCCAAAGCGGCATATTGTGGGGTGGCAAATTCTCCTCCCCTTCAGTGGGATCTCAATCCAGACAGCTCCTATACGAACAGCCAAAATTCATCATCCACTGTTCATGGGGAACTCAAGAGGGTGGCCCATATGATCATTTCCTAATGTTCCTTCTCTCACCTAGCAAGGCAGGTCAGTGAGCTAAACAGACATCCAACTCAGGAATGTGATGTCAGCTTTCTTTCCTGCAAACATTCTCCAGTTGTTCAGGGCATAGCCTCCCCTCACAGGGAGAAGAGGAGTGTACCTCTCTTCTTGAACACTGTTCTTCTCCCAAAGTTCACCTCTCTCTTTCCAAGTCATCCACTTGCGTGGAATGGGGTAGAGGAATAAGGAAATAAAAGCTAGTTCTGCTGGCTCCTCTCTGCAGCCCTGGAAGAAGGTGGCTAGTCCCAGTCATGGCTATTTTTGTAAATTTAAGGTCTGTCCTACTTAATCCCTTTTGTTAGCTTTTGTTAGCTATGCAACCTAATTTTCAAAGCCTAAACAAAGCAGAACTAGAGAAAATCCCACTCAACACCTAGCAACATCATCTCTTTACATTAGTAAGACAACTTGGAACTCCCATCAGACTTACACTATAGGAAGAGGGCTTAACTCCTACAGCAAAGGATTGGCAAGTGAATGTCATGTTTCTAATACATATGTTTTATGATTCCTTACTTTATTCAGTTTACAGATCGTTCAGGTCAGTTCAAGTAAGAGGGTTTATTTGTAATGCAAGCACCCAAATGTGAGATATCTAAAACTACCCAGTTTCTCCTCAAATATTCTCTCCTCTTATCTGTTATAAATAGTACATTGTCTACAGTATTCCAGATATAAAAACAAATAAAAGGCACTCCCCTTTTGTTTCTTGAGGTTCTAAGATTGCAATTCAGCTTGCTACTGGTACCTTCTTAGAAAAACTATTCCCCGGGGCATCTGGGTGGCTCAGTTGGTTAAGCATCTGCCTTCAAGTTAGGTTATGATCTCAGGCCCTGGGATCTGCGCCCCCCCACATCAGGCTTCCTGCTCAGTGGGGAATCTGCTTCTCCCTCTGCCCCTCTCCACCTCATGTTTCTTCTCTCTCAAAATAGTCTCAAAAGACTATTTTTTAATCTTTTAAAAAATAAAAAAATAAAAAATAAAACAACTATTCCTGAACAAGCTCCTTAGGTTCTGCCTTTAAATAATTTGCTTCAACATGGCTATTTACCTTCTCACCTCTTGTTCTCTAAATAGTCAATATGAAAACTTTTTTAAGCTATAGAAGATTCTAGAACAAAGACTGTAGTTTCTCATGCCAATCTTGCCCATTCTTTCAAAGTGTTCTAACTTGTTGTCTTCACTGAGTCTGTTATATCAAATAAAACAGATCCCTTCAAATCACCAAAGTGGTTTTCAGATTTTTTTAACAAATTTATTATTCACCAAGTGTTAATCCTACTTATAAAATGCATTTACAATATAGGTATGCATTATATTAACAAGTGAGAAGCTTTAAGTTTGCTTTTGGTTTATAACTTATTGCTCTCAAGGCCATTTGTATAACAGCAACCCAATAAAATCTCTGAGAAAATATTATCCTTGAATAAATAATTTCTACTGAAAAAATTTTTTTAGCTGGCCCCATGTTTTAGCTTCTTTTCTCATACACACTTGCCAAAATATTTAAAGACTCCATTTCATCCTTATTGATCTAGTTAACAGTAAATCATATGCTAACTCAGTAACAATTAGAATACCTATTATAACTGACCTACTAGTTTCAGCCTCTCTTAAATCTTTATTCATCACCATTGACTTTATGTTGTCTCACCTATTGTAAGAGCCCTGCTTATCACAGCTTCTGATAACTGCAAAGCCACTTTGCATAACTGATGATTTGTGCTTTTGAAATCTTACTTTCTATTTTTAAAATTATTCTAAAACCAATTGTATGTATTTTTAATTTAGAGTTTTACTTATAATGACTTTGGTGAAACGCTGAAGATCAACGTGCCTATGTATACTCAAAAATAGAGTCTCTTAAAATTTCACCCGCAGGTACCTGGATCAGAATCACCTGGAATGCTTCCTTACTAGTCCAGGCTCTCGAACAGGAATTTCAAAGGATGAAGAACTGAGAATCCACGTAAGTGATTCTTATGGATATGAACTTCAAAATGTCAGAAAAACTTTCCAAAGATCCTAAAATAATTTAAAAAACCACCCGGGCAATCAGGGATAACAAGATATCTCTAGCGACCCATATGGGAAACACATGTCTACCTACCATTTAAGGACAATATATAAAGAGCCTATTTCTCTCAGTATATATAAATGCCTGGGATTATTTCAAAGCCACTTTAAATCACTTAGTTTTTACTGCATAAATTCATTCAACAAATACTCGTTGCAACAAATTCATGCAACAAATACTCAGGCACTGGCAATAACTGTGTTCTGAGGACCTAGGAACATCCTGACCTTGCCCTGGCAGACAGTACACCCTAAGAGACTTGGCTCGGCATCTTTCTGGGAGCACTGCAAGATAGGCTATTAATTTAATAGCCAGGTCCAAGGTGAGGGTTCTCTGGAAGACAGTTTGCAGAACTGGACTGAAGTCTTATCTCACTAATTAGGTTAAATTCCTTGTCATGGAAAGGCTGTTTATCATTTATTTTTGTGCTTCTCCATCCCCATAGTGCCCAGCAGAGTTTTTCTTCCACATGGCAAATAATCGATAAAAAGGTTTCAAGTGACTATAACTAATATTTTATATACCATTCTATTTTAATAAAATTTGAAATATACTATGCATTTTACTGGGATAAGATAAAGTTAGAAATATAATTTCTTAGGTTTGTGCCATACTTGTATTTTGAAGATAATTAGGCTCTTAGTTTTGGAAAAACGTTTTAGTAATTATATCCTAAAGATGCTTAGGTATGTCCAAAACGAACAAATGCATTACGACTATAAAAAAAAAAAAAAAATCAGGGCACCTGGCTGGCCCAGTCAGTTCAGTGTCTGCCTATGGCTCAGGTCATGATCCCAGGGTCTTAAGATCAAATCCCACATCCTGCTCCCTGCTCGGTGGGGAGCCTGCTTCTCCCTCTCCCTCTTCCTGCCACTGCCCCTGTTTGTGTGCTCACTCTCTCTCTCTCTGTCAGATAAATAAATAAAATCTTTAAAATAAATAAATAAATAAAACCTTTTTGAATGGGACAACTAAAAAAAAAAAGTAATTTTTGCCTTAAGGAAGTAATGCTGAACTGAATCAACCAGTTAAAACAAACAACAACAAAAAAAACCCTTAATCTACAAGCAGTAATCCTCATGGAGCTCTTCTGGAATTCCAACTTTCATTATCTTCCACAACCCAAAAAATCCACAAATGTTCTGAAGCTGCTTTGTCTTCCGAAGGAAAGTTATTGCTTAAAGTTATTGTGGATTTTGAGAAAGTTCAGGATCAAAAATAGAGGTGAGAACATATTTTCCATGGTGTGTTACAAAGTATTGTTTGCTTCAGCCAGCCCTGGATCCTGGCAGTAGATTCTGAAAAGCATAGTAAAATTAATGCTCTGTGAACAAGTAAATGCCTTTAAATTTTCACTTAGCTCTAAGTTACTAAAAAAAAAAAAAAGAAAGAAAGAAAGAAAAGAAAAAGACACAGAAACTAACACTTTTAAAGTAGAACTTGAAAGAACTTGAATTCTTCCACACAAATTTGAGGAGCCTTTTCTTTTAACCTTTCACTCTTTCTCCGAAATGTAAAATAAAACTAGATATAATGAGAATTCTGGATCATTGGTTCTAGTTAAATAAGGTTTTACTGCAGTTTGAAAACTGAAGGAGTCATTTTTGCTCAGATAGCACAAGTCAGCAGACATCTAGTCAATGGAATACTATGAAAAAATGCTCTGTCCTGGTCCTTTACATGTTTTATTTTATTTGGTCTCTGATGCTTATTTTATGCCTGATAGAAGAAGGATGAGGGGTTTTACTCCAGCCACTGGCCTCCTCTGATTTTTCAGGATTTTATCATCTCTTCTGCTGGCAAATTTACTTCCTTCTATTGTGTTCCTCAGATGACTTTTAGAAATATAACATCAAAACAAGGACTTTTTGTGTCAAAGTTCCTAAAACAATAAAGGTAGAACTACTAAGAACTGTAAGGAAAGGAGAGATCTTTAACATATATATAAAGGATTACTGGTACTTTGACTTCATATTTTTCATAACAATGAAGAAAATTTTCTAATGTTAAAATTTAAATATTATTTTAAAAACACAAAGAATGGAGCACCTGAATGGCTCAGTTGCTTAAAGAACGGATTCTTGATTTCAGCACGTTATGATCTCAGGGTCATGAGATCCGGCCCTACATTGGGCTCTGAGTTGGGTGTGGAGCCTGCTTAAGATTCTCTCCTTTCCTCTCCCTCCGCCTCTCACTGCTCCCCCCCACACACAAGGCTTACTTTTTTGGTTATCATAAATGTAAGATGAAAATATCTCTCTCATTTTTGTTAAATGAAATACAAAAGATAACTAAATAACCTTCAGTTAATAAGACTATTTAAACAGAAACTATTTCCAAACACATAAATAAAGTGAAGACTCAAATTTCCCTCTTGCAAAATAAATATATGAAGAAGAATAAAATTAATGGGAAAATTTATATTTTTCTAAAATAAATACACATGCAAAAATATTCAGTATTTTTGGTTTGAAAACTATAGTGCTAGCTCACTCTGCCTCCTTCAGCAATGTTCTTTGCTTTCTAAGGCTCCATTTCGCAGGATTACAAGCATAGGTTAAGTTTGAACCTGTTGGCCATTCACACCAAAGTGCTATCATTGGACCCACACCCAGGTAAAACAGTTTCCAGAGAATAGGAGTTTGAGCTTGGGTAAAAGGAAGGAGCAGAAATTGTGCAACCTGCTTTTGGAACCAATGAAGCTACTTTGATTCTGAGGGTAGAGTGTCAAAGGAATATGGGAGGAGGTGGAGAGTAGGGAGTATGTCTGCCATTTTTCTCAGAGCCCTAGCAGTAGAGATGAAAACTATCTCTATATTGTTTTTAGACATTTTTAGTAAGATACCATTTTCAAGTTATTGATACATAATTTTCTCTTGGCCTCCATGAAATTCTGGTTTTCCTCCTACTTTACTGGCTTTCCCTTCTCAGTCTCCTTTGCTAGCTCCTTCTCTAATCTAAATATTAGATACCTCTTGATTCAGTCTCCGACTTCTTTTCTTCTTTTTCCTTAGTTAGGCTCATCCAAAACCCTGGCTTCAAATACCATCTAAAAGCCAAAACCCTCCTTCAGTAAGTGTCCAATTCCAGATTCTCACCTTAAATCCTAACTCCTATTCCAAATGCCTGCTGGATATCCTCAGAATAAATAACTGAAAAGTATCTCAAACTTTAAAAACTTGTCCAAAATAGAATCATTGTTTTTCTCCCTCAACTCTGTCTCCTTCCTATTCTTTCCCATTTCAGTTAATGACCCCACCATCCACTCAGGTGGATGACACAAACATCGAATCCACTGGCATTTCCTATTGGTTCTACCTCCAAAATATGTCTCAAGTCCCTCTCCTTCCTTGACCATGTCCTAGTCTATGCTATTGTCTGGCACATGAACAACTGCAATAGTCCCCCTAAATGGCCTGTCCTCTTTTCTGGCTCCGCTTCAACACTGTATTCACAGAACAATAAGTTTCTTTAAAAATATACATCAGGGGCGCCTGAGTGGCTCAGTGGGTTAAAGCCTCTGCCTCTGGCTCAGGTCATGATCCTAGGGTCCTGGGATCGAGACCAGCATTGGGCTCTCTGTTCAGCAGGGAGCCTGCTTCCTCCTCTCTCTCTGCCTGCTTCTCTGCCTACTTGTGATCTCTGTCTGTCAAATAAATAAATAAAATCTTTTTAAAAAATTGATCTTTAAAAACAAATAAATAAATAAAAATAAAAATATACATCAAGGGGTGCCCAGCTGGCTTAGTTGTTGGAGCATGCAATTCCTAATCTCAGGGTTGTGGGTTCAGGCCCCATGTTGAGATTATTTTTAAGTAGAGATTACTTAAAAATAAAATCTTTAAATATATATATATATATGTATACACACATACATCAAGTCAAGTCACCTCCTTTGATCATATTTTTCAATGACTCCCCAAAGCACTTACAAAAATGTCTCAACTCCTTTCCTAACTTGGCTTTCTTGGACTTACTCCTACCTGTATCTCCAACCTCATCTCATTCCACAGTTGCTCGATAAACAGATTGCAGACACAATGGCCTCAGACATGCCAATCTGTTCTCCTTTCATTGCCTGCTCTCTTCCCAGAATGCTTTTTCCTAGATCTTTGCATGACTAGCTTGTTCTCATTCTTCAAAACTTAGCTCAACATGACCATAAAGAAGCTCCCCTGACCTTCTTCACCCTATAATAGTGGCTCCTACCACACCACATGGTTATTCTTGATACACTACCCTGTTTGTTTTCTATATAATTGAAAGTTGAAACCATCTTTATTTACTTCTTTTACTTTTTCTTTTCTGGTTTCTTCACAGAATGTGAGCTTCTTCAAGACACACACTTCATAAAGCAAGAAACATTCTGCAAGCCGAATTACCCCATATAAACGTTTTGAGAAAGAATTAGTTCATGGTAGCAAATGTTTTCTATTGCTCACCATTGTATCCGATACAGCTACCACAGTTTCTGACATAAGTTTGGCATTTGGTGAATATTTTTTCAGTAAATGGATGACGTAATGAATAGAAAAATGGACGGAAGAAAACAGCCTTCACTCCTTAGATTCTGGTCCTGGAAAATCTAGTCTCCTATACTTCAGCCCAGTGTCCCTTTTCTATTTTTTTTTTTTAAGATTTTTTTTTAAATTTATTTATTTGACAGACAGAGTTCACAAGTAGGGAGAGAGGCAGGCAGAGAGAGAGAGGAGGAAGCAGGCTCCCCGCAGAGCAGAGAGCCCGATGCGGGGCTCGATCCTAGGACCCTGACATCATGACCTGAGTCGAAGGCAGAGGCTTTAACCCACTGAGCCACCCAGGCACCCCAATGTCCCTTTTCTTAACCCTACCAGTATCCCTCCAATCTTGGTAGAAAAAAGAAAGAAACAGTAAGGATAAAGAAGAAGGTAGAAGAATTAATACTGTCTTCCATGGAGGGAACGTCAATTTTTTACATTATCACAGGACCATCTGCCCTTTGTCTCCTCCCTCTGCATCATTAAAGGTCCCCCTGGAATCCCTTTAACAAAAACACCTCTAGAATTTACCCTGCAGGAAAGCTAGAGGTCCCCTTTAGTTAGTACAACTGTTTCTTAAAAAGTAGAAAGACTATTACTGCACAACTTGTTTCCGCCTCCTTTTGAATAACATTTTCAAGTAACTGAACAAAGCTATTTATTTTACAATGAAAAGTTTGAAATACGAAGTTTATTCTTTATGTCATTAAATTTTTTAAGTAAAAATAGGTGAATTATCCAGTTCGTCTCTAATTAAACAAATAAAAAGTTCTCCAAAGGATCACTTGTAACAAAGTGTTATAGTCAAGAGCTGAAAATATTGCATAATCCACCACATAAATAGGATTATCAGTTCATTGATAATATTCTCAGATGAATTTCATTGTTATAATATTCCCTTTGAACAATTCAAAAGCACACCTGTATCTCAAAACCAAAACTAGAAATGGCAATACAATTTAAATTAGCTAATTTGAAAAACAAGGGGGAAAACATAATTAATAAAGAAGTTCACAGGGCACTTAGGTGGTTCAGTCCTTTAAGCATTGGACTCTTGGGGCGCCTGGGTGGCTCAGTGGGTTGAGCCTCTGCCTTCGGCTCAGGTTGTGATGTCAGGGTCCTGGGATCGGGCCCCACGTCAGGCTCTCTGCTTGGCGGGGAGTTTGCTTCCCCCTCTCTCTCTGCCTGCCTCTCTGCCTGCTTGTGATCTTACTTGCTGTCAAATAGATAAATAAATAATCTGTTAAAAAAAAAAGGCATTGCACTCTTGGTTTTGGCTCAGGTCATGATCTCAGGGTCATGAGATTGAGCCCCGAGTTAGGTTCCACATTCAGTGAAGAGTCTGCTTCCCTCTCTCTCTCCCTCTGCCCCTAACACCGTTCACACACTCTGTCTCTAAAATAAATAAAACTTGAAAAAAAAATTCACAATTAGTCTGGTAATTTCAAGATATTATATCAAAATAGTCATTAGCATATTGTGTTACATGAATTTATAGAATTTGAATGGTCTTGCTTATGTATGGACTAGTGGTAGGCTGCCCCAAAATGTGTTTCAATAACATACTGATTATTTCAAATTAAAGCTACTTGGAAAACAGTCTATGTAAAATGCTTGGAACCTTCTCCATCCCTTTGAAAGCAGGGAATAAATCTCCCATATGAAAGGTACCCTCCCTATACCAGGAGGTAAAAAGACATCTTTATCACCAGAGATAGGGAATTTAGAGTCAAGAAATCTGCATAAATAAACCGTGTTGCTTTTTACTAATTTACCACCTCAGCCCAAATTTTGTTTAGAATTCCTTACTAGTTGTAGTTCCCAAAATTAAGTTTCTCTTTGTCCTGTCAAGCCCTCACAGATCTATTGTCTCTGTCTATAAAGTATAAAAACTGCCTGCTTTGGTCATTTTTTGGGGTTTCAATTCCATTATTGGGCCTCTGTGCACACTTAATAAAACCTTGGGTTTTTTTCCTCCTGTTAATCTGTCTCATATCAGTTTAATTCTCAGCCCAACTAGAAGAATCTTGAACAGAGGAAAACTTCCTCTTCCCCTTCCCTTACTTTCCTCTATGAACCAGCTGTATGGAGGATACAAATAAAGCACTAGTAATCCCATCTTAGAATTTCTTAAAAAGCTGGGGTGCCTGGGTGGCTCAGTGGGTTGAAGCCTCTGCCTCTGGCTTGGGTCATGATCCCAGGGTCTGGGATCAAGCCCCGCATCGGGCTCTCTGCTCAGCGGAGAGCCTGCTCCCCACCCCCCACCCCGCCCACTTGTGATCTCTGTCTGTCAAATAAATAATAAATAAAACCTTTTTTAAAAAAATTTCTTAAAAAGCTTTTCTAGTTAGGCAATTAGCTAATCCAATACTTAGAATGTACATAGTGGGAACCCAATAGATACATATTAATGACTTTGATTTGGCAAATATTTATTGAGCATACCCTATGGGCAAGGCAATATGCTAAGTGCTGAAGAATACAGTGGTAACTAAGAGAAGGGGCAATAAAGTTCAGTGGCATAGAGCCTTGACTTTGGAAATATGGCACCAGGTTCAAATCCTGAGTCTATCACTTGATAAATGAATGATATGGGCTTGGCAAATTACTGAACCTCTCTAAGCTCATTTATCTTATCTATAAAACTAGAAGTATTACTTGCTTATGTGGTGATTTTAAGGAATAAATGAGGTCACATTTATTCACATATAAAGGCATGATAAATGCTCACAAATGCTGCTTCTTTTGTAATGATTAGTATTACAAGGTCCTTGTCTTTAAGAGCCTAAGATCTAATGGGATAAGCATGCATGCAATTATTAAATAGAAGAGCAAAAAGCAGGGTGCCTGGGTGGCTCAGTGGGTTAAAGCCTCTGCCTTTGGCTCAGGCCATGATCCCAGGGTCCTGGGATCAAACCCCGCATCGGGCTCTCTGTTCAGCAGGGAGCCTGCTTCCTCCTCTCTCTCTGCCTGCCTCTCCACCTACTTGTGATCTCGGTCTGTCAAATAAATGAATAGAATCTTAAAAAAAAAAAAAAAAAAAAAAAAGAAGAGCAAAAGCATGCCACTTGTATTTGTTCTTGAATCAATCCAAGGCTCCAAGTGTACAAACCACTCTTTCAATTACTAGATGATTTTTGCCCACACAATAAAATGTCAGTTCTGTCTAAACACAAAAATCACTTTGTTGTCTTAGATTAATTTGGACAATCTGATTTTCTGAGTACAGAATTTAATCTGCTCAGTCTGAGCTAAAAGATTATTATTCTTCCATTCCCTTTATAAAAACAAAGACAGACAATGTTCCTTTGCTAGCAATTTTCTACATGTTCTTATAAAATTCTGAGCAAAATTATGAAATGATATCATATAATATTTAGATTTGAAATATTATTAAATTCCAACTTCCATTTTTATACTCAACATTCAACAGGATATTGTTAAGCCTCAGTACTAGAAAAACAAAAAATGAGTGACATTGTTAAATTTAAAAGAGAGCAGACTGAAATGTTTTAAAGAAGCATTTTGGATAAGCCCTGGCAATGAGCAAATTCTTTGTCTCGAGATTTGTCTCAATGGTATAATTATCTGGATAATTCAGCTCAGCAAATATCTATAAAACATTTCTATATTTTGGGCACCATAGATACTCAGAGCTGTTTAAAACACTGTTCTCTTCATTCAAGGACCTCTCATGCTACTGGTAAAAACAAACAAGTAAACCACTTTACCTCTCCATTTATTCTAAAATATAGATTATTTATTCACATTTATCATTTAAAAATTCAGATGCATCTTTCAATCAACAGTAATTTATAACTGCTCTCAGCCAGCTGACATTCATGATGTAGTTGCCATTGTGTATTCATAATATATTGCCTGCCTTAGTTATGTATTGTGACATAACAAATTACCACAAAATTTAATGGCTGAAGACAACAAATTTTTTATATGAAAGATTTTTGTAGGGGCCGCTGGGTGGCTCAGTGAGTTGGGGCCTCTGCCTTCAGCTCAGGTCATGATCTCAGGGTCCTGGGATAGAGCTCAGCATCAGGTTCTCTGCTCAGCAGGGAGCCTGCTTCCAGCCCCACCCCCTGCCTGCCTCTCTGCCTACTTGTGATCTCTGTCAAATAAATAAATAAAATCTTTCAAAAAAAAAAAAAAAAAAGAAAGAAAGAAAGATTTTTGTAGATCAGGAAATCAGCCTGATCTACAAAATCAGTACTGGCTCCAGTACTCTCATAGGCAGAAGTCAAGGTGTTTGGGGGGTTGTGATTATCTTAAGGCTAAACTGAGGGTGGGTCTGCTTTCAAGCTCATTTAAGGGATTGTTGACTGGATTCAGTTCCTCTCAGGCTTTTCAAGTAGGCCCTGGCTCTTCATGAGCTGCTGGACCAGAGATCTCTGTTGATTCTTTGCTTAGTAGTCTCCTGACAGGGTAGCTCATGACATGACAGATTGTTTTTATTAGAGTGAGAAAGTAAGAGGGAGAGAGAAACAGAGGGAGAAAGGGGAAGAAGGAGAGAGAATCAGACAGCCAGAGAGAAGTCACAGTCTTTTGAAACCTAATCTCATCAATGTCATCCCACTTTGCAAAATTCTATTCATTTGAAGCAAGTCACCAGGTCCAGCCTGTACTCAAGGGGAGGACACGGTATATACAGGGGTATGAATACCAGGAGCCATTTTAGAAGCTGTCTACCATATTGCCTATGGTTATTCCTAGGGGTATGACTGGCCACAACACTCTCTTGACATTTCACTGGACAAGCATTTAAATATAATTTGAAAAAAGAAGATGAATCCTAGTTGTCTGAAAATGCCTTTTCAATACCTATAGGTAGTAGAATGGATGTCAGGGACTTGGGAGAAAATCCAGAGACGCTAGCAGGGCATACTGAAAAGCAACATCAGCAACAATGCTGTTGATGGGACAATACTCTGTGAGGGAAAAAATGGACATGAATGCCTCTGAACAACAAATGATTTAGAAGATTTGGAACCTGAATGAAAAAAGGTTTTAGGAATGCTCAATTTATTTCATGCATATTTTTCATTTTATGAATGTACAATAGTGATATATGATTAAAAGCTATGCCTAAATAAATCTAAAGCAACTTTTAATAAGATTAAAATTTAAAAACTAAATAATGTTGAAAGTACTGTGTCTGAGTTTAATAGGAAACACTTTTTCATCATAAGTGTTACATGAAATAACTTCTTACAATTAAAGGCATCTTTTAGAAAAAAATGTATTTATCTGTTTCAGAGAGAGAAAATATGTGTGCATGTACATGCACATAAGTTGGGAAAGGGGCAGAGGCAGAGGGAGACAAGCATACTCCCTCATGGGCTGGGATCCATCCCGGGACCCTGAGATCACAACCTGAGCCAAAATCCAGAACTGGATGCTTAACCAACTGAGCCACCCAGGTGCTCCCAATCCAAGGCATTTTAAATTCAATGAATTCAGAGACAATTACAATACATGATGAATTTAAAAAAAAAAAAAAAAAAAGGTAAGTTATTCCTGCCTATCGACTTGCTCACTATACCTGTGAGTCTGGAATCTAGCCAAGATATGTCTTCAGTGGATCACAAATCTGGTTATTTAAAAACTTCATTCAAAGTCCAGTAAAAGTGAGCAACTAGAATTTCTTTTTTTCTTTTTTAAGATTTTATTTATTTATTTGACAGACAGAGATCACAAGTAGGCAGAGAGAGGAGGAAGCAGGCTCCCTGCCGAGCAGAGAGCCCGATGCAGGGCTCAATCCCAGGATTCCGAGACCATGACCCAAGCCGAAGGCAGAGGCTTTAACCCACTGAGCCACCCAGGCACCCTACAACTAGAACTTCTAAAACACTAAAAAAAGAGTTAAAGGTGATCATAAACAATTTCATATATTTGTGCAACAGAAAAAGAAGACTTAAGGGATGATAAAAGCATCCTGTGAAGCATAGTAGAGGTAATTTTCATGAAAATGAGATCACTTTTTAGAAGTCCAAACTTCCCAGTTTGCAATTACAGACCGCCAAGAGTTAAGAATTATTCCAAAGGGGGGAGGGCACCTGGGTTGCACAGTTGGTTTAGCATCAGACTCTTGGTTTCAGCTCAGACCATGATCTCAGGATCATGGGATATAACAAGCCCTGTGTTGGACTCCATGCTCAAAGCGGAGTCTGCTTAAGGCTTTCTCTCCCTCCCCTTCTACCCCTCCCACTCCCCAGTGCACCCTCTCTCTTTCTCTCAAATAAATACATCTTTAAAATAAAAGAATTTAGGGGTGCCTGGGTGGGCTCAGTGGGTTGGGGCCTCTGCCTTCGGCTCGGGTCATGATCCCAGGCTGCTGGGATGGAACCCTGCGTTGGGCTCTCTGCTTGGTGGGGAGCCTGCTTCCCCCTCTCTCTCTGCCTGCCTCTCTGCCTACTTGTGATTTCTGTCAAATAAATAAATAAAATCTTTTTAAAAAATAAATAAATAAATAAAAGAATTTTAAAAAATAATTATTCCAAGGGTTCATGAACCCATATGCACATGAAACATTTTATGTAGAGTGGCTAAATAATATCTCAGACATTTGAACCACTGTCTTTTGTTGGGTCCATAGTCAAAGGAACGAGACTGATACAAAGCGAAGGTCAAGCAAAGCTTTATTTCACACCAAGCATCAAGAATCAAACTGACTGTTTGGGGCCATCTCTTGCAAAGAGGCAACCCCTCTCTGCCTTACAGACTAGCTTTCAAGGGCAAAGGCCATATGGTTGGGCCTGGCCACGCACAGGTGGCCAATGAGATTGTAACACACAGAGAAAGCTGCACAGTCACGCTAGGTCACACACAGGTGGCCAATTGAATTACAATTCACCCTAGTAGATATTTGAACTAGCCTATCACCTTGGTCAGAATTGGCGCCCAAAAGGCGCCCAAAGGGTGGGGCCCACACTCCTTGGTAGCTAGGGAGACAGTATGTGCACCCCACTGATTGGATGTCTCCACCTGGCCTGACCCGCCCTTGTATTTGGGCTTTGTTACTTGGGACTGGTTTCCTGGACTTGCTTTTAAGTAAGTTCCTTGGGGGGAGGGGGGGGGTCAGTTTAAGTTTTACTGCATAAACAACAAAATCACTGTTTAACCGGATAGAGCTGCTCTGGCTAAATAGGCCCTTACATCTTTCAGATGTATTAAAATTTAAAATATTTTATTAATTAAATACACATGATTTTCAAGTAATTTTTTACATCATCTAAACTTTTTAATTTTGATTTATTTAATCAACAGACAATTGAAATACAACTACTTTCCATGTGGAGAAGAGTTCACAAAATTTTTTTTACTGTTAAAAAATACCTTCTATGACAAAAAATTCTGGAAACCGCCATCCACAGGCTTCCTGAATTGCAAACCTAAGCATGTTAAAAATGATTCATTTTCTACATCCTCATACCCTTAGGAATATCATTTATCTCCATGTTACTGGATAAAGACCTATCTTTTGCTATGAGTCTTCCTATTTAAAATTTTATACCCATAGATAAAAGTTGTCATGATCTTAGAAAGAACTCCATTTTTATTCCAACACATTGAAAGGAAATCCATTTTGTTTCTGAGAATAATAAACTGAATCCTAAAAGGATTTCTTTTTCTCTCTTGGTTCCTTAAAGTCAGATTTTTTTCTTTTAACTAATGGCAAGCCATCTTTCATTTTTTAATAGCATTACCCTAAGAATGTTGGTTTAATTTTTTTCAATTTAAATGGTGGAAGCACAGTGTAATGATTATTTTATTATACTATTAGGAATTCAGAATACCAAAAATTAGCCAAGACAGTAAAAGTATTAGTGCTCTGTCACAGCCAAAATTATTCATTTGCTTAAATTAGTCATAATTCTACTATATAGTCAATAGAATGGAAAGAGAAAATTTAGTAAGTATACACTTTTCAATATGTTTTCTTTTTATTTATTTGACAAAGAAACAGTGAGAGAGGGAACACAAGCTGGGAGAGTGGGAGAGGGAGAAGCAGGCTTCCCATTGAGCAGGGAGCCCCATAAGGGACTTGATCCCAGAAACCTGGGATCATGACCCGAGCTAAAGGTAGATGCTTAATGACAGAGCCACCCAGGTGAATCATGTTTTCTATTTATAAAATGGTTCAAGTGTCTCTTGATATGAGATCTAGGATTAACAAAAAATTCAAATATATGCTCATATTTTTCTGCACATAGCATGACCATAGTTGCCATTTATTTGTAGGTTCAAGATCAAGAGAAGTGATTTGAGTACCTGTTGTTTTGAATAAGCAGGCTTAAGGATGTAAAGATAGAAAAAAAATTTTTTAAAGATTTTATTTATTTATTTGACATACAGAGATCACAGGTAGGCAGAGAGGCAGGCAGAGAGAGGAAGGGAAGCAGGCTCTCTGCTGAGCAGAGAGCCCTATGCGGGGCTCGATTCCAGGACCCTGGGATCACGACCTGAGCCGAAGGCAGAGGCTTTAACCCACTGAGCCACCCAGGCGCCCCAAAGATAGAAAATTTTTCCCTTCTTCTCCTTTAGGTTCTATAACTGGTCTAATAATTCAATTGCCATAAAGCAGATTAACAGGAAAAAAAATAAAGCTAATTTTGTATGTACAGGAACTCCAGAAAAATATGAGACCCAAGACAGCCAGGTAATTGAGGCTTAAAAAACATTCTGGGCTAAAAAGAGGGAGAGCAGTTTGGGGATACACAAGGGAGGAGGGCCATTCAGAGGAAGTGAGAGATGTTTGGAAAACAAAGGTTGTCCCGTTATGCAGATAGGTTTCTTAGGTAAAAAGGTATCTCTGGTAATAGCTATCTTTTCAGAACAGACCCCCCCTTTCAAATGTAAATTTAGGCATTTGAGGGGGAGATAAAAGAATTTTCCATAAATCTTCTGGGTCTTGATTGTCTTTAGCTCAAAATAATCCTTACACCAAAGTGATATATTTTGGGGTGGTAAACTCTTCTCTCCTCCAAGGGTCATGTCCTTTCTGATACAAAGCAAACTAAAAGATATCTTCCTACATTCCTGTTTATTTGGTAAATTTCTCAAATATCCACTTGATAAGGAAATGAAAGTAAATGTTTCTACAGGTGTGGACAGCTGGAAAATTCAATATTTAAGTCTTCAATCAATATTTACTGAATACCCTGTATGCTCCCAACATGAGGCTAGGACTGGGCAGGCAAGTGTGAATGATACTTGATGCCCCTGCCTTCAAGTAGTTTGAAATCTACTGGGGATTCAGAATGGAAATAAACCTTTAACAATTAGTATCAAAGGCACTAAAAATGGGTTAATACAGGATGCTTTGTAATCATAGGAAAAGTTCCCAATCCAGTGATAAAGAATCAAAGAAGACTTCTCAAGGGAAGTTAGCCCAGCAAATGGTGTAATAACGGGTGGGGAAGAAGTAGAAAAATGTTCCAAAGAGACAGAGTAACATGTATGAAGGGCTCCAGGAGACAGAGCATAGGTGGGATCAGTGAACTCAAAGTAATGATTCAGCCTATTGCTACTGTAGGCGCTAAGGGCAGGCCACCCCAAGATGCCCCACTCTGGTATGAAGATTATTTTGAGCTAAAGGCAAACAAGAGTGATGGGCTCAAAGGAAACATTTGCTCCTCCCTTAACTACACAGAAGAATGTAAACTGAGGGTCTTTCCTAGAATAAGCATTATTACCAGACATAAATTTATCTGAGTGATCCATCTGTATTGCGGGGCAAACATATGCCCTTCTTATTGTCCCATGAATTGCATTCCTTCCCTTGGATGTCCCAGAATCCTACCCTCTTCCCCTTGGTTCAGGATCACATATATATCTCATTTTAGTTGACTGTCTGGAATTTCCATATCTGTGTGGATTCTCTGTATATATGCTATTAAATTTGATTTCCTTCTGTTAATCTGTCTCATGTCAATTTGACTCTTAATTCAGCTAGAAGGACATTGAAAGGGACAGGAATTCCTGTTCCCTGCCACTATTAAGTGAAATAGAAAATAAAATCCCCAAAGGACTTTACTGGCTTTTGTGATCACCTCTATTTCAGAAAGAAAAAGTCATTGTGATATTTTACATCCTCCAGAGACTTTCAAGTGAGTGATAACTTCTGGTAAAATAGGGGTGAACAGTGTGGCAACTCTGAAGACATGAATACCTTTAAAGGACAACACGTATACTGTGTTGGATTACCAGCTTGAGAGACTGACATGCCCTTCTACCAGCTGCAGGAAAATTCTTTACAGGAATGCCGAGATGCCTCTGTGGATTTTTCTTCTTACATTTTCTGCAATATATATTTTTGTGTGTATGTACTTCAGTCAGTAATAAAATATGATCCAGACAACAAATATTTTTTAACACAACTAATTTTCTTAAATCATCTAGGGCCTAAAAGGAGATTAGACTGTAGTCAGGGAACTCAATCTAATATTAGAAGATCCATAAATGATGCTTTCATTTAAGATAACATGTCAATTTGTCAATATATCTAGTTGATTGACATTCTTGTGGACATTCCAAATTTCTTCTTTTCCCATCAGAGTTCCTACTTCTGTCATTACATAGATTTTAAATTGAACACTGAGCCAGAAACAGTATACCTACCAACAGTCTCCTGGCATGTTATTTCAATTTCTATTTGTCAATTCCAACACAAATGTATGCAAAGCAAGTGTTACATTACCAAGCCCTAGACAGTCTAGTGCTGAGGGGCTTGAGGAGGGGGAAATTAAGCTATGGGTTGTCGGCAGATCACATAGTTATCCATAATGATCATATCAGAATCTCATATTCTGGCACCTGGGTGGCTCAGTTGGTTAAGCCTCTGACTTTGGCTCAGGTCATGATCTCAGGGTCCTGGGATGGAGCCCTGTATTGGGCTCCCTGCTCAGTGGGGAGCCTGCTTCTCCCTCTCCCATTGCCCCTTCCCCTGGCTTCTGCTCTCTCTCTCTCTCTGGTTCTCTTACTCTCTTAAAATAAATAAATAAATCTTTAAAGAAAAACAAAGAATCTCATATTCTCTGCTTCAAAGTATTAACACTAAGAAGAATAATTCTTCAACATATAAAGCATAAAAATTAAAAATGGTAGAGCTATTTGATACTATTGGGGGACATCATCTACAAGATATGATTGCTGACTGACCAGTGAGCTGGATGCCAGCACTTGGAGGCTCTTCATACCCTCCCCTGCCCTTGGGATGTGGGTTCCCCTTGCCTTTCCAGATCCCAGAGGCTGCTCCAAGGACATAGCATTGACAGGATGATATGGTGTTGAAAACACCTGCACAGAACAGGTAACTGAACCAGCCCAGTTAGAGCCTCTTTATAAATTTTTAATATTTGGTCGGTGGATGCAGGGATCCATTCATATAGCTGCCACCCAAGACAAGCTGTGCATGTTAAGTTCCCTTTGCTTATTAAAACTGCTGCCTACCAACCTTGGGTGGCCTGCCTCTTTCTTTGGTCTCTCCCTACCCTCTGACCATAGGGACTGGTATCAGACCACACCTGGGAAGCTCCTGAAAGGTTTGTGAAGTGACAGAAACATCTGTTAGGATTATAGTTAAATCATAATAAAGGTGTTGAATCAAGATGTATCTTCCTAAAATTCAATTTTAGGATTTCATTTGCATAAACTATGATATAAACTATACCCCCAGAAGTTTTGAAGTGGGGTCATCCTATTAGGAAGAATATTTAGATAATTTATGCTCATCTGCAAAGTAACTGTAAGAGTTAATACATTTTGGTAGTGGTACTTGTTTTTCCTTTATTTATTTATTTATTTTTTTTTTACTAAGGTGGTAATTTATGATTACCCCTGGAAGGGGAGGGGGGGAAATCAGTGAAGAGATGAAGAGATATATTTCCCTATCCCTTTCTCTCCATTCTCTCCTACCTAAACATACACCTAACCAGATGGGTTACTTTTTTTTTTTTTTTTTTTTAAGATTTTATTTATTTATTTATTTGACAGACAGAGATCACAAGGAGGCAGAGAGGCAGGCAGGGAGAGAAGGGGAAGCAGGCTCCCTGCCGAGCAGAGAGCCCGATGCAAGGCTTGATCCCAGGATCCTGGGATCATGACCTGAGCCGAAGGCAGAGGCTTTAACCCACTGAGCCACCCAGGTGCTCCCAGATGGGTTACTTCTTTTTTTTTTAATTTATTTAAATTTATTTATTTGTCAGAGAGAGGGAGAGAGAGCGAGCGAGCACAGGCAGACAGAGTGGCAGGCAGAGGCAGAGGGAGAAGCAGGCTCCCCGCTGATCAAGGAGCCCGATGGGGGACTCGATCCCAGGACGCTGGGATCATGACCTGAGCGGAAGGCAGCTGCTTAACCAACTGAGCCACCCAGGCGTCCCCAGATGGGTTACTTTTAAGCCTCATTGGAGAAGGGAATTGGGCACATAAACCAAAAGAGTTGTATTGATGAAAGATTTTATGACTGGGTTGTTCCTGAGCCAACTTCAGTGATGAGAGATGGAGGAGTCATTCCTTTCACTTCAGCACAGGGACCCGACAGGAGCAAACAAGGGATCATGCAACAGCAGTTATGCCCAGCTAAGAAGCCACAGAGGTATGTAAGGACTAGAATGGCCACAATAGGCACAGATAGCTATGACTGAGCCAAAGCCAACCAGGGTCAGCTTTGTAAAATGATGCCCCAGGAACTCATCCACATAATTTTGGAGAACTTTTCAAAAAGACAAAGGGTCTTGGGGCAGAAAAACAAATCGTATCTTACTATTAATGTGACTGTATACTTCCTCACAGATTGGAGCAGCCTGGAATATTTTAGGTTTCAAAAATCTAACTTTTGCGCACCTGGGTGGCTCAGTTGGTTAAGTGCCTATGACTTCAGCTCACGTCATGACCTCGTGGTCCTGGGATTGAACCCAGTGTCAGGCTCCATGTCAGTGGGGAAACTGTTTTCTCTCTCAAATAAATAAAATCTTTTTGAAAAATGTAACTCTAATTTAAAAAGCAACTATATGCGGGTGCATCAGATGGCTCAGTCAGTTTAGTGTCCAACTCTTGGTTCTGGCTCAGGTCATGATCTCATGGGCTGCCTCTGCGCTCAGCAGGGAGTCTGCTCGAGATTCCCTCCCTCTGCTTCTCCCCCTACTCATGCATGTGCCTGCACTCTATCTCAAATAAAGAAATAAATCTTAAAAAAATATATAAAAATGGGGGTGCCCGGTGGCTCAGTCATTAAGCATCTACCTTCAGCTCAGGTCATGATCCCAGGGTCCTGGGATTGAGTCCTGCATGGGGTTCCCTGCTGGGCCAGAAGCCTGCTTCTCCCTCTCCCACTCCTGCTGCTTCTGTTCCCTCTCTTGCTGTCTCTCTCTCTCTGTCAAATAAATAAGTAAAATCTTAAAAAAATAAAAATAAAAATAAACCATACAAACTTAAGACCCTGTTGCCTTCTAAGATATGAAAATAAACAGCGGTTGAAAAATGAATGAGAAGGCAAAAATGAAGTTTAACATTATTCATAATTATTGCAAGTGCTCTTTAAAACCCACTGCATCCTTATTATCACAGATTTAAGAACACTAGGTTGCAGCTGGTGGGGAGAAGGGAGTGGAAACAGAAAAAGAGATGAAGAGACCCTGGATGGACGAGAAAAGTGAGACAGAGATCCAGCCTCTGCCTCCTAGGGCTGCCATATATGACTCAGTTACTCCTCCCCAAATAACCCTTCCTAAAATGCTTTCAACACTCATCCCCATTTGTCTCAGAGATAAGCCCTGCAAAACTGGCCTAATTAGCTGTATTGATTGATCTTTACTTCTGTAGGTATTTGCTCAGGTCATCAGCCGCTTTTCTTAGCCTCCAGGACAGCTCAGGCACTCAAGAGTAATCCATGTGTGAGATGATATTGCAATGTGATGAGTAATTCTGCTGGCTAAACTGAACCCCTCGGATAACAAAGTATTTACGCAGCTTCTCTTGCTGGGTGGAACTGAGCCCAGAGGTTAGAGCTGAGGGTTTCTTCTTTGTACCAAAGCTATAACACCCAACTGGGATGTGATTAAAAATTCTTCCACTAAGCAAAAAAGTAAACAAGCTAAAGCAAGGATGAGATGCATGGCTCAGAAAATGGTTTGAAAATAATGATGGAGCACAGAGCAGGCCACTCTAAAATATGCTGAAAGTGGCATATTGATTGTTTTGAGTTAAAATTACTTGAGAAACAGCCAGTGCAAGAAGGATGACCTGACCCTCTTCTCTGTCCTCATGAAAGCAGGAAATAAATCTCCAGCATGAAAGTTACTTTCTCTGCACCAGGAGGTACACATCCTTATCACCCAAGATAGAGAATTCAGAGCCAAGAAGGCTGTGTAAACAAACTTTGCTTAGTTTCTTCACTAATTAGTACCCAAACTTAAGTTTGTCTTCTCAGTTCTTCACAAATCTACTGCTTCTTTGTCTAAAAGTTATATAAACAGCCTGCTTTAGTCATTCGTAGGTCCCATCTCCATGAGGTCTCTGTACATATAAAATTGAATTTATTTTTTCCTCCTGTTAATGTCTTGTGTCAGTTTAATTACTAGACCAGCCAAGAAACCCAAAAGGGGTAAGGGAAAATTTTCACCTCCTCAACAATAGAATCTCCCTTGTTGGCATTCTTTCAGTGACCAACCCTTTCTGTGCTTGTTTTAACCCATTCTCCACCTAGATTATAGGGTTTCTCAACCTCAACACTACTAATACTTTGTGCTAGGTAAGTCTTTATTGTGGAGGCTGTTCTATATACTGTAGGATGCTTAGCTGCCTAATGTCTTTTGGGCGGCTAAACAACCCATGGCTGAGAATCAATGATCTAAAATTAAATCTCTCCAAAAAATTTTAAATTAAATTAAATGTCTCTATAACCGATAGCCAAGGCTACATCAGCAACAGCACACACAAAAACAAAAACAAAAACAAAAACAAAAACCCTGCCAATGAAAATTATTTACAGGATTTTTTTTTTTTTTTTTTTTTTTTTAACACAAAAAGGCCAAATGATAGCTTACTGTGTTTTTCTTCTCTCTTAACAAGATTTTTCATGGTGTAAGAGGAGTTTTAAGGGCTCGGGCTTTGATGGTGGATGAAATGAGAAACTGTCAAAAGTGTGGAGTGCAGGAATGACTTAGCATCTTACTAATTCACAGATACTACATGAAAAAGAGATTGTTTCTATGTAGAAGCAAAACCAAAGCAGAAACTGTCATTGAGAGGCCACCCCAGGGATCTAGGTAAGGCCTGTTATGGGCTAAGACCCAAGAAGACACACCAGAAGTAGTTGGATTCCAAATATATTTTGAAAGTCAAGAAAATAGGATTCCAGAGGTATCAGATATGCAGGGGATAAGAGAGAAAAAGAAGAGTCAAGAGTGACTCTAAGGTTTTTTTGGTTTGAGAATATTGCTTTAAATTATAACTTCAATAAATGCATAGCTTATAATACTTTACAAAGTATGCTCATTTTGTGGGCAGTTTCCTTTCTTTTCCTTTTTTTTTTTTTTAAGATTTATTTATTTTAGAGAAAGAGCATGCACAAGCCAGAAGGACTGGCAGGGGGAGGAAAGAATCCCAAGCAGACTCCCTGCTGAGCACACAGCCCGGAACTGAAGCTAGATCCCACAACCCTGAGGTCATGACCTGAGCCAAAATCAAGAGTCAGACACTTGAGGGTTTTGAAGGGGCAGGGGGTGGGAGGTTGGGGGAGCCAGGTGGTGGGTATTACAGAGGGCACGCATTGCATGGAGCACTGGGTGTGGTGTAAAACTATGAATTCTGTTACGCTGAAAAGAAATAAAAATATACATATATTAAAAAAAAAAGAAAAATACGAAGTTAGAGTAATATGAGACAAAGTGGACTTTAAGTCAAATGTTATTCATAAGAGTTGGGGATTCACCTTTTCTGATGGAGGTATAATATTCCATTCATTTACGGACCCTATCTTTGTCCATTCATCTGCTGAAGGGTACCTTGGCTCATTCCACAGTTTGGCGATTGTGGCCATTGCTGCTATGAATATCTTGTGGAGCATAAGGAATAATATTGAGGATATTAGGAGAAGGAAAGGAAAAGTGAATTGGAGGAAATCGGAGGGGGAGATGAACCATGAGAGACTGTGGACTCTGAGAAACAAAGTGAGGGTTTTGGAAGGGCGGGTGGAGGATACATTAGCCTGATTGGGCTATTAAGGTGGGCATGTATTGCATGGAGCACTGGGTGTGGTGCATAAATAATGAATCTTGGAATACTGAAAAAAATAATAAAATAAAATAATTTAAAAAGAGCCAGACACTTAATTCACTAAGCCACCCAGGTACCCCTGGCAGTTTCAGAATAAAAGAGAAATAATCAGACTAAGCATCAAGTTATCTTTGTTTAAATATAAGTTTGACAACTAGAAAGCAATAGTGTAAGTTCAAACAAACCAAAAATATACAATCCCTTGGAAATGAAAAATAATTCATTTAAAAAAATGGATAAAAAGAAAAATGGTTTAGTAGAAAATTCAAAACCAATATCATCAAAATCTATAGGGTGAGATGAATCTTGAAAGATGAGAGAGAGTTCATGAAGAGAAGAGACACAGAAGATTCCAGGCAGCCGGGATACCCCATGTCAATGCAAGACTAGTGAAAGAACATCATGGCATTCTTAGGGAACGTTAATCATTCAGTGCAGCTAGAACCTTCATTGTAAGGAGGAAACAGTGAAGGGTAAGTTCGGCTCCATAATCCAGTGTATTATATGCCATGCCAAAAAGTCACACTTTATCCTGAATATAATGTGGGAACACTGTAGGATTTAACACTGGTTGGGCCTGGTTAGTACTTGGATGGAAGAAACATTTAAGCAACAATGAGTACTGGCTCTTCATGAAAAAATCTTTATTTAGTATGTAGTTTGGGGGGGATTTTGCCCTCAGGTTATTAAAAAAAAAAAGCCTTATTCTTACTTACAAATCTATGTAAGAAGATATAAAATTCAGGGTACCTGGGTAGCTCAGTCAGTTGGGTGTCTCTCTTCAGCTCGGTCATGATCCCAGGGCCCTGGGATTAAGCAGTGTTGCGCTCCCCACTCAGCAAGGAGTCTGCTTCTTCTTCTCCCTCTCCCTCTACCCCTCCCCAACATTTGTGCTCTCTCTTACTCTCTCTCTCAAATAAATAAATACAATTAAAAAAAAAAAAAGAAAAAGATATAAAATTCAAAAGTAGATCACATCTACATTGTTTACCAGGAAATTTCCCCTAATTTTATTCAAACTTGGTTTCATTCTAACCTACTTTTATAATTAGTGTAAACAACTTCAAATTAAATATAATCATTGTTGCATTATTTTGGTCATTTACACATCTCATCTCTTCTTCCATTAAGGCTGAAGTAGTCTGAGGACAAGAACCCAATTTTCAAGATATATTTGTTATCAAAGAGAAATAACATTTCCCTCAAAGCCCCCACGTGGGTGTTACTCAATAAACTGCACTGAGAATCTGTATCATTATGATTCTTTTCATTGATATTTTATTTATTTGTTAAGGATACACTATGATTTCCCAAGAAATTTTCATGAGAGAAGACTTCCTCAATCAATTTTGAGTATGCCAAACATTCATTAAATATCTCTACTTTAAGGCCTTAATTAAGCTTCTCTCAATAGATTAGTCCCATTCACACAAGTATCCTCTTAAAATAAGTATGAATACATTTGTTATTTACCTATTGCTGTGATCCCTGGTTCTTCACACTACATATCCTTTGCCTGCAGTGACTATATTCTAACATTACAGTAACATGTTCCTTTTTGAATTCAGACCCATGTATGTATGTACATACATACATACTCAGCTGTGTATGCAAATTAAGGACTTTATGTACCAACCACAATTTTTTTTTTTTTTTCAGCTCAGCTACAGAGTTTAGTGAAAAATGTTCAAGTTTGTCTTTGGATGATTGTCATATACCTCAACTAGTTCTCCTTATTTTCTATATATAAAAATAAATTGAATTATATACCCCCCCCCCCCCCAGTTAACTCCAAAATTGGCAAAGTAACACAAGCCAGTAAGGATATGTCCTTAATTTGCTTTATTATTATCTTGGAAAGAGGCAAGACAACAGAGCAAGACCTTGTTCCTTCCCGAAGGAAGTTGCGGGATTCCATACAGATTCCCTGTACAACTGGGGGTCTCCACCGATTCCCCGACCTTACATAAGATGGATACTCCTCCACAGTTACATTTTGAGTACTGGTGAGGCAGGAGAGAAAGGAGACTAGGGAGACAAATTGACCAAAGTAAAGCCATTTTGGTTTTAGACTGACCCTTAACATAAAAGTCAGCAGGTAATAGAATGATGTGGTTTTAGAATATAGGCCAGGTTCAGGGAGGTGGAGTCTAGAGCCAAAGACCAAGAAAGAATTGAGATGTCTTTCGTGCAAAAAAGATGTCTTTCATGGTTTATTAAAGCATGAGGACAGGACCCGTGGGCAGAAGGAAGTGCTGCACCAGGGTTCTGAAGAGTGGCTGGTTAGGCACTACTACGGGGTTGGGGAAGGTAAGGAAAGAGGAAGGTTTTCAAAAGAACTATCATACGCTAAAGAGGACCTAGAAGATACCAGAGCCCTTGCCATTGCCAGGTTAAGGTTGTTTTTCCCCTCTAGCAAGGCATTAACATTTAAGACAGCTGGGAGCTCCCTGGAGTGGGGGGTGGGGGAGGCTGCAGGGTTTTGGCTTGTGCTTTGTGTTCATGTAGGCTTCTGTCCCCTTGATGGGGTCCGTGATCAAAGGAGCGAGACTGATACAAAGCGAAGGTCAAGCAAAGCTTTATTTCTCACCAGCACCGAGAATCAAACCGACCCGCCAGGGCTGTCTCTTACGGAGAGAGCGACCACCCCCAGCTTCACAGACTAGCTTTTATAGAGCAAAGGCCATGTGGTTGAGCCTGGCCAATGAGATTGTCTCCACCTGACCTGACCCGTCCTTGTATTTGGGCTCTGTTATCAGGGCCTGGTCGACCATATTTTACTGGTTTCCCAGACTTGCTTCTAAGTAAGTTCCTCTGGTGGGGTGGCGGGGGCGGGGGGCAGGGTCAGTTTAAGTTTTACTGCACAAACAACACAATGGCTGTTTAACCGAGATGGAGTCGCTGTGGCTAAGTAGGCCCCTACACCCTCATCAAGATGTGACTCATGGAAGACCAGAAGACCCCACTCCCTCTGTCAGTAAAAGCCACAAAGTCCAGACATTCTGAAAATTGCTCCCTAAGACAATGGAGAAACTAACTGTAAATGTAAATAAGTTAAAGACTAAGGCCTCCCTATACAGTCAGTTAATTAAAAAAAAAAAACAACAAACCCTTCATTAGAGGCAAAGGGGATCCTCTTCCCATCTGGGAAAAGAGACTATTACTTTGTGAAGTAGCTTCTTTCTTACTTCCATACTTAATAAATCTTTGTCCCTTTCTCTAAATGAGATGCACTTGAATTCTCTCTTGTGCAAAGCCAACAACATTCATGATGATGGACCTAAAGCCCTCCTTCTTTGTGCTTCCACCCTTGTAGCAACACTGGGACTTAGAAGTACTGTCTTCAGGCTTTATCTGCTTTTCCTACTCCGCTTTGACACTTACTACTTCATTTGTCCCAACAGAATTTGCTGGAAGTAGGAAAATGACCTTTCTCCTTTTATAAGAACTATACTGGAGGAAAAATAATTTTTGCCCTACAGCCTCCACAATACAAGATGGATTAACAGGGGAAAAAAAAAAAAGATGTTTAATAACATGTGTATCTGCTATATACACAGAAGAGACCCAGGAAAACTGAGTAACAAACTGAAATGGCCTAGGCCATTACCTTTAGTACCATCTCTAGCTAAGGACAAAAGATACTCCTGGAGTGGGGGAGGGAGGAGGAACTAAGCCAGTTATGGGAGGTAATCAGGCAAAACACAATAAACAAGGATAAGGTTGTAATGCAGATTTAAGTCCCTGCCTTCTACATTGATAAGAGTGTCTAGACATTTAGAGTCACTTCCCTCTTCCTGGTTTGGAGAGAAAGGCACCCTTACAAATGGAGAGATTTCCCGTACAAATGTTAATTTCTGTACAATCTACTCAGTTTTTAGAGCTTTCCCTGTGTCCACTGTTAAAAATAACCAGCTTAAGATAGGCCTTATGCCAAAGAGGTGTATTTTGAGATGGCATATTTTGCTTCCCCTCAGAACCCAAGACTGCCCCTTAGTAAATCAAATCCCCATGGGCCATTCACTCCAATTATGCTCAGGAATGCTCCATGGGAAAACACAGTAAATTTTTAGCATTTATCCTCTATTTAATAATGCAAAGTAGACTTTTTTTTTAAAAGATACTACCAGAAAGGATTACGAATATAGCTCCAAGATCTTTCTCAGTTCTCTGGAACAATGATAGTCTTTGTTCCTTCTCTGGGTGCATTAGCTCTTACTTTTAACCCAGGCCAAATATGTATGTTTATACAGAACAGCCCTCTGAAAAAACTAGAAAAAAGCATTTTTTGGTTTACAATTTATTTATACTTTTTTTCCCCTTAGGTCTATTGTATAAGAAGCTCAAAGTTCTGTTAAGCAACCTTCAAAGTGATGAGGGAGCAGAAGGCTCCCTGAAGACAAAGCCCACAGGCTTGACACCCTGCAACCTCCCCTCACCCCACTGCTGGGTGGAACTTGTTAATGCCTTGCTAGAAGGGGAAAGAAACCTTGACAATGTCAAGGCCTCAGGTATCTTGTAGGTCCTCTTTAGCATATGATAATTCTTTTGAAAACCTGCCTTTTTCTTTCCTCCCCCAACCCCGTAGTACATCATCAATTGCCCCTCAGGACCCCAGTGCCGCTCTTCCTGCCCACGTGCCCTGTCCCTGTGCTTAATAAAGCCACCAATTTGCACCAAAGATGTCTTAAGAATTCCTTCTTGGTCTTCGGCTCCGGCTCGCCCACCAAACCTCACCTATATTCCAAAACCACATCCAAAGGATAAAAAAATATATAAAGCTTTGCACTTCATTATAAACCTGAGTACTCAAAGACCCAAAAGAGTCATGCTCCCTATATTCAGAAGGTAAATAAACACCTTGCTAGAGTGCCACAGAAGAAACACTTCTGAATCTCCCACTGTAACAACATGCCAGCAAATACAGAAATCTAGTGAGGTATGCTGCTAATGGTTCTAAGAAAGTCAACTTGTATATTTTTTAATAGGAAATCAATCTTATTTTCAGGATTTATTAAAATCTTTGGATTCTAGAAGATTAGCCTCCAGTGGAAATTAAACTTCTCAAGTGCTTACTGTGGTTTAAACGGTGAATGGAGTCCGGCTTAGGCAACAAGGAGTTGATGCAACTTTACTGAAGCGGGGAACAAAGGCAGAGGGAAATGAAGATAAAATTAAATTTCCTTAGAACCTGCTGCCCATTATCAAATTCTTTTTTAAGATTTCACCTATTTACTTGACAGACAGAGATCACAAGCAGGCAGAGAGGCTCCCCGCTGAGCAGAGAGCCCGATGCGGGGCACGATCCCAGGACTCTGGGATCATGACCTGAGCCGAAGGCAGAGGCTTTAACCCACTGAGCCACCCAGGTGCCCCCCATTATCAAATTCTTGAGGCAGGCAGAGTATAGCACTCCTCCAGGAAACTACAAACTGTCTTAAGGTTAATGCCTTGCTGGAGGGAAAAACAGCCTTAGTTTAACAATAGCTAGGCCTCCAGCATCCTGTGAGTCTTTAACATAAGAAAGTCCCTTTGGAAACTTCCCTTTGTCTCTAGTCCCCCAACTCCAAAGTATATAATCAGTTGCCCCTCACAATCCCAGAGCTGCAGCGTCCTTTCTGCCCTTGGGTTCTGTCCCTGTTCTTCAATAAAACCACCTTTTTGCATCAAAGACATCTCAAGAATTCTTTCAGGGCTGTCAGTTTAGAACGCCACCACCTCTAACCGTCATTGCCGGCTTCTGCCTTTCCCAGCCTGGTGCTATTCTGAAGACGGAGGACAGAGTTTTAAGGCTCTACTAGGCTTCATGCCCAAAGTCGTGCACTTAAGTGCATCTCTGTCGGTCCTTCCCATCTCCAATGATTTTAATACCTCAAACAGACTAAAAAAAAAAAAAGGGAAGAAGAAGAAGCAAGCTTCTCTCTGCATAAGGAAACAGCATTCTGCCCTAGACTAAAAGGGAAACCTTGTTTTAGAACCTAGTAACTGAGAAACACAAGAGGGGGAGGGTCGGGGGGAAGATAAGGATATTGGTGAACAAGTTGCCAAGGAATGAAACCGGTAATTTGTGGGGGGGGGACTTTTAAAAAATGGGGGGAAAGTGGGTATTCAAACTAGTTATAAATCATGAAACTTATTTCTACTCATGGGAATTCATTCAAGTCCTAAATCTTGGCTTCAAAAACCAGGGCAGTTTCCAGTTACATTTGGGGCTTTTTTTTTTTTAACCCACTGAGCCACCCAGGCACCCCCCTGGGGCTCTTTTTTAAGTCCAGCTTGAACATTTGAATCTAATACTACAAAAAATATGACAAAACTATTTTAGTTCCAAATGAATCTAGTCCTCCCCGAAACACCAACTAAGGCCAGCCTCCTCCATGGCATCACGCACACCTTGCTTCTGTGTTCTGTCCTCTCATTCTTTACTTTCATTTCCTTTTTTTCCATTTACTGCTCATACTGAACCTCTCTCCATTAGTATTTGCATCACATACTTCAAGGGCAAGGTCAAGTCACCTTATTTGGAAAGGCTTCCCTGATGCATTTTCACCCTTCTTTTGGGCCATGAAGCATCTCACATATCAACCTTTGCATCTTCATCGTCATCGTAGCAGCTAACTTTAGCTGAACATCATGAACTTGGCAGTGTGGTATTTTATAGAGATTTTCTCACAGAATCCATGACCTTATACAGTAGGTTTTTCTAGGTGAAGAAACGCAAGGCACAGAGAGGTGAAACAGCCGGCCCAAGATGACCGATATTGAAGGGCAGATCTGCCATCCCAAAATATGCCTTTTAGGCATAAGGATTATTTTAGGTTACAATTTTTAGGAAACAGCAGACGCACGAGAAGCTCTGAAAACTGAGTAGAAATCATCCTTTTGTAATACATTCACATTTATGAGAAATCTCCATTTGGAAGGTGTCTCCCTCTCTGTCCCAAAAAGAAAAAGATGACTCTAAACTTCTAGGAATTCTTATCAATGGAGAAGATGCAGATTTCAATCTGCATAACAATCTCACCCTTGTTTCCTGTGTTTTGCCTGATTACCTCCCACAACTGCCCACCCTCCACCTTCCTTTGTCTTTATGAAGATGGTACTTAAGGTAATGGCTTGGGCCATTTCAAGGAGTGCATGTTTTCCCTGGTATCTCCCATGTATACAGGAGTTATACATGTTATTAAATAGCTATTTATTTTTCTCCTGTTAATCTTTTATTATAGGGGGTCTCAGCCAAGTACCTAGAAGGGTAGAAGAAAATATATCCTTCCTCCTCTACAGTATAAACACATCTTCAAGTATACTTGTCTCACTAGTGCTTTAGCACATGCTCCTTGAATTTTTTTCCTCATTTAATTATGAAAAATTTCGAACATACAAAAATGAGTGACTTGAGGTAAGCATTCAGCCTAACCGGTAAGGGAAAATGTTCAAGGGTGATCACACCAGTGTGTGCAAGAGGGAATGAAGGTTGGTTTGATGTGGGAAAGAAAGGCAAAAGGAAAATGAAATTTCCTTATTACTTAAAGCCCACTGACAAGTCCTTGAAACAGGCAGAGTGACATTCCTCTAGGAACTTAGCTGCCTCAATGTTAGTACTTTGTTAAGGGCAAGAGGCAATCTTAGCCTGACCCCGTGGTTCCTAAAAGCCTACTTAAACATGTAAAATTTCCTCTGGAAATTTCCTTTATCTTTATGCCCAAGATAGTTGGCAGTCATCCCCCAAGCATATGGCCCACCGATATACATCTGAATGATCTCATGACTTTTCCTAACAACAGCTAGCCCCCTCAACGGCCTAGAAACCTTGCTTCCAAAATTCCGTACAGACTTACACTATCCCTAAACCCCTCCCAACTTCAAAGTATATAATCAGCCACTCCTCACCACTCCAGTGCAGCTCTTTCTGCCCATGGGTCCCATCCCCATGCTTTAATAAGACCACCTTTTTGCACTAAAGACGTCTCAAGAATTCTTTCATGGCCACTGGCTCCAAACCCTAACATCTTTCCCGCATCGATATTACAGTGAATACCTACCGTCCAGATTTTATCAGTAATATTGTACTCTATTTGATTTAGTACATATCTGTCCACCCATCAATCCATCTTATTTCCTTTTTTGATTAATTTCACAGGAAACTGACACCATTACATTTCCCTCCCATAGGTAAGCATGCATATCATTCACTCACTCCTTGCGTTTTAATGCTAAACAGAAACCAATTTGGAGTGAATAAGCACACTCCAATCTCTGGACTATAGGACTGGCCAAGTAATGCGGGCCGCTTTTGTTTAAAACAGTAAATAAAGGGGTGCCTGGGTGGCTCAGTGGGTTAAAGCCTCTGCCTTCGGCTCTGGTCCTGATCTCAGGGTCCTGGGATCGAGCCCCGCATCGGGCTCTCTGCTTGGCAGGGAGCCTGCTTCCTTCTCTCTCTCTGCCTGCCTCTCTGTCTACTTGTGATCTCTGTCAAATAAATTAATAAAATCTTTGAAAAAAAAAAAACAGTAAATAAAGATTTTTAAAGTCTATTTTTCTTCAAAATGCCTTTCAAAGTGAGACAATACCTTCCATGATCCTTGGGATACTATCCTTATTAATATGAAGAGAAATAAATTCCCTCAGTAGACACAGAAGCCAAGGACAAGCATATACCTGTAAGCTCCAAATTTCCAGGCTGCAGAATAGTCACTACTTCCTAGTTGGATGGAATCACTGGGGTGTTATTAGATTTAGATGAAAAAGAACAGCACATTAGTGCAGGGAATGCCTTGGGAGAACACCCGTGAGCAATAAAGTAAGAAATCCAAGCTGGTGACATTAGAGAAGATTGTGCATCTATTTGAGTCTGAGGAAAACAAACTAGATGTGCTTTGTTCTGAATCACACTGCACTGATTTTTAGTTCCCCAAAGGGCTTTATAAAAAATATATATATATGAATTCAACAAGGTTGATATTTAATTTTCCAAAAAGACATTTAACTTGACTTAATTACAATCTGATTTAATTTTTTTGAAAGTAGTACTTCATTTTGAAAAAATGTCATGCAAGCAATACAAGTAAAATTCCCCTGAAATTTAACTCATCTCAAGGATCAAGTATATGATTATAATATTTGAAGTACATCTTAAATACACTATAACTTTTTTAATGCTGAAGACAAAATGCTAAACAATCTTAGTTCAAATCGTTATCTAAAATGAAGAAGGCATTGCTTTTCTTGTGAATTATGGAAAGCAATTAAAAGAAATACTTAAGACTGAAGAAAGAAAAACAACGAAAGGGGCGCCTGGGTGGCTCAGTGGGTTAAGGCCTCTGCTTTCGGCTCAGGTCATGATCCCAGGGTCCTGGGATCGAGCCCCACATCGGGCTCTCCGCTCTGCGGAGAGCCTGCTTCCTCCTCTCTCTCCCTGCCTGCCTCTCTTGCCTACTTGTAATCTCTGTCTGTCAAATAAATAAATAAAATCTTAAATAAAAAGAAAAAGAAAAACAATGAAAGTTGTTTTTATAACCATGATATTTAATAAGCAATATTTTTCTACTCTAACAGATAAGAACTCATCATTATGGAGTTTGAAGTTAAAATCAACTCTTTTCACTTAGCAACAGCTTTCTAGATATGTCTCCTCTGGCAAGGGAAACAAAAACAAAAATAAACTATTGTTACTACACCAAAATAAAAAGTTCTTCTACAACAAAGGAAACCAACAACAAAATGAAAAGATAGCCTACTGAATGGGAGAAGTTATTTGCAAATGATATACCCAATAAGTGGTTATTATCCAAAACATATAAAGAACTTGTACAACTCAACACCAAAAAACCCCACAAATAATCTGATTAATAAATGGGAGCACCTGGGTGGCTCAGTGGGTTAAAGCCTCTGTGTTCGGCTCAGGTCATGGTCTCAGGGTCCTGGGATCGAACCCTGCATCGGGCTCTCTGCTCAGCAGGGAGCCTGCTCCCCCCCCCCACCCCGCCGCCTGCCTCTCTGCCTACTTGTGATCTCTCTCTCTCTCTCTCCCTGTGTCAAATAAATAAATAAAATCTTAAAAAAAAAAAAATGGGCAGAGGGCCTAAATTGACAGTTTTCCAAAGAAGACTTACAAGTGGCCAACAGATGCATGAAAAGGCACTCAACATGAGTAGTAATCAGGGAAATGCAAATCGAAACCACAATGGGATATCACCTGACACATGTCAAAATGGCTACTATCAAAAAGACAAGTGTTGGAGAGGATGTGGAGAAAAAGGAACCCTCAAGCACTGTTGATGAGTTGTAAATTGGTGTAGCCACTGTGGGAAATAGTGTGGAGTTTCCTCAAAAAATTAGAAACAGAAATATAAACACTAATTCAAAAAGATATACGCACCCCTATGTTTACAGAAGCATTATTTACAATAGTCACAGTACGGCAGCAACTGAAGTCTCCATGAACACATGAATGGATAAAGAAGATGTGGTATGTATATCCAAGAGAATATTACTCACCATAAAAAGAATGAAATCATGCATTTGTGACAATACGGATGGACCTAGAGGGTACTATGCTAAGTGAAACAAGTTACACAGAGAAGGAAAAATGTTGTATGATTTCACTTATATGTGGAATCTAAGAAACAATACAAACAAAAGCAGAAACAGGGGTCCCTGTGTGGTGTAGTAGGTTAAACACTGACTCTTGGTTTCAGGTCAGATGGAGATATCAGGGGCATGAGATCAAGCCCCAAGTCAGGCTCCTCACTCAGTGCAGAGTTTGCTTGAGATTCTCTCTCTTTCTCCTGCCCCACCCCCACCCCTGCACATGTGTACTTGCACTCTCTCTCTTAAATAGATAAATAAATCTTAAAAAAAAAAAAAAGGCAGAAACAGACCTATAAATACATAAAATAAAAAGATGGTTGCCAGAGGGGAGATAGGGAGGGGGTTGGCCAAAATAGGTGAAAGTAAGTGGGAGATCCAGGCTTACTACAAACAAAATGTGTAAGCCACGGGGATAAAGGTATATACTGGGAATACAGTTAATGGTATTATAACTGTGTTCATGGTAACAGATGGTAGCTACATTTGTAAGCACAGCATAACATACAGAATTGTCAAGTCACTATACTGTATTCTTGAAAACTAATGTAACACTGTGTGTCAGCTATATTTCAATTTAAAAAAAGAAAGATTAGTTCTATTCACAAATGGATAGATGAGTGGTTTCTACACAGAGCTGATAGATTTAGGAAAATATATAGCTCCCAGTTATATTTGAATTTCAGATAAACAATGAACCATTGCTTGGTATATCTCATTGAATTTTAGACAAGTATTTTTTATGTATTTCCCAAATATCATATGACACATTCTTATACTAAAACATATTCATTGTTTATATGAAATTCAAATTTAACCAGGTGGGCGTCCTGAATTTTATCTAGCAACCCTATTTCTAGAAGAGTCTGGAAGGCTCCCAAGAAGTTCACTTACTTAAAAATCTCTCCCTGTGAGATCTTAATTCCTCATATCAATGATTATATCTTCGTTAAACTAAGCATTGATCTCTTCCTTAAGTGAAGAAAGAAAAAACTTTCCTATTAAAATTCATAACCTCACTATGCAATTCTTTTTTCCCACTCTGCAATTCTTAAAAGAAAGACACAAGTCTATATGTTCTGATATAGAATTATCTCCAAAATAAATTATTAAGTGAAAAAAGCAAAGTTCAGTAATGTATGCATACTGGGTAATCAAGGTTGTCCTCAGGGAGGGGAACAGGGTGTGAGTGGAGAGTGGGGAGGTTTGTGGTAAGAAGGAGTCTACTTTTTTAATTCTACTATCTTGTACATTTTGAATTTCTATCATGTGCATATATTATCAATTTAAAGACAAATAAGTGTAAATGAACAAGCAAAGAAGCAAAAACAAAAACAAAAAACCCTGTGTATTCTTAGGCAAAACAGAACAAAACATCCCAAGAGATGTCTAATATTTGGTGGAAATTACTTCTATGATTCTCTATCTGACCTTATCAGGTCACCTTAAAAGAGTTCTAGGAAACTGGAGATAAACTATTTTACAATCATGCATGGATTCTGCCTTGTTGAAATGAATCTGATATTTTAAAGCGAAGAAAAAAATCTTTCTATAAAGGTACAATTTTTATCTTCAAGACTATGCTTATATGCTTTTATATATTTTGTTCTCTTCATTCTCCACATATTACTCCTCTCTGTTTTTATTCACTATGAGCTTAAACACACACACACACACACACACACACACACACACAACCCCTCTTATCATAAGAAAGGGTCCCTTTATGAATAATGGGAAACACAGTGATCTGTGTTGATCTAAGCTTCTTCGTCCACATTTCAACACAAACTTCCACTTGAAAATCAATTGTTAAGCTACATGGATAGGGGTTATTTTAAAGGAAAGACCAAATTCATAATTATATCTAATGTTCTATCTAAGAAAAGTCAATCAAACACACACACACACACACACCATTGGCAACATTTAGGACTAATTAAAAATACACTGAGATGTTTAGTAAACACTAGAAAACTCCAGTCAGGAGTATATTCAACCTCTCAGCTTATATTCAACACAAAGTTTTGTTTACTGACCTGAGCTTTTCTCCTGCGGGAAGTTCAATACCTCATACTTCTGAACGATCCCTTCCCCTTCCTGACTCATGCCACATATCCTTTCCCCCAACTCTGGTAGCTCCTGATAACCTGCTTTTCTCTTGAAATCCTTCCCAGGTAACCAAGGGGTTATGTGTCCCTCCTTCTGCAGTTGGACATGCATCTCCCTCTTTATTTGGTTATTCCTTCTCAATCATTTATTTAGTATCTATTATGTGCCAGACACTGGTCTCAGCAAAATCTCTTGTGAAGTTTACATTCTATTCTGGGGAGACAGAGGGGGAAAAGGCAAAGGAATCAAAAGTAACAGGAGCAAGATTACATTTTAGAAAGGGCAGCCTGGAAAGGTCTGCCTTTCCAGAAGGGTAGAATGGAGCCCTGTAGAGATCTAAAGAGAGATTTAGACAAAAGAAACAGAAAATACTAAGACGTAAGTCTGGAGCCTGCTGGGTATGTTTCAGTACAGTAAGTGCCAAGGTGAATAGAGCTGAATGAGAAAGGGAGATGAAGTTGAAGGAAATGGAGTCATGGAGGTCAGAGGCAGCCAGATCGTGGAGGCTTTCTGGCCGTGGTAAGAACTTCAGATATTTGAAAGGACTCATCAAACTCCACAGAGAAATCACATCAGGCTTTTACTTCAAGGTAAAGGATATGGTGCAGCAAGAGAAAAAGAGTGCAGGTAAGCATTAGGGTCCAGAGAGATCCCAAGTGTTAATGCCCCAGCAAGTAGGTGAGGCCATGTGACAAAATTCTGGCCAATGAGGTAGAGCCAGAAGCCATGGGGATATGAATATGAATATGCATATGAACCTTGGACGTGTACCAAAAGACATCCTGGGACAATGAGGATGACACTAAGGATTTCAGAGCAGGGAAACAGAAAGAGCCCCAAACATGATTAACATGGTTCTGCTGCCACATGTTTCCCACCTCCAGTTGTTTTGTTGCAGAAGACCAATTAACTCCTGAAGGAGTGCTATAACAGTGACTCTATCCGGTCGTCCATCAGGTTCTTGGCTGTGCAATGACCTCCCTTGGGGCTATGTGTTCCAGGCCCCATGCAGGTTGATGTATGCCCTGACCAGAATTCGGGAAGACTTGTTGCAATCTTCCCTAAAGTGGTGTACGGAAGTCTCCACTTTAGATAACTAGTAGAGAGCCTCTGGTGCACAGATGGCACCACTTTAAATTTTTTTTTTTTTTTTTAGATTTATTTATTTGTCAGAGAGAGAGGGAGCACAGGTAGACAGAATGGCAGGCAGAGGCGGCACCACTTTAGATAACTACTCTGTGACCTCACCACCATGCCCCACACTCCATAAAAGCTGGGGATTAAGGTCCACACTGGGTGGGAAAATCAGGTAGAGAATAGCTGTGTGCCACCTGTACAGCTTGCCCGCTCCCTCTTTTTCATAAGTTACCCTGAATACAATTCTGCGTAAATGGTATGCAGTGGCTTGCTCGGTTTTTGGTCTTAAAAGTGTTTTCTCAGTTCTAAAGGATACTTTACAGACCCTCTTCCACCTTCTAACAATTCCTTTTCTGTTTATGCTATTATGGTAGGATTTTCTGTTGAACATATCTCTAGCTGACATACGTATAACACTACAGTGTCTCCAAAGAATGCAGTACTTATAACCTGGTTTTATCTTCTGTCACTCCCTGTCACCCACTCTACGTTCATAATACTTTTTTTTCTTTTTTTTTTTTTAAAGATTTTATCTATTTTTATTTATTTGACAAGAGAGAGACAGCGAGAGAGGGAACACAAGCAGGGGGAGTGGGAGAGGGGGAAGCAGGCTTCCCGCCAAGCAGGGAGCCCGATGCGGGGCTCGATCCCAGGACCCCGGGACCATGACCTGAGCCGAAGGCAGATGCTTAATGACTGAGCCACCCAGGCACCCCAAAATACTTTACTTTCTAGGAATTTCCATCATATACCTATTGATTCAAACCTCAGGGCTTTTGCTTAGGACATCTCTTTTGGCCTGCTTCGCACACTACACTTTTCTTTGCCTGGATAACTCCTACTCATCCTTTAAGATTCACATCTCAAGCCCAAGATTCTTCCTTCTCCTTACTCTCATAGCACACCCTGAATTCTTTTACCTTGGCATTGACCATATTGCATGACTTTCTATTCATGTGTTGATCTTCCCCACTAGATAGTCTGTTCCTCAAGAGCCTGGTCCATCATTGTTTCCTGAACCACCCAGCACAGTGCCTGGCACACAACTGAGCACAAAAGATGTTAGTTAAACTAATATGAAGTAAAGGTTGTCTTCCTTATGTGTGGCAGGAGTCCAAGAGAAGAAAGTCACCAGTTCTAAGTATAGGAAGACCCTATTGTGCAGTTCTAACCATCCTTTCATGCTTGAGAGTACAGTCCTATAAAAGAAAAAGCCTAGGTGGTCCAGAAGCTCAAGGACGTTTTCTGAGGTTTTCCAAGGAGAATAAAAGAAAGCCTCAGGACAGGGTTGCTTCTGGTATCTTTCATCAATAAAACCAGAGATTTCAGGGCACCTGCATGGCTCAGTTGTTAAGCGCTGCCTTTGGCTCAGGGCATGACCCCAGCGTCCTGGCATCGAGCACCGCATCGGACTCCCTGCTCAGTGGGGAACCTGCTTCTCCCTCTCCAACTCCCCTGTGCTTGTGTTCCCTCTTTCGCTCTCTCTGTCAGATAAATAGCATCTTTTAAAATCATAAAAAAGAAAAACAAAACCAGAGATTTCATATCAGGAGATTCACTTCTAGTGGCCTTGTAATATATTAACCTGGCTAGGCTGACCTACATTCCTAGACTTTTCTTCCCTGCATGTTTCTGATTAAAGTGAGCCATGGGAGAAACTCGTAGGGGTTGAAGAGCAGAAGAGGAGCCGCAGCCATTCTGTAGTTCACACAGACTGTCTCCAGGCAGCGAACTCCCTTCACTGGCACACCTGCTCGCCTTCCCGCAGGGTCTTCTTTCAGCTTCTCTGACTTCTGCGTCAGGTGTGTGTGCTTCGCTCCATGATGAAGGGCCCTGGCTCCTACAGGATAGGCACACTAGCAGGTTAGGGGCAATGAGAACTGACACGGCCTTCTGTCTGTTCATGCTTGCGATTCCCCAAACTTACATCCATTTTCCCTTCCTGAATGCTTGCCCTGAAGACTTCAGGCTTTAGCATCAGATGTAAGAGCAGCAGCCTTACAAAGACTGCTTAACCAGCTTCCACGATTGTTAAGTCAAATCTCTGTAATAAAGTCCTTAAATATATATAGGAGAAAAAATATATATATATACAGACACACACACAAGGGGATTTTATACAGAATTTCCTAGCTGTCTCTCTGAATGAAAACTAACTGAAATGACATCAATTCTTTTTTTCTTTTTAAACTTATTTGAGAGAGAGAGAGAAAGAATGAGAGAGAGAGAGCATGAGAAGGGGGAGGGTCAGAGGGAGAAGTAGACTCCCTGCCGAGCAGGGAGCCCGATGTGGGACACGATCCTGTGACTCCAGGATCAAGACCCGAGCCGAAGGCAGTAGCTTAACCAACTGAACCACTCAGGTGCCCTGAAATGACATCAATTCTTAAAACTTTCCAATACTTACTTTCTTAATCCCTAGTCTCTCAACCTGAAGAGATTTGCTACATAGCCTTTAAGTGCAAATTACATTATTGTGTTTTCCTGGAAGAGATCTGGGAGACTGCATCCCACCCTGAAGACTTCTTCTCAGTTTAGAATACGCTGTGGCAGCAATAAAAAAGAATCCCAGAATCTGTAGGAAGGGAGAGAGGGGAAAAAAAGGCTGGCCTGCACTGGGATGAATCTAGGGTGTTAAGCTGAAGAATTCACATGAGGTCATCCATACTGAGGAATCCATTTTATTGTCTGTGTCCTGAGCTGGCTCACTTGTACTCTGCCCAGGAGCCAGTTGCCAAAGAGGCAGGGAGAGAAGTGATGAATGAGACTTTTACAGCAGTACAGCCAGAGAGAAGCCAAATAAATATTTTTCACAGGAGATTTTGATGGCGGGAGCCTAGTGCCAGAATACACTTTATAACATGTCCAACTCTAAGAATATCTGGAGTATCACAATTGCTAAAATGTCAGAGGATTCTTGAAAAAAAGAAAATGAGCAAGATAAAGGCGTCCTACTGAATTCCCAGCATCCCTACAAATTAGCCCCCTAAACGTCTGAAGGATTGTACGCACACCCTGGTGACTTCAAAGGTAGCTCTAATTTAACATTTGTTTCTGGGGCAAGATGAGAGAAATGTGAGCCAAAGGAAACACTAGCACCCATATGAAATGACATATTCTGGGGCACCTGGGTGGCTCAGTGGGTTAAGCATCTGCCTTCAGCTCAGGTCATGATCCCAGGGTCCTGGGATCGAGTCCCACACCAGGCTCCCTGCTTGGCAGGAAGCCTGCTTCCCCCTCACCCACTCCCCCTGCTTATATTCCCTCTCTCACTATCTCTTTCTCTCTGTCAAATAAATAAATAAAATCTTTTAAAAAAATAAAAACTTTAATTAGGGTGTCTTTTGATAAATGGAAATTTTTTATTTTATCTTTGAAAAATTTGAGAGTGGGGGGGTAAGAGAACAGAGTAGACTTCCTGGGAGGTATCGGCCCAATTGTCACACTTTGAGAAAGACTCTGAGCTATTATTGTTATAAAGTCAAAATGAAGTTGGCAAGTTACAAAATAAAAATGTACATGCACATGCATACATATATATTCACATAGACAAATACCACTGTGTGTGGGTTTTTTTTTTAAAGATTTTATTTATTTATTTGACAGAGAGAAAGAGATCACAAGTAGGCAGAGAGGCAGGCAGAGAGAAAGGAGGAAGCAGGCTCCCCGCCCAGCAGAGAGCCGGATGCGGAACTCGATCCCAGGACACTGGGATCATGACCTGAGCCGAAGGCAGAGGCTTTAACCCACTGAGCCACCCAGGTGCCCCATACCAGTGTGTTTTTACCTTATGGTTAACATTCAAAAATGGGTAGGCAGTAAACAAACAAACAGCATTCCTATGGTTGTTGAAATCCACTGTTCAAAGAAAAGGAACAGGTTGTGGAATTAAAATAAAAAAGACTTTTTATTAAAAATATTCATAGTTCAGCATGGTGTACTAGCCTGGAGTCTGAAAGCCATTTCTCTGAGGTTTTTTTTTGTTTTTTTTTACCTCAAAGGACGAAAACAAGAATCAGAGGATGGAAGAGTCCATGAAAAATAGAGGACAGTTTGTACATTTTAAAGGCAAGTTGATTCATCAGAATGTAAGAAAAAATTACTATTATTATTTAGACGGAATCTTAAGAAACAGAATGTTTTCCTGGCTTTTAGACCACAGTATGACCAAAGATGTTCTTTCTACAATGCTTATGCTATTGACAGAGAAATTTTATTTTATTTTTTTACAGATTTTATTTATTTATTTGACAGAGGTCACAAGTGGGCAGAGAGATGGGGGGGCGGCGGAGCAGGCTCCCTGCTAAGCAGAGAGCCCGATGTGGGGCTCGATCCCAGGACCCTGAGATCATGACCTGAGCCGAAGGCAGAGGCTTAACCCACTGAGCCACCCAGGTGCCCCAACAGAGAAATTTCTAATGAAACAAAAAGGGCACCTAAAACTAGTATCTCAATAATTTCTCAAAAAGTGGTTTAAAAAAACCTCAGAAATGCTTGTCACTTTTAACACCACATACTTATAAAATCTTTTTCCTCTTATTGGCAGAAATTAAAATAAGGTGGGATCATAAATCTGTATACTGTACATCAGTATATAAGAGTATATTTAAGGGGTGCCTGGATGGCTCAGTCAGTTAAGCATTTGACATTTGGTTTCAGCTCAGGTCATGATCTCAGGGTTGTAGAGTCAGGCCCATGTTGGGCTCCACACTGAAGGCAAAGTCCTCCTTCTCCCTACCTTTCTGTCCCTGCCCCAACTCATGGACACTTACGCTTGCACTCCCTCTCATACTTGCTCTAAAATAAATAAATAAAAATCTTTTTTTTTAAAAAGAGTTATTTAATATGATTTTATTTGAGTAATTATAATCTATTTGTACTTTAGAACGTTTGCATCCTTTCATGTCTAGCTTATATACACATTTTATCAATAAGAGGGGAAACTTTTTATTCATAATGTGTAGCATTTATAGACAAGTCCTCTAAAAACAGAGCAATGGGCCCCTGGCTCTGAAATTCACCCTCCCATTTTCCATTATCCCCATGGGGAGGGTGAAAGAAAAGGTGGTGGGGGAGGATTTCCTATTTAAATCTTCTAACATTTACAGTGGCTTCTACTTAGGGATTGGCATGATTTCTTTGTTTGGGGAGATAACCTGTATTTTGATTTGAAGATGACACATCAACCCCACATCCACACAACCCCATATACCTTCCCACTGCCCCCACCCACCCACCCACACATAGTCCACCAACTTCCTGGACTTCTAAAAAAACAGACAGCTGAATTTCTCTGCATAATAAACAAAGAGAAAATCAGAGTTTTTGGATACTCCTTAAAAGCAGGTGGTAGGGGGCCTAGGAAAAGGAAGAATAGAGAAGAGACAAAGAGTCTTAAAAGAGAGAAGCTGAACATCTTAACAAGAGCCCAGGAGCAGAGAAGAGAGGGTTTTCCCAAGGATTTTAATGGGAGGAACAACAAACACATAATCCTGATGCAGTTTTATTTTTGTCTCCTATTAGCCCAGTGGTTCTTAACAGTAAATTTTACCCCTCGGGGGACACTTGGAAAGGTCTGGAGACATTTTTAGCTGTCACAACTGGATGGGAGTGTTACTGACATCTAGTGGGTAGAGACCAAGGATACTGCTAATATCCTATAACGCACAGGAGAGTCCCCGAAACAAAGAATGATCAAGACAGAATGTCAGCAGTGCTGAGGTTGAGAAACTTTTAATTCACCCTTTAAATTTGCTTAGCAGGGTTGGTTCTTCCCCTGACCCTGTATGAAAACAACTCCATGAATTTTCAATTTGCTCTCAGGAAATGCAAAGCACTCTTAGTCTACCACTAGAAATGTCCATTTACTTGTGGAAGCAATGCTCAAATTTGCTTTCAAGTTGAACTACTCACCCAGCAGTGGTAGAACCATACTAGGTAATGTTTTCGGTTTCCCCTTAAGTTAGCATTCTATAGAGCACGAGATTCACTTGAAAGTGTACTGATCCCAACCCACCCCAGAACAAAACGCTGAATACATCTGAGTTACTATCTTCTTCATTGTTGTCATTGTTGTTGTTTTGGATTTTGCCTCTTTTAAGTGAGAGCATGTTGCAGAGCAGTTAAAAGCTTTATTGTCTAATAAGGTCTGCCACGATAAGCTTTTAGACACTGCCTGGGTTTGAATGTATAGGAGCCAAGGGCAACCCAGCCCAAGATGGGCCAGTTTGGCGTGAGCCTTATTTTGAGTTAAAAGCAATCTAAACCCAGCAGATTCAGAAAAAGCTCATAACCACCCCCCTTACCTTTACCAAGAAGAGAGCTATTAACAGAGATTCATCTTTACCTAAGAAACTTGTCTGCATAATAGGGCACCTTTGTTTTCCAAACATCTCCTTTCACTTTCCTGCTAAAATTCTCCCCCTTTGTATTCTCAGGTCCCTACACCTCTCCTTAGCTCATATAAGCCTCATGTTGCCTGACCGTCTTTGGAACTGTCATGTCTATGTGGATTCCTGTACTTATGCATTTGATTTTCTCCTGTTAATCTGATCAATCCTGATCAATCTGATTCTAAATCCAGCTAGAAGTACTCTGAAAGGCAGAGGAAATTCTTCCTTCCCAACAAATCCCAGCTCTGTCACTATCTAGCTTAACCTCTCAAGGCCTCTCATTTATAAAATGGGATGATAATAACCCTATCTCATAAAGCTATTGTTAAGCTTAAATAAGTAAAGCATATTTTTTCAAGAGGAAAACTGGTATTTTAGTATCCTGTTTTGTGGATTTCTGATCTAACAATGATTAGCTTAGGCCAGAGGAAATACTGTCTACATTTCTATGAAACTTTCCCCAAATTCTACCACACTATCCTGCACATAGTTGGCAGAGAAATTTAGTATTTAATAATGTGAGTTCAGTACAATCACCTTTAGGTGATAAAATTCCAAGAAAATAGGGAAATAAGAAATATGTCTAGCTCCCTAGCCTCTTCATTTTCACATTATATATGGAAGAAAGTGAAAAGTTTCCATAAATTTTATAACTATTCCTGGAAGTAAATACTAATACTATAAATAATAAAATGTCACATCATTGAAGAAAAAAATAATTCCCATCAGGATTATAAAACACATAGCCAAAGCTGTGATTGTTCTTGAAACCTTAAAAATCACTGGCTCTGGATTCTTATTGAAACTTAGAAAATGAAAGTATATATGGAAAGGTCCATGGACAGGAGCTCTATGGTTATCACCAGTTTTGGAAGTTGTCAAGGGTGACTCTGAGTCATCACTGAATGGATGACCAAGAAACAAAAGATTTGTTTCCTTTTGTTTTTTGTTTTCAGTTAGAGAGATGTGCTTGCAATAAATTCCATCAAGGGGAAAGGGCCCATTATGGAAGCAAAAACATCTTCCTCTAAATTAACATTTGCCCCTTTGCTCACTGTTATTTTCTATGTTTATATAATTGTGAGTGATAAGGTCTGGTAATGATAAGACTACCTACATAGCACCATTTTCTTGGAAACATATAATTATTTCATTTTGAATTATGGTTGATTCTAAGAAAAGCACTCCTCTCATTTCTTAGCAACTGAAAACAGCATGCTAAATGTTTGATTTTATCCATCTTCACCTAAATGGGATACTGAAAACCAGATAGGAAGGGGATCTCAGTCCTGTGAAATTTGGGAAATGTCTCCAAAATATAGACCCATTAACCCTTGAGCTGACTGTATTATGAGGAAAGACTTCTTGAAATAGGGAGCTGAAAGGTAGTAAATTGACTTTTGAGTACTCTGGAGGCCAAGAACAAGCTAAAGAAGGAGGCATATGCTTTTGTCTCAGAAAGATAAGCAGGAGCCAAGAAGGCCATGCCAGAGCCATGGGTGTTATAAGCCTTTCCTTCCCAACTGGACTAATACTTCCTAATCCTCCCAGAAACATTTTCACTTTTCCTGATCAATGGAAGCAGCCATGGGCCTCCTCTCTCTGTTCAGATTTCCTATTTCTTCCTGTTTCAGTTTTGATAGTTTTTAAGTTTCCAGGAATGCATCTATTTCTCCAGATTGCCCAATTTGTTGGCATATAGTTGCTCATAATATGTTCTTAAAATTGTCTGTATTTCCTTGGTGTTGGTTGTGATCTCTGCTCTTTCATTCATGATTTTATTCATTTAGGTCCTTTCTCTTTTCTTTTTCATAAGTCTGGCCAGAGGTTTATCAATCTTATTAATTCTTTCAAAGAACCAGCTAGTTTCATTGATCTGTTTCTACTGTTCTTCTGGTTTCTATTTCATTGATTTCTGTTCGAATCATTATTATTTCTCTTCTCCTGCTTGGTTAGGGTTTATTTGCTGTTCTTTCTCCAGCTCCTTTAGGTGTAAAGTTAGCTTGTATATTTGAGATTTTTCTAATTTTTTAATTAGAGGCTTGTATTGCTAGGTTCTTTCCTCTTAGGACCACCTTTGCTGCATCCCAAAGTTTTTAAACAGATGTGTTTTCATTCTCATTAGTTTCCATGAATTTTTTAAATCCTTCTTTAATTTCCTGGTTGACCTATGCATTCTTTAGTAGGATGCTCTTTAACCTCCAATTGTTTGAGTTCCTTTCAAATTTCCTCTTGTGATTAAATTCAAGTTTCAAAGCATTGTGGTCTGAAAATATGCAGGGAATAGTCCCAATCTTTTGGAATTAGTTGAGACCTGATTTGTGACTCAGTATGTGATCTGTTCTGAAGAAAGTTCTATGTGCACTCGATAAGAATGAGTATTCTGTTGTTTTAGGATGGAATGTTCTGTATACACCTGTGAAGTCAGTCTGGTTCAGTGTGTCATTCAAAGCCCTTGTTTCTTTGTTGAGCTTCTGCTTAGATGATCTGTCCATTGTAATGAGGGGGGTGTTGAAGTCCCCTACTATTAATGCATACGTTTCTTTACTTTGGTTATTAATTCATTTATATAATTGGTTCCTCCCATGTTGAGGGCATAAATATTTATACTTGTTAGATCTTCTTGTTGGTAGACCCTTTAAGTATGATATAGTGTCCCCCTTCATCTCTTCCTACAGTCTTTGGTTTAAAATCTAATTTGTCTGGTATGAGGATTGCTACCCCAGCTTTTTTTTTTTTTTTTTTTTTTTTGAGGTCTATTAGCATGGTAAATGGTTCTCCACCCCCTCACTTTTCAGTCTGGAGGTGTCTTTAGGTCTAAAACGAGTCTCTTGTAGACAGCATATGGATGGGTCTTGCTTTTTTATCCAATCTGATACACTGTGTCTTTTGATTGGAGCATTTAGCCCATTTTCATTCAGAGTAACTACTGAAAGATATGAATTTGGTGCATTATACTGCCTGTAAAATCCCCATTTCTGCAGACTGTCTCTGTTTCTTTTGGGTCTATGTTACTCTTGGGCTCTCTCTTCACTTACGGGATCCCCCCTTAATATTTCTTGCAGGGCTGGCATAGTGGTCACATATTCTTTCAGTTTCTGTCTGTCCTGGAAGCTCTTTACCTCTTTCCATTCTGAATGACAGCCTTGCTGGATAAGATATTTTTGGCTGCATTTTCTTCTCATTTAGTACCCTGAATATATCATGCCAGCCCTTTCTGGCCCACCAGGTTTCTGTAGCTAGGTCTGATGTTAGTCTGATGTTACTCCCTCTGAAGGTATGGTGCCTTTTGTCTCGAGCTACTCTCGGGATTTTCCCTTTCTCTCTAAAATTTGCAAGCTTCACTCTTCTATGTTGGGGTGTTGATCTTTTTTTTTTTTTTTTTTAAGATTTATTGATTTATTTGTCAGAGAGAGAGAGAGAGAGAGAGAGTGCATGCACACAAGCAGGCAGAGTGGCAGACAGAGGCAGAGAGAGAAGCAGGCTCCTGCTGAGCGAGGAGCCCAATGCGGGACTCGATCCTAGGACCCTGGGATCATGACCTGAGCCAAAGGCAGTGGCTTAACTGACTGAGCCACCCAGGCATCCCTGTTGATCTATTTTTATTCATTTTGGGAGCAGTCCTCTCTGCTTATTGGACATGAATGTTTGTTTCCTTCCCCAGATTATGGAAGTTCTCAGCTATGATTTGCTCAAATATACCTCCTGTCCCCCCCCTTTGTCCTCAGGTACCCCAATAATTCTGACATTGGTATATTTTATGGCATCTTTGATTTTTTGAAGCTTTTTCCCCATGGGCTGTTAGTTGTTTTTTTCCTCTTTTCCTCAACTTCCTTCCTTTCCATCAGCCTGTATTCTAGATCATTTATTCTCTCTTCTGCATCATTCACCCTAACTGTTAGAGCATCCAATTTAGACTACATCTCAGTTATAGCATTTTTTAATTTCAGCCTGATTAGACCTCATTTCTGCACTGAGATTCTCTAGATCTTTTATGCTTTTTTCAAGCCCAGCTATTAACTTTATAATTGTTATCCTGAATTCCACCTCTGACATCTTACTTATATCCATATCGATTAAATCTGTGGCGAGAACATTACCTCTGGTTCTTTCTTTTGTTGTGAATTCCTCCCTCTAGTCATTTTGCCCAGAGAAGAATGTATGAGTGAATGAGCAGAATCAGAAATATCAACCACGACCCAAGCAAAATATACCCTAGACAAATCCTAAGTAGTCAGAAACTAAAACAAAAAAGCAAAACAAAACAAAACAAAACAAAAAGCAGGGGGTGGTGGAATGAGGGAATATAATCTCACAAGGTAGATAAAGCAGGGTGATCCACTTGTTCCTGACTAAATTTTGGTCTGTGTGTAAGAAGACATTAAATCACAGAACTGCAAAGAAAGCAAAATTTATATGTATACAAAAGTAAAATTAAATAGAGTGGATAAAAGCCCCAAAATAAGCACATGTCTATAAAATGTAGATGTAAAAACTTAAAGTTAAAAAAGCAACTTAAAAACAAAGGGATGATTGAAAAAGTTGAAAAGGGAAAAAAGAAAAAAAAGAAAAATGGAAAATTTTAGACTGAAAGATAAACGAATCATGAGAAAAATCCTCGAGTTCTATATACTGTTTTCCCCTAGCACTGCAGTTTTACAGTCTTGTGGGTTCTGTAACTAGTTGTGTACCTGTTCTTCTAGTTGGTTTTCTGGGGGAGGGGCCTGCTGTGGTGTTTATCAGGTCTCTTTGCCTGGGTGGAATAGAATCACCCCTTGCCAGGGGGCTGAACTCAGTGTAAGCAGGTCCTCTGTGTGGCTTTTGTTCCCGGAAGGCTTTCTGTGCTTAGCAACTACTTACTCAAAAAGGAAATTTTTTTAAAAATCCCATTTACACTAGCACCAAAAAGAATAAAATACTTACAAATAAACTTCACCAAGGCGATGAAAGATCTGTACACCAAAAACTATAAAATAATAATGACAGAATTTGAAGCAGACACAAATAAATGGAAAGACATCTTGTGTTCATGGGTCAGGGAAAAAAATTAATATTGCTAAAATGTCCATACTACCCACACTGAATCTACAGATTCAGTGCAATCTCTATCCAAATCCCAATGGCCTTTTTCACAGAAATAGAAAACAGAGTACTAAAATTCATATGAAATCACAAAAGACCCCAAATACTCAAAGCAATCTTGAGAAAGAAGAACAAAGCTGAAGACATTACACTTCCTCATTTCAAAGTATTTCAAAGCTACAGTAATCAGAACAGTATGGTACAGGCAGAAAAACACATAAACCTATATAACAGGATAGGGAGCCCAGAAATAAACATGTATATATATGGTCAAAAGATTTTAGACAAGGGTGCCAAGAACACAGGAAGAATAGTCAGTCTTTTTAATAAATGATATTTAGAAAACTGGATATTCACATGCAAAAGAATGAAATATACCCTTATCTTAAGCCATATACAAAAATCAACTCTAAATGGGTTAGCCTAAAGACTTTAGTCTAAAGACTAAAAAAAAATAAAAGAAAGAAAAGAAATGGATTAAAGACTTAAATGTAAGACCTGAAATCATAAAACTAGAAGGAAGTATAGGGGAAAGCTTCTTGACATCGGCCTTTGCAGTGATTTAGATGGGCTACTAAAGGGGTTCTGACACCCAACTCCAGTGCGTGTGTGGAGGAATCACAATCAAGCAATTCTTTGGGCACTAGCTGGGTATCCTACAATTTAACACAATTCGGACACAATCAGTCAAGAGATGGCATCAAGTCTCATAGGTTAAGGGCTCAGTCCTACAAAACTGACTCCCACCAACTACAAATGGCAGTCACAAGCCCAGGTTATCACCTGTGCTTCTGACCAACTGGCTATCGACTGGAGGTTCCAATGACCTCCTCCAACTCAGGATGCCAATTACAAGTCCAAGTTGTCACCTGTACTTCTGACCAATGGGCTATAAATCCTATGACCACCCTGCCCCCCAACCTCCTTGGATTCAACTAATTTGTTAGAGTGGCTCACATAACTCAGAGAAACATTTTACCTACTGGATTACTGGTTTACTCTAAAAGGATATAGCTCAGGAACAGCCAGATGGAAGAGATGCATAGGGCAAGAGGTATAGGAAAAGAGCATGGATTTTCCATGAACTCTCCAGGTATGCCAAGCTCTCCATTCTCCACATATCTGCCAATCTGGGAGCTCTCCAAGTCCTATTGTTCTGGGTTTTATGGAGGTTTTATTACATAGGCATGACTGGTTAAATCATATGCCACTGGCTACTGATTAAACCCCTAGCCTTTCTCTCCTCCTCAGAGTCCAAGGGGATCTGGCTTGATGAAAGTTCCAACACTCTAATCACAAGGCTGACTCCACTAGCAACCAGCCCCATCCTGAGGTGCAGTCCTAAGGTCAGCTCATTAACATAAGACAAGACATTTCTATTGTTCTCAACACTTAGGAAATTCCAAGGGTTTGGGGACCTATGAGCCAGGAACTGTGGATAAACACCAAATACATATATGAGAAATATATATTTTCATCATCTGAATGAGTAAAATGTTTATTTCTTATAAATCACCATATTGCAGACACCTAAAAGCACAGGCAACAAAAGCAAAAATAAACAAGTGTGACTGCAAAAAACGAAAATGTTTCTGTACAGCAAAGGAACCAATCAGCAAAATGAAAAAGCAACCTAGAGAATAGGAGAAAGTACTTGTAAACCATATATCTGATAAAGGGTTAGTATTCAAAGTATATAAAAAATGCCTACAATTCAACAGCAAAAATAAATCCAATTTTAAAATAGGCAAAGAATACATACAAACAGGCAATATACAAAAAGGTGCTCAACATCTCTCATCAGCAGGGAAATGCAAATCAAAATGACAATGAGAGGGGCGCCTGGGTGGCTCAGTGGGTTAAGCCTCTGCTTTCGGCTCAGGTCGTGATCCCGGGGTCCTGGCATCGAGCCCCACATCAGGCTCTCTGCTCCGCGGGGAGCCTGCTTCCTCCTCTCTCTCCCTGCCTGCCTCTCTTGCCTACTTGTAATCTCTGTCTGTCAAATAAATTTTAAAAAAAATGACAATGAGATACCACCTCACACCTGTGACAGTGGCTATTACCAAAATATTTATATGTGCTGGTGAGGATATGGAGAAAAGGGAACCCTTGTACACTGCTGGGAATGTAAATAAGAATAGTAACTATGGAACCATTTCCTCAAAAAATTAAAAATAGCTACCATATGATCTAGCAATGCCACTTCTGGTATATATTGATTTAAAGTCACTATCTCGAAGGGATATCTGCACTCTCATGTTCACTAAAGCATTATTCACAATAGCCAAGATACAGAAGCAACCTAAATGTCCACTGATGGTTGAATGAATAAAGAAAATGTGCTATATACATACAATGGAATATTATTTAGCTTTAAAAAGGAAGGAAATCATGCCATCTGCTGCAACATGGATGAACCTGGAGGCTATCACGCTAAGTGAAATTAGTGAGACACAGAAGGAAAAAAATAACATGATTTATTCTAAACAAGAATAAAGTCAATCTAAGAAAATGTAAAAAAAAAAAAAAAAAGAATTCCCATTGAAATGAAAATCATGTTGTATGAAAATACAACATGATCCCACTTGTACGTAGAATCTAGTCAAGCTCAGAGAAGCAGAAAATAGAATGGAGGTTGCCAGGGGCTCAGGAGAGGGGTAAATAGAGAGGTATTAGCGAAAGAATACAAAGTTTCAATTATACAAGATGAGTAAGTCCTAGAAATCTACTGTGTAGCATAGCACCTATAGCTTAAAATACTGTATCATATATTTAAAACTTTACTGAGAGTCCAAATATTCTGTTATGTCACAAAAAAATAGCAATAAAGAAGGCAAGAGGAAACTTTTGGAAGGTATGGATATGTTTACGGCATAGATTGTGGTGATAGTTTCATGGGCATATACTTATTTCTGAACTCATCAAGTTGTATATAATAAATACAGCTTTTTGCATATCAACCATATCTTATTAATAAACTGGTTTTTTTTTTTAAGTGATCAAAGGAGCACGAAGGACACTGGACACCTGAAGGATAAGGCAAAGGGTGGCAGAATATGGGGACTGGACACAGAAAGGAAGTAAGAGGATGCCAAAAACAAATGATGCCTATTGTTTTACCATTTTTTCAAGGTGTATCTTAAAACAGGAACAAGAAATAGAGTTTCTCAACTGATTATAGATATATTCTCAGAAGTTGGTGAAATCTTGGAAATTTCTCATTGCTGATTTTCATTTCAATGGGAATTCTTTTTTTTTTTTTTTTACATTTTCTTAGATTGACTTTATTCTTGTTTAGAATAAATCACTATCTGAAGACTTGTACATATGGTATCTGTACTAAACAATGATATAAACAAATCTTGTAGGCTACTGAAAAACAGGAGCTTTAGAAACATCTTTGCCTTTCTTCTTTGAAGAATAACAACAATTGCATGATTTCCCTAAAAATATTAACTATAACAAACAGTACTCTCTCCCCACCTCATATAAGGCTGACTGTGATTCTCCTTCAGTGAATTGCATGCATTCTTGTTCTTTGTGTGTCATAAAATATATACACATAAATATACGTAAAATTTACCATTTTAACCATTTTTAAGTGTACATACAGTGGCATCAAATATGTTCACTGTTGTGCAACCATCACCACTATCTATCTCAAGAACTTCTCTTATCTTTCCAAACTGAAACTGTTTCCATTAAACTCCCCATTCCGCCCATTTCCCTCAGCCCCTGGCAGCTACCATTCTATTTTCTGACTATATCCATTGATAATCTTTAACAAGTGCTTTAACAAGTTATAAAAATAAGAGTTCTTCTGCAGCAAGAAATACATTAGATGGCTTCTTCAAGGACTTGAAAATAGGGAAGATAAAAAAATATATATCCTTTGAGAGATAAACTATTTTTTTTTTTTAGATTTTTATTTATTTGACAGACAAAGATCACAAGTAGACAGAAAGGCAGGCAGAGAGAGAAAGGAGGAAGGAGGCTCCCTGCCGAGCAGAGAGCCTGATGTGGGGCTTGATCCCAGGACCCTGGGATCATGACCTGAGCCAAAGGCAGAGGTTTAACCCACTGAGCCATCCTGGTGCCCCGAGAGATAAACTTTAACATCAATATATCATAAATCTTCAATAAAGTCATGTTGAAGAGTGAGGATGACCTTCACATTATGATTGGTAATCTCCTCCTTTCTAGCCTGGCTCTCTGTTCCAGCCATACTGGCCTTCTCTCTGTCCTAAATCATACCTAGCTCTTTTCCAACTCTTACCGAATGTATAAAACAATATCTGAACAAACAGGTATTCTTTGATAGAAAGACTTGGTATCATAAGAAGTCATTCTCCTAAAATTAATATATAATTTAGTAAATTCATTATAATCCCATGAGAGGAATACCATTATACAAGAAACATGCAGTGCCACATGAGGATATTATATGGGAAGTACACAGTGCCATACCTGATGAAGACCCAGGGAACCTAACAAGTCTGAATGAGGGGGCATTTAAGTTGAGAACTGAAGGATGAAGAGAAGCTCAGAAGTTGACAAGGGTGTAGGAAAGTAGATCTCAGTGATGAGGCACCAACTTTGCAAGCCCCAGAAATAAATGAGCATAAGGCATATTGTAAGATTTGAAGTACTATTGTCTGAAGAAAAGAAGTGGTAGAATAAGGAAAGGAGAATACAAAAAGAAAAGAGAGAAAACCGTCCCAGATCTAGTATTTCTTCTCTTTTCCTCCATATTCTTCTTCTGTGAAGGTCAGACTGTTACATATTTCATATCCAAAGCACACTTTTTTATGGTTATCCTGGTATATGGAATCTCAAAAAGGTTCTTGATCTCAGGAAAATTACTGGGGTTTATTCATACTAAAGTGTAATTGACTGTAAGGTTAAAAGAACAATCACCCCAGGTATGTACGTTGCAAAGAGCTGGAAAAACACTAAACTAAGAGTATAATTTCAGGCATCTACCAAATGGTGACAAATTGAGATCTGCCTTCTTCCCTCATTACATCTATCCTTTTCTGAGAGACTGAAAGTAATCTATCCTTCCTTTTAGGATGTATAGTTGATTCTCATTATTTGTAGAAGTTATGGTATATAAAGTCACCATGGATACTTGAATATTGTGTTAATGAATACTGAACCATTGCCCCTAGAGGCAATCAAAGATTAGGTTCCTAAGAGCCTCCAAGTTATAACATTTTCATCACCCAATCAATACATAACCTTATTTTATGTGTGCTTCTGTCTAAAGACACCTATTTAGCATATACTGTTAATTCATTAATGTTGAATTCCTGGCCAACAGGATTATAACTCATGCCAGAACAAAGCTTATCCAACAGACATTGCAGCCTTAAAACACAATGCAGCCTTCTTTGCACTTGGGAACATTAGACAGCACGTCGGCACTGCACTTGGGGGCCATTTTAAACAGCGAAATTGCCAGCAGAGACCACAAAAATGTGAAAAATGTGGTACTAAACAAACCACAGAAAAGACATTTATTTACAGTGTAAGAGCTGAAACAAAAAGGCACAGCATTGCCTTTTTCGACCTCAGCTGGGAACATGTGTGTCAAGTAACTAAAATTTTTTGCTTCTCTGTGCATGTCTGAGAATTACCACACAAGTGTCACAAGTATTGATTTCAGTTAACAAGTAAGATTTTGCATGTGGTAAATTTGAAAATATGGACTCTGCCAATAATGAGGATCGAACAAAATATTTTTTATACATGAACAAATTCTTTATCCTTTTTGCCTTACCCACTGTTTACATAGTGAGTAAACATTCTCCAGGACCCACATACAGAGCTGTTCCCACTTCTATTACCATGTAGTGGTATTCCCTGTGTTCTAAATCCTGTTAGTACTTCTTGCATAAATTAGAGTTCTACAACCTTCTATTGGAAATTGGTTGTATTTTGTGATTGTTTATGAGTGTACACCCACGTAAGGCCTTATACAAACTTTTTACATACGTATGTTCATTCTAGATGTTTAAGTGACTACAATTTAATATTCAGAGAATTTATCTTATTCTTTAAATATAGTGCTGTTTTCTTTCTTTTAGAGATGAAGGACTTGTCCCCTTTGGATAAGGAGGTAACTCATTATTCCGTCAACATGTGCTTCAGAAATGCTGTCAGACATTGTGCTGGATTGTTCTACCATCAACTTTTTATGCTAGAAATTAAGTTCTCCAAAATCTCCTTTTCTATGTGGTTCTAAGTTAGAGTAAACCAAAGGTGAGCTTCTACAAGATTTGGAAGGCAGAAGGAAGCAGTGCCCATTATGCTCTGAGGTCACAGTTGGTTAGAGGTGGTGCGACACAGATACACAAGTATCAGCAAGTTCAGCTGGCCCTCTCTCCTCACCTCCACCTCCAGCTCTCTGGCCCATGCTGACTAACAGTAATCCCAGGCCCACCACCATATGTTTCTCCGCAATTTGCAGAGGCAGTAGCCACAAAGAACCAACAATTTCCTATGACTACTCTACCAGGTCCATTTGTGATCTGACTATAGCTACTGGATGTGCCAAGCACCAGGGTTTCCTTGGAATCTCTGATTCATTCACTGATACCAAGGTTAGTTAGTGACCTTCTCGCATCCCTTCCGCTCCCAGGTCCTACTGTCCAATGTTTGCTCCCCCAACTCCTCTCCCACTGCCAAGATCTAATTCTTGTAATAGAGTTCTTCCATAATACTCACATTCTGCTTCCCTGATTCATGCTGTAATCTGTGTTATCTGCTTCCCATTTCTCCTATTTCAGTGCCAGGCCATAAAAAGTACGTAACAAACACTCCTGTGGACAAACTAAGCCACAGAGCTGGAATGATGATTCTTCTTCTTATAGAAGTATTGTTAAGAGGCCATATGGCCTCTAATGAATCATCCTGGAACTGGCTCAGGGCCCCAGTATTCTGATTCCTATTCACTATGCATTACACATAGTCATTCCTTACATTTGTATGGCTCCTTGCATCCTACAAGGTGCTGCCATGCGTATATTCCAGAAACCATCAATATAGGAAAGACTTGGAATTGGTTTTTCCATTTTACAGATGAGGAAACTAAGAAAGGTTAAGGTCATGGGGTTAGCAAGTGGCAGAGTTAATATTCAAACTAAAGCCTTTCAGAGGAGTTTTAAATTTTCATTTAGGAGACCCAACCATAAAATTGAATACAAAATATTTAAGTGGGCACCTGTTGCTAATGGCTAATACTTTTACAGCAACAAATTTTCTCTAAGACAGTTTGCTCCCTCAGTGATTTCATTTATGGCCTACCATTAGCATCTCCATTAGAAAGAAAAATCACAGACACTTTCAGCAGGGCAAATAGAACAAAACTAAGCCTCAGAAATTTTTATGGGACCAGGATAGACCTGAGTAATCACCTTGGACATAGTAGACACCTTTTGAAAATAAGGAGAGCCGTGGTGCCTGGGTGGCTCAGTGGGTTAAGCCTCTGCCTTCGGCTCAGGTCATGATCCCAGGGTCCTGGAATTGAGCCCCGCATCGGGCTCTCTGCTCAGCAGGGAGCCTGCTTCCTCCCTCTCTCTCTCTGCCTACTTGTGATCTCTGTCTGTCAAATAAATAAATAAAATCTTAAAAAAAAAAAATAAGGAGAGCCTAGTCTCAGACTTCTTTGCTCCTCAAAGTATGGCCCCTAGACAAGCAGCATAAGTATCACCTGAGAGCTTGTTAGAAATTCAGAATCTCAGGCCCTGTTCCAGGCCCAGTGAATCTTAATCTCAAAGGGATGAGATCTAAGAGTCTGTGTTTTAACAATCTTTCCAGGCGGTTCTCTAAGAAGCGTTAAATTTTGAGAGCCACTGGGCCAAGTGACTTATCCAAGATCACATAATTAACTTGCAACAAATCCAGCTCTTCTAATTTATAAATTCAATGCTTTCCCCATTATACCAAATGGCTAATACACATCAATATTTCTTTTCAATGTCCATTCACCATTCCCCCAGGCAGATCATAGCTGAAAACATTTATATTATACCACGATTATAACAAACAAGGCCCACGAAATAATACTTTATACAAAACGGTGTGTCTCATAAAATCCTTCAGATCTCTGTTTTGAAATAAACCGTAAGGTGTTCTCCTCTGGCCATAACAAGCTATGGTTTACTCCCTCTCCTGTATTGTCATTTGTTTGATGCTGAGAAGCATCTGCACTTTCGTCCTCACCTTTGGGGAGGTGTTATAAGAATACTAATGATACTGGAAAATCTTAAGTTTCTAAACCAGAACCCCAAGTTACTCTGCTGATCTGTCTCTTTAGGAAATCTACACTCCCCAGTGCAAAAGAGCTAGTCCTACTTTATTTAAATAACCAGCCCAGTCTTCTCCAGGGTTTTGTACACAGGCCTGGGATAACATCGGTCATGGTACTTCAGATGTTTCTACTCTTTGGGTGCTATTTTATTATTGCAAAGCATTTTATGACTTGCTCTGTTCAGGCAGGTTTTTATGTTATTCCAGAGAAGGGTCACCTGCCCGCCCACGGTCAGGGGAGGGATAGGGGTTGTGTCAGGTGCCCCTGAAATGACCTTTATTTTCAAAGTTGGGATTTTTTTGTATTGACAGTTGCTGAGAAGAGACCTCCTGAGGTGAAGCTTGTCTGCTCAGAGCTGCCTGAAGTGTCAGAACAGAGGACACCGGTAGGGAGTTCTTTCTTCTGGAGATGCCTGCATGCCACTGCCACCACAGATCACTGTTCCTTGAAGACCCTTCTCTGATGGAAAATGCTTCAACAGCATCAAGAAAATGCTTACAACAGCTGGCAAAGTAATGACCTGAATGAAAATTCAGAAACTTTGAAGACTACCGCAGAAAATGCCCTTCCTACAGCCCTGTAGATCTCAGGGAATCATTAAATTTTAACCATTGCCATCTATTATTCGTGTCCTTCTTCAGGATGCCAAAGGCAGGATTTCAGCATAAGCTGATTTAGCCATTCTTCTTCCTGAGACTCCATAAAGCAACACCATTTCTGTTCCCTCACCATAATTCTCTTTATGGAAGATTTTTAAACTTCGGTAGTTTTCAAAAAAATTAATAGTAGAACAAACACTTCTGTCAAACAAAATCTTATGACTAAACAAACAAAACAAAAAAATTATAAGCTCAATTCAGAAGAAGTGAGGCACATAAAAATGAATTTTGAAGTAATATCCAAGTAAATTCCCACATGTAATAGCTGAAATTTTCCACTCATTAGTTTCCTGACCTTGGGTGAGTTACTTATCTTTTCTGGGGACAATTATATACCACGCTTACCTTTATAATTTATTGTAATACAATAATATGTGTAAGGTTTTACAGGTGAGATACACACAACACCAGGCGAGATAGGCACAAGGCGAGGTTTATTAAAGGTGCCCTCGGTCGAGGTTCCGCGACTCAGGAGAGGAGAGTTGGGGAAGTCGCGCCCGGGGAAGGGGTTGAGTGAGCTTTTATTGGGCCAAGGCAGGGTGGGGGCTCATAACCATATTTGGTAAAGTCAGAGGTTGGGGGTTGGAAAGTCCCAAAGTGGCTGGCTTCTGTTTCTCGCATAAGTTTCGGTTTACTCAAGGTGACATGTCCTTGACAGATGTCCTTCTGGCTGGAAAGTCCTGGGTAGGGGGAAGATGGCGGGCTGGCAGCCATTTTATTGTTCCTCCTGCATTCCCAGGGCCGCCGACCTAACAATATGATATATGTGAAACATTCTAAACTATAGTATAGACCATCTAGGTATATACTGACTTATTATTACAGCTCTGAAGACCATGATATTCTCATTTATGTAACCTCAAAATTAAGCTAGGGTGCACCCGTGTTCTTTGCAAGAATTGGACACATTTTACTGGCACTGCAAACTACCATATTTTTTGCTGTCACCAAAACTGAACTTTTTTAAAAAAATCACATTATTATGCTTCCAGACAAGAGGATCACAGCTCCATTTCTTTCACTCCATAATTAGTACTACCTAATAAAAACATAAAAACATGGTAAAAGCATTTTCACCTCTTTTTTTCCATGGTTATATGGTAGATCCAAAGAGACCATGCCATTTCCTGCGGAAGCAGAAAACACAATAATAAACCTCTGCGTGGATCATCCAGCTAGCACACCCAGCATTTTTGGCAAGGATCTTTGGCTTATACGTACACTGATTTATTTGCTCACCGACTGGGCACTACAAAGATTAATTTATTGTAATTTTGAGTTAGAAGGAAGTGTAGTGATCATTATATCTGTAATCCTCTCATTTCAGTACTACAGGAACCAAGGCTCAGAGAAGCGATAACATCTGGCCAAAAATACACAGCTAGTTAGTGGCAGAGCCTAACTCAACTAATCCTGTTAAACCATGAGGGAAAAGGCACTTACTTTGTTCTGCCATGTTTTAAATTCAGATGTTTTTTAAAAAATTAATTTATTTAAGATTTTATTTATTTATTTGACAGAGAGAGAGAGATCACAAGCAGGCAGAGCAGCAGGCAGGGAGAGAGGGAAGCAGACTCCCCGTTGAGCAGAGAGCCCAATGCGGGACTCGATCCCAGGACCCTGAAATCATGACCTGAGCCAAAGGCAGTGGCTTAACCCACTGAGCCACTCAGGCACCCTCAGCTGTTTATTTTTAATCAGGAATACTTTCCAGAAGGCTTAATCTCACCAACAAGAACCTGATTCTTTTTTTTTTTTTAATTTTATTTATTTATTTGACAGAAAGGGAGAGCATAAGCAGGGGGAGTGGCACTTAGAGGGAGAAACAGAATCCCCACTGAGCAGGGAGCCCAATGCAGGATTCAGTCCCAGGACCCTGGGATCATGACCTGAGCCAAAGGAAGAGGCTTAATTGACTGAGCCGCCCAGGTGCCCCTTCACTATTGATTCTTTTTTTTTTTTTAATTTTTTAATTTTTTATAAACATATAAAGTATTTTTATCCCCAGGGGTACATGTCTGTGAATCGCCAGGTTTACACACTTCACAGCACTAACCATAGCACATACCCTCCCCAATGTCTATTACCCCACCCCCCTTTCCCAACCCCCCAACCCCCAGCAACCCTCAGTTTGTTTTGTGAGATTAAGAGTCACTTATGGTTTGTCTCCCTCCCAATCCCATCTTGTTTCTTTTCTTCTTTTCCTACCCCCCCAACCCCCCATGACCACGACCAAGTGGGATTCACTATTGATTCTTAAAATTTTTGTTGCTTAGTGCTCTTCGAGTTGCACCAATGCTAGCTTATCTGCAAAGGAATTCCTTTTGGCCCCTTGTCTCTAGTACACAGCAATTTACGTTTCAAAACTCTCCATTTTCCTCCTTCTTCTCAGCAAACAATTCATTAAATCTTTTAAATCTTTAAATTTCCCAGGAAAAGTTGGGGAGGGGGGCAATACTAAGAGCAGATATTCCAGGGTTCCTGGATTGAAATCTTGACTCTGCTCTTCACTCTGTGATAGAATGTTCCTTGGCGCTATTGGCAGATTCCCTCCATATTTCCTGGAAATTCTTGACTTTTCCCTGCATAAGCAGACAAATTTTTGTCAAAAGTAAGAGATGACATAGCAAAGAGCATTAAAAAAGCTTCTGAATTTCAAAAGCTCAGGTTTTATAGCTATAGAGTCCTAGGCTTTAAAGGGCTCAAGGAATAGATAAAACATGATTTAAGAGTGAAATTAATAGGGTGGCTGGGTTATGGACATTGGGGAGGGTATGTGCTATGGTGAGTGCTATGCATTGTGTAAGACTGATGATTCACAGACCTGTACCCCTGAAGAAAATAATACATCATATGTTAATAAAATGTGATCATTCTGTGGGGGAAAAAAGAGTGAAATTAAAAATACTCTTGGGATCTCAAAGACCTGAGGCTGAGTAAAAAAAGGCCAAACACAAGAGTATATTCTACATGACTCCATTGATAATGAACTTCCATATCAGGCTAAAACTAACATACACTGATAAAAATCAGTAAAGTGGTTGGGGAAGGGTTGACTGGAAAGGGACATGAGGGAAGTTTATGGGGGTGATGGAAATGTTTCATATCTTAACATGGGTGTGAGTTATATGACTGTAATCATTGGCCAAATCTTACTTAATTGTATACTTATGATCTATACATTTTAATGTATGTAAATTATCTCAATAAAAAATTTTTAAATAAAAAATTCCTTGGGATATGACTAAAGAAAGAATCAGTAGAGAAGCAAATACGGTTTGTATATTGGGGATGAATGTGTTCTCTGAAAGGGAGAGAGTCTCTAAGTCTTGTGCTTGCCCCTTCCTGAAGGACAATTCGAAGAAAGAAGAGGATAGAAACTGTAAGACAAGTTTGGGGTATCTGAGAGGAAAGGTGACCTTGCCCTGCTTTTCCAGGTAGAACCTTGTAAAGTGGCAAGACTCCAGGATAAAAAAGACTCTGTGGCATGTCTGGGCCCATGCTGCAAGAACAGTAGAACATTCTCTCTGTAACCAAAAGCAGTTGAGACAGGGCACTGAGAGCGAGGGCCTCTGGAAAGTCTTCATTAAAACCCACCACACTGTAAAACATTGGTTGAATCTAAACAGTATGGCACAAAAATAGACATATCGATCAATAGCACAAAATAGAAAACCCAGAAATAAACCCACAACTGTATGGTCAAATAATCTTCAACAAAGGAGGAAAGAATATACAATGGGAAAAAAACAGTCTCTTCAACAAATCATATTGGGCAAACTGGACAGCTACATGCCAAAGAATGAAAATGGACCACTTTCTTACACCACACACAAAAATAAATTCAAAATGGATTAAGGACCTAAATGTGGTATCTGAGACCATAAATATCCTAGAAGAGAGCCCAGGCAGTAATTTCTCTGACATCAGCCATAGCAACATTTTTCTAGATACGTCTAAAAGACAACCTTCTGAATGAGAGAAAATGTTTGCAGATGACATATCAAAGAACGGGTTAGTATCCAAAATATATTAAGAACTTATACAACTGAACACCAAAACCCATAAATAATCCAATTTAAAAATGGGCAGAAGACATGAACAGACATTTCTCCAAAGAAGACATCCAGATGGCCAACAGACACATGAAAAGATGCTCCCATCACTCATCATCAGGGAAATGCAAATCAACACTGCAATGAGGTGTCACCTCACAACTGTCAGAATAGCTAAAATCAAAAACACAAGAAATAACAAGTATTGGTGAGGATGTAGAGGAAAAGGAACCCTCATGCACTGTTGATGGGAATGCAAACTGGTATAGCCACTGTGGAAAATAGTATGGTGTTTCCTCAAGAAGTTAAACATAGAACTACCCTATGATCCAGTAATTGCACCACTATTTACTCAAAAAATACAAAAACACTAATTCAAAGGGATACATGCACCCCTATGTTTGTGGCAGCACTATTTACAATAGCCAAATTATGGAAGCAGATCAAGTGTCCACTGATAGATGAGTGGATAAAGAAGAAGTGGTATATACAATGGAATATTATTCAGCTATAAAAAAAAAGAATTAAATCTTGCCATTTGCAACAACATGGATGGAACTAGAGAGTATGATGCTAAGCGAAATAAGATAAAGACAAGTAGTATATGATTTCACTCATATGTGGAATTTTAAGAAACAAAACAAATGAGCAAAGGAAAACAAACAAAAAACAAAACAAGAGAGACAAACGAAGAAACAGACTCCTAACTATAGAGAACAAACTGATGGTTACCAAAGGGGAGCTTGGCAGGGGGGTGGGGGAGATAAGTGAAATAGGGGAAAGGGATTAAAGACTATACTGATGATGATGAGTACTGAAAATAAATAGAATCGTTGAATCACTACACTATTTTGTACACCTGAAACCAATATAACACTGTAAGTTAACTGTACTATAATTAAAATTTAAAACTACATTAAAAAAAAAAAAAGAGAGATGGGTTGAATCTTTGCAACTTGAATGATTTCTTTTCTTCCCCCCACATCCCAAGTTTTACTAAGGCAATATGGACAAATAAAAATTCTATATATGTATACATTATAAAATGATTACCATAATCAAACTAAGTAACATACCCATCACCTCACATAGCTCTAATGTATAGTTCAAGTCCAATGTTTCCTTACTGATTTTCTGGCTGAATAATCTATCCTTTGTTCTAAGTGAAATACTGAAGTCCCCTACTATTAATGCATTGCTGTCTACTTCTCCCTTCAGATATGTCAGTATTTGCTTAATATATTTAGGTGCACCAATGATGGCTGCATATGTATTTACAATTGTATCTTCTTGATAAATTGACCCCTTTATCATTACATAATAAACTTCTTTGTCTCTATAGTTTTTTTTTAAAGATTTATTTATTTATTTATTGGACAGATAGAGGTCACAAGTAGGCAGAGACGCAGGCAGAGAGAGAGAGAGAGGAGGAAGCAGGCTTCCCGCTGAGCAGAGAGCCCAATGTGGGGCTTGATCCCAGGACCCAGGGATCATGACCCAAGCCAAAGGCAGAGGCTTTAACCCACTGAGCCACCCAGGCGCCCCTCTCTTATAGTTTTTGACTTAAGGTCTATTTTGTCTGATGTAAATATAGCTACTACCCCTGCTCTCTTTTAGTTTCCATTTGCAGTATCTTTTCCATCCCTCATTTCAAGCTATGTGTACCCCCATATTCACTGTAGTATTATTCACAATAGCCAAGGTACGGAAACAACCTAAGAATCCATTGACAGATGAATGGATAAAGAAATTGGTGTATCTATATGTAGATGTAGATATACATAGATACATATATATCTATATATAGGTATATATAGATATATATGTGATGGAATTAAAAAATAAAAAACTGAGCTCATGGATACAGAGAACAGATTGGTGGTTGCCAAAGATAGGGCTGGGGAGTGGGTGAAATAAGTGAAGTGGGTCAAAATGTACAAACTTCCAGTTGTAAAATAAATAAGTCATGTGGATATAATATATAGCACAGTTACTATGTTAATAGCAGTTAATAATACTGTATTGCACATTTGAAAGTTGCTAAAGGAATAAATCTAAATGTTCTCATCACACGAAAAAAATTCTGTAACTACGTGTGGTGATAGATGTTAACTAGACTTACTGTGGTGATCATTTGCAATACACAGAGAAATCAAGTCATTATGTTGTCCACCTAAAACTAATATAATATTGTATGTCAATCATACCTGAATAAAATAACACTAAGAGGCTTCGTTATGACACTCAAAATTATTTTAATTAAATCTCCAAAGGCTGTTGAAAGGAAATCTAGGGGTGCCTGGCTGGCTTAGTCAGTGTAGCATGAAACTCTTGGTCTTGGGGTCATGAGTTCAAGCCACATCTTGGTGTGTGGAGCCTATTTAAAATAAAATAAAAATTTAAATATATTTCTTAAAAAAGAAATCTAAGCCAGCATGCAGTGAAGATATAAATCCTTAACTCTGATTCTTAGTTCCAAGCTGCCAACATAATGAACTTAGGGTAGACAGTGGAAGAGTAAGCCCAGCACTGGTACTTTGCTGGGCCTCAAGGAAAAGTACCCCAGAATTTTCAGACCCAAATAGACTCAAATAATATGCACAACCTTGCCACAAGGAAAAGAAAATATACTGGGATTTGTTTATCTGTTTCACCAGCAACTTACTCAACGTATAAATAGAACATATACCATTTCTGGTATATGGGATAAAAGATAATGTTAAAATCTCAATTTTCTACCAAATTATTCTTTTTTTTTTTTAAAGATTTTATTTATTTATCAGATAGAGATCACAAGTAGCAGAGAGGCAGGCGGGGGCGGGGGGCGGAAGCAGGCTCCCCGCTGAGCAGAGAGCCAGATGTGGGGCTCGATCCCAGGACTCTGGGATCATGACCTGAGCCTAAGGCAGAGGCTTTAACCCACTGAGCCACCCAGGTGCCCCTACTGAATTATTCTATAAACCCAATATACTAATCAAATTTTCAAAAATCTTTTTTTTGTAGAAACTGATAAGCTAATTTTAAAGTTTATAAGGAAATCCGTAGGATCTAGAAAAGCCAAAACAATTTTGAAAATAACAAAGAGGACTCACACTTCCTAATTTTTAGACTTGCTATAAAGCTACAGTAGTCAAAGCCAATTCAAGGTGGGGAAAGGAAAGTCTTTTCAATAAACGATGCTGAGAACTGGATATCCAATTGAAAAAACATAAACCTTAACCCTTACCTCATATTATATACAAAAACTAAATCAAAATAGATTGTAGACCCAGATGTAAAAGTTAAAATATAGGATTTTTAAAAGAAAATGTAGGAGAAAATATTTATCAGCTCAGGGTAAACAAGTGTTTCTTAAATAGGATATAAAAAGAACAAACCATAATAAGTTGATGAATTGAACTTCATCAAAATTAATTTTTTCTCTAGAATATCCCATTAGAAAAAGTAAAAGGCTAAGGCAATACATATAAAAGAAAATATTTGCAATATATATGTCTCACTAAGGACTCCAGCATACATAAGTGTCCACTGAGAGAATCTTTTGGAGGAAACTGGGAATATTTGGACAGGAACCCATACAAGGAACTTAAAAAAAAAAAAAGATTTATTTAAATTTATTTATTTATTTATTTGAGAGAGAGAGAGAGAGAGAGCGAGAGCGCACAGGCATGGGGTGGTGTAAGGGGAGAGAATCTCAAGCAGACTCCCCACTGAGCACAGAGCCGAACAGGGGGCTCTGTCTCACAACCCTGAAATCATGACCTGAGCTGAAATCAAGAGTCAGACATTTAACCAACAGCACCCCTACAGTAATCTTTAAAATTATTCTTTGTATTGCTCTGTATGGTTTAAACTATTGACATTATATATGTATCATATATTTAAAATACTAAGGTTTTACTTTATAAAAAACAAGAACATAAATTCTTAGCAAATAAGAATAAAAAGAAACTGCCTCGTCTTGATAATCAATCTCTATAAAAAATAAACTCACATCAAATATCACAATTATGTCAAAATATTGAAAGTATTTCCTCTACAATCAGAGCACAGGAAGGTTCATTACTACCACTTCTTTAACATTGTACTGAAGGTCCTCAGCCAGTGAAGGAAGATAAAGCAAAAAACTCAGAGATTTAAGGACTTAGAAAAACTGTTATTATTTACAAGAAACCCTAAAATAATTTACAGATTGATAATAGGAACCAATGGTCTTTCAACCATCCACTTTAGAAGACTCTTTGGCATTATCTACTAAAAATATAATGGACCAACACCCATTTATTCTATTTCTGGAAATATATTCTGGAATACTCTTGTACTAAAAGATATTTATAATCATATAAATAGATTCACATTTGTACTAATAATACATAAAGTAATCAATCCAGATATCCATGGATGGTAAATTGGATACATAAATCATAATTTATATACACATGAAATGGAATGTTATTCAATGATGAAATGAATGCTCTATCTCCTGTCTATAGACCCTACCCCTGATCCTAGAGAATGTCCTATGGCTGCTGTGACAGGCCACAGGGAGGATTAGGCTAGAAGGGGAAACTGATTAAGAGAACCCCAAACCTCAGACCAACTCAGGAAACATACTCTCATGGCGCCCTCACAGACCAAGGACTACACATTTTTATTTCTCTGGGACATCAAGGTCTCACTTCTCTAGAGTTTGAATGTGTCACTATTAAATGAGTCCAAGAGAAGAAACTTTCACATTCAATTTTATATAAAATGCACACAGTATGGCATTAAATTAAATTGCTTCGTGGTGCCCTGAGTCTTTTGAGCAAAACAGAAGTGGTTCTTCTCTTCTTCCATTGTGATAGATAATAGCATATGTCTTATCCTAGAATTGCAGCCGATTTTTCAGTAATAATTTTGTTTTCCATTCAGCCTAAATAAAAGCTCACTGTTTCAACCTCTGTGAACACTGGTTCAAATGAGGGTTACAAGCCTTCTAGGAGACTAGGATTTGTTAACATCTTCCAGTTAGCATTGACATTTTTTTTAAGATTTTATTTATTTATTTGACAGAGAGAGAGACAGCAAGAGAGGGAACACAAGCAGGGGGAGTGGGAGAGGGAGAAGCAGACTCCCCGCTGAGCAGGGAGCCCAAAGCCGGGCTCAATCCCAAGACCCTGGGATCATGACCCGAGCCAAAGGCAGACACTTAACTGACTGAGTTACCCAGGCACCCCTAGCATTGACATTAGTATTCAATAGTACCCTTCTCCCTATTCTCTATTATCCGGGTATATATCTCTCTTGAAGCTGCAGTTAAGACCCAGAATATCATCAAGAACACTTCAGAGACATTTCTTTTTCAATCTTACAGAACTGAGCTGTTCTTTTACTCTCTGCACACTACCTCCAACATGGCTTCCCTGGTGTTGAAGGCAGACCACAGACCAGCAGCCGTGACTTCACGCTGATCCTCTAAGCCAGTAGCTGTAAGTCAGCTCCGGCTGCCATAACAAAATACCACAAACTGGGTGGCTTAAACAACAGAAATTTCTTTCCTCACAGTTCTAGAAGCTGGTAAGTCCAAGATCTATGTGCTGGCCAATTCATTTCCTGGCAAGACTGCTTCCTAGCTTGGAGATGGCTGCCTTCTCACTGTGCCCTCACACGGTAGACAGAGAGACCAGCTCTCTGGTGTCTCCTCTTACTAAATCAGTGTACCACTCTTATGACCTCATTTAAGCTTAAAGCCTTCCTTATTCAAATATAGCCACCCTGGGGGGTTAGGACTTCAACACTGCCCAATATATAGCACAGTGCATAGCTAAGATCTGTACTGAAGGACTAAGTTCATTTTGTTTGTTTTGTTTTTAGGTTTAATCTACTGTGGACCAGTACTTTTGCACAAATACAACAGAAACAAATCCTTAAAATAATGAAATAGGGAAAAAAACCCTAAAGACATGCAAGATACGGGACCTGATTTATTTTTTAAATTTGATTTATTTTATTTTTTAATTTTTTATTATTAGATTTTTACTAGATTTTTAAATTAGGTTCAATAAACAAAATTTTTCTGTACATTTATTTTTAAAACTTTTTATTGTGGTAAAATATATATAACATAAAATTTACCATTTTAGCCATTTTTGGCATGGTCATTGGTATTCCTTCTTCCTCTCAGCCAATCGTAACCACCATTCTACTTTCTGTCTCTATAAATTTGCCTATTCTGGGCACCTCACATAAGTGAAATTATATAATATTTGTCCTTTTGTGTCTGGTTTATTTCACTTAGCATGTTTTAAAGGTTCATTCATGTAGATTTTAAATGCTTCTAAGGCTCTTTCTCCCACTCTCTCTATTTACTAGCTGGGAGTGTTAACTTACAGTTCGTGTACCATCATCAGTACACAGAATCTTTGAGACCACACTTTGTATCCCACTACTCTAAGCTACTATGTAACCACACATAGACCCATATGCATACTTTACTAGACATTATCCCCCTCGTAAAACCTGGGAAGGACTGCATAATGCCAAGGAAAAAAAGAGTCATTTGTTTAGTAGGTAAGACCATCTATGTCAGAAATATTTTCAGTGGGAAAAAAGAAGAATTTTCTCTATTTCCTTGCATGTATGTATGGCATCTCACATGCGGCCAATGTAGTAAGCTTATGATCAGATTAGATAAGTAGTACTAATTAAATAACCAAAATTTCAGCACACTGAAAGCATAAATCTTCTTTTCTTTTTTTAAAAAAATTATTTATTTATTTGACACAGAGAGAGACAGAGCACGAGCAGAGGAAGTGGTAGGTAGAAGGAGAAGGAAAAGCAGGCTCCCCACCAAGCAGGGAGCCCTATCAGGGAGCCCAATGTGGGGCTTGATCCTAGGACTCCAGGGTCATGAACTGAGCCGAAGGCAGACGCTTAACCAACAAGCCAGCTAGGTGCCCTGAAAGCATAAATCTTCTTATCACAAACATCAATACCTTTTTCCTCTTTAGAACCAAGCCTCAAGCAGCTACCTGTTAGTGTGAGTTCCATCATCAAATGGTCCAAATCCAAAACCACATTCTATCAGCCTTGAGAATGACCACCAGACAGCTCAAGATGATAACCTCAGCACACATCATCTTCTCTTCTTCCTAACAGACCCCCCATTCCTCCAGGATGTCCAATTTCCAGCCATGTCCAGTTGACCTGGCAAAGAATGTACACGGAGGACGCACAGTACAAGTTCTATGTCCTAAAGTCTCCTGAAATATAGTTTATCTCTCTGAAGTGATGTTATCAATTTGAATGAAGTTAGAGCATTTATTTCAATTACTCTATTATTTCTTTCTATTTTCAAGTTAGGCATTTGTTGACATTCTAAATACATTTTATCTTTTGCATCTGTAAAACATTGATGTGCTTGGAGTATAAACTATGTGAAAAGGTTAACTCAGATAATTCTTGCTTCCTCCCTCCATTTTCTTCCTTTCCACCTCCCACTCCCTAGAGGCAGCCATTTTATTAAGTTGTTTATTTAACCTTCCGGCATTTCTTCCTGCAAAGAGAGGCAAATATATAGATGTATTCTCATCTTCCATTCCTGAATTGCACAAAACATAGTTTGCTGCATACAAGGTTTTGTATCTCGCACTTTGCACTGAACAAAAAGTGCCCAGAGACCACACCGTATCAGCATCTTTCTCTGTCCATTTTTTTTTAAAGATTTTTTATTTTATTTATTTGACAGAGATCACAAGTAGGCAGAGAGGCAGGCAGAGAGAGAGGAGGAAGCAGGCTCCCTGCTGAGCAGAGAGCCCGATGCTGGACTCCATCCCAGGACCCTGGGATCATGACCTGAGCTGAAGGCAGAGGCTTTTACCCACCGAGCCACCCAGGTGCCCCTCTCTGTCCATTTTTATGGCTGCACAGAACCCCATGGTATGAACTCACGGTAGTTTAACTAGTCCTATATCATGCATGTCTGGGTTGTTTCAAATCTTTTGCAATCAATAACCCTGTGCATCTGTCATTACATAAATGTTCAGAAATATATTTCAGATAGACTCCCAGAAGAGGGGTTCCCTCAGAATAAATGCCTCTGTAATTTCTTGAGACATTACAAAACTCCCTTCCATAGAAGTTATAGTTTGCTTTCCCGCCAGCCATGTTTTATGAGGGTTTGTTTCCTCTCAGCCTTGCCTACAGCATGTGCTGTCAAACTCTGAAATATTTGTTCATTTGAAATACGTAGGTGAGAAATAGTCACTTGATGTATTTTAATCTGCATTTCTGCTATTATTGGTGAGCTTGGTCATCTAGTACATTTCTTTTGCTATACTGTTCATTTTTCTATTTTGCACTTGGGCTTTTTCACATAGATTTTAGGAAGGATATTGTCTTTTATTTTGTGATTTAAGTTACAAAAGCTTCTCTCAGTTTGTCATTTATCCTATGCCTTTTCTTACTATATTTTAAGTCAGGCAAATGTTGTGTGGTATTTTCGTTGTTATTGTTGTTGTTTTTAATTTATTTATTTAAGGGGGTGTGGGGGCAGAGGAAGAGGGAGAGAGAATCCCAAGCAGACTGTGCACTGAGAATGGATCCCAATGAGGGGCTCAATCCCACGACTCTGAGATCACAACCTGAGCTGAAACCAAGAGTTGGATACCCAACCAACTGCACTACCCAGACGCCCCTGGTTTGTTTTTTAATGTAGTCCATTATGTAAACTAATCTTTCCTTTTGTAGCTTCTAGAGTTTGACTCATAATTTGCAAGTCTTTCATTACTCCCAAATTATAAAGGAAATCACTCATGATTTCTTTGATTGTTTCTTTCAAAATATTTTTTAGATCTTTCATCCATTTGGAGGAATTTTGCATTCTAGCATTGACATCGGTCTTGGGAACTGTTGATCATGGGTGTCCATACTTTGCTTGTTAGGCTTTCTGTTTTGAGTGTTAATCCATATGCTCAAGGACTTAGCTGTCCTGAGAAGCTTCCCACTCCCATTAGTCACCTACAATTAGTTTTGCCCATTAACTGTCCTAAAGACTCCCCATGAATATTCATTTGCCATACATATGAGTGCCATCCTTTCTCCCAAAGATCCCAGGGGACTCAGTTCTTCCTGGAACAACCCTTATATAGGAGGCTCAATAACTACCTTTTTCATGACATGCACAGGGCAACTGAAAGTCTTACATTTCCAAGGGTGAGGTTTTTTGGTTTTTGGTGTTATTTCTACTGAGTATGGATTTGTTTGGGGGCTGAGTAGTTTGGGGGGATGTGTGGTGGGGGGCAGAAGGTGGTGGGAAAAGGCAAGATGAGGAAGGGCACCTTATGGTGAGCTTCAACTTGCCCTCAATTTTGCTGTGGTCCCCCCTCCAGCTTTCTTCTTGGCCTCACCTTTGTCTTGGTGTTCACTAGATGAAGGTAATTAATCTTCTTCATCATTTGGACATGTTTTTAAGAATTCTAAAATGCAAGCCTGACTCCTGAAGTTTGTACAGCAGGGTTTTCTTTAGGGAAATCTAAATGAGCTGTTTCACTAATGAACAAAGTTTTTAAATGCAGGAAAATAGATGTGTGTTTGCTCTTCGTAAAAATTCTTTTCATGCTTAATAATGCAGCTGTCAGTCCCTGAGTTAATTTCTCAAAAGCATATTACCAAACCATTACTCCTTGTCTATAACTACAATGAAAGTTTTTTATTCATTTATTTATGTCATAAGCCTTGTTTGTGTGCTTTCTGCTCAAAGCAAACTGCCCCATGTAGTCAATGTAAGTGGTCTAAAGCAAATTTTCTTTACCATCCTCTAAAATTTTTTTCTATTCTGGGGGCACCTGCATGGCTCAGCCAGTTAAGCATCTGCCTTTGGTTCAGGGTCCTATGATGGAGTCCCACCGGGAGTCTACATCTCCCTCTCCCTCTGTCCCTCCCATCCCCTCTCCCCCCATGCTCGTGCGCTCTCTCTCTCGCTCTCTCTCTCTCTAATAAATTTAAAAAATCTTTGAAAATGAATAAATAAAAATTTGACTATTCTGATGGCTTAATCTGATCTTTTCTTTTAAATGTGAAAAATCATCATAAAATGGACTAGCTTTTCTTTTACACTGAACTTTATATCAATGTATTCAACTGATCTTTATGCCAATAAAAAATGCATTCGTTTTTGAAACTGAGATCACAAACAGGGGGAGGGGGACACCTGTATTGTAATGCTAGAGGAAAAGCTCTCAAAATGGTACATAATGACCTAGAAAACATTTCCCCCAAATTTTTATTGATTATAAAACTGTTTTACTATCCTACCAAATGACTCTTGGTTAAAGGTGTTAACCTGAAAATAAAGAGCCACAATGAGAGGCAAACAAAGATTTTTTGGGGAGTAAAGAATTATAATCTGGGGAGCACAGAATCAGGTAAAAACCCAAATAGTGCCCCATTTGTAGGATGTGAGCAAGGGGTTTCTATGAGGGAAAGGGGGGGCAATTACATGAGATAAAGAAAAGGGAAATTTGGGGCACCTGGGTGGCTCATTGGGTTAAAGCCTCTGCCTTTGGCTCAGGTCATGATCTCAGGGTCCTGGGATCCAGTCCGACATTGGGCTCTCTGCTCAGCAGGGGGCCTGCTTCCCCCCCTCTCTCTGCCTGCTTCTCTGCCTACTTGTGATCTCTCTCTCTGTGTCTAATAAATAAATAAAACCTTAAAAAAAAAAGAAAAGGAAAATTTTTTCTATGGGTCAAGCTAAGATACTCTAGGTTATACATTGATTAACTACCGATTCTATCTTCACAAAGTCCACAACCATCAGTCTGCTGATCAGGATATTCGTGCTCTGGCTGACTTCTCAAGCAATTGCTTAAAACAACTGCCATTTTGCCTACTCCAAAGGTTTTGCCCAGTTCAAACAAAGATGGGTTAAGGCAGTTTCTCCAAACAGCCATTCTGACTCTATTTTAAAATGGCTCCAATTGGGGCATCTGGGTGGCTCAGTGGGTTAAAGCCTCTGCCTTCAGCTCAGGTTATGATCCCGGGGTCCTGGGATTGAGCCCCGCATTGGGCTCTCTGCTCAGTGGGGAGCCTGCTTCACCCCCTCTCTCTGCCTGCCTCTCTGCTACTTGTGATCTCTGTCAAATAAGTAAAATCTTTAAAAAAAAAAAAGGCTCCAATCATGCCAATTTTTCACAAGGGCAATGCTGTGAGATCTCCAAACACTGTTGGCCTAAAAGTTGCTTGAGAGGCAAGCACACTTTTAATTTTGAGTGTGCCTAAAGTCATAGTATGGGGGAAGTTATTGTTATATTAACTAAATATTTCTATAATTCTTAAATGTTTTTCATTTCTTATCTTTAAAATTTAATATAACAAAGGTTTTAGATATATTTAAAGCACAAAGGAAGGAATGAGCTAAACCCACACATGTTCTATCTTTGTGAGATGTGGGAAATCCATACAAGATATCGCCTTGCTTTGGATTGTCCTCCAGAAGCAAACCCCAAGGATTCAAGGGTAAAGAGTTTATTTGGAAGATGAGGCCAGAAGTACCAGTAGTGGAATGGGTAAGTGAGAAAGACGAAAAAAAGGAAGCCAATAAAGTGTGTTATCAAGCCAGTAGCTCTGTGGGCGACTGGAGCTAATGCCTGTGAATTCTGTACAATAGTGCAGACTATGCCTCAGAGTTGCCCCAATGAAGAGATGAGGAAATCCGTAGCTGGTGGAGGGAACGTTAACTGTCTGGCACTTCCTGCTTGCTCCACAACTGGATCAAGGATGAGCTGGAGTGTGAATGTGAACAGAAGGAGCAGCAACAATGTTTCCTCCTAAGTAAAAATGATGGAAACTACAAGACAAAAAGAGCCATACTCTTTTGATACATTACTGGAAGTCCAGAAATCAGTTTTTGCGGAAAGTAATTTATAATGACTAAAGCAGAAGAGAGAGAGAGATAATAAGAGAGAGAGAGAGACCTAAAAACCAAAAACAGGGGCACCTGGGGGGCTCAGTCGGTTGAGTGTCCGGCTCTTTGTTTTGGCTGGGGTGGCGATCTCAAGGTCATGGGATCATCCTGGCCTTGGGCTCCATGATGAGCACTGAGCCTGCTTAGGACTCTTTCTCCCTCTCCCACTTCCCCTCCCTGCCTCTGAAATAAATAAATAAGGTTCCTGGGTGGCTTAGTCAGTTAAGCGTCTGCCTTTGGCTCAGGCCCTGATCCTGGGGTCCTGGGATCAAGTCCTGCAGCAGGCTCCCTGCTCAGCAGGGAGTCTGCTTCTCCCTCTTCCTCTACCTCTGCCTCTTGCTCTCTCAAATAAATAAATAAAATGTTTATATATTTTAAAGATTTTCATTTATTTATTTGACACAGAAAGAGAGCAAGAGAGGGAATACAAGCGGGGGAGGAGGAGAGGGAGAAGCAAGCCTCCTACTGAGCAGAGAGCCCAATGCGGGGCTCGATCCCAGGACCCTGGGATCATGACCTGAGCCAAAGGCAGACACTTAACAACTGAGCCACTTAGGTGCCCCAAAACATTTTTCAAAAATACTAAATATATAAATAAATCTTTTTAAAAAATAAAAAATAAAATAAAATAAAAACCAAAAGTAAGCAAGGACTTCCATTAAAGCAATATGCTATGCTCATTCAATATTCAGGATACCCTCCATAATCCCTTTGTAATAACCCAAGGGTTTCCTAACTAAGAAATACTACTTTTTTTTTTTAAGATTTATTTATTTGACAGACAGAGATCACAAGTAGGCAGAGAGGCAGGCAGAGAGAGAGGAAGGGAAGCAGGCTCCCTGCTCAGCAGAGAGCCCGATGTGGGGCTCGATCCCAGGATCCTGGGATCATCACCTGAGCCAAAGGCAGAGGCTTAACCCACTGAGTCACCCAGGCGCCCCAAGAAATATTACTTTTTTAATATGACCCCCCCTCCAAATTTCAAGTCATCATGACAACAGATAAGCATCCACAGATGGTTAGGATATATTCTTTGCCCTATTTAAAATATTGATTTTGGGGGCGCCTGGGTGGCTCAGTGGGTTAAGCTTCTGCCTTCGGCTCAGGTCATGATCCCGGGGTCCTGGGATCGAGCCCCGCATCAGGCTCTCTGCTCAGCAGGGAGCCTGCTTCCTCCTCTCTCTCTGCCTGCCTCTCTGCCTATTTGTGATCTCTCTTTATCAAATAAATAAATAAAATTTTAAAAAAATTGATTTTGGCCTTCTCAAAATGCTGTTAATTTTTAGGTTGCTTCCATTTGTTTTGTTTGTTTTTTGGTAGAGTAACTTAAGTGACTCATACATGGGAATTTTAATTCTTCATCTCAGTTGTAAGGGTCAGGATTGTGGGGGTAGGAGTGGAAACTAGAGTCATCTAAAAGACAATGAAGCTGATGATAATATAGCCACAAATCATGTCACGGGGAAACCAATGACTGTGAAGATCTTTGGCTCAGAAAATCAGGGGGAATGGGAGAACTGTATTCAAATCATGTCAAAATCTGAAATAGAGGTAAAATCGGTCTATTCTATTTTGGTTCCCTGTATCCATCAAAACAGACTGTATGTGTGAAGAGGAGGGCCTGAGAAGTGGGCCAAGAAAGGAGAGAAGGGGTTAGGTAACTAGAATGAGAATTAGAGTACAGGTTCCTGCCGACTCAAGGCAGAAGTTAGTGTTGAGCCAAGTTCCCAAGAAACAGCAGACACCATGTTATCAGAATTGCCAAGAACAGAAAGTCCAAAAGACCACAGGCAGGATTTATTCTGTAAAACAAGACTGTACAACTGGGGGTTTGGATTAGGGGATATGGGTCAAAATGATAGCAATGTGAGAATAAGTGAAGAAGGCGGCAGGCAGTATCTTAACAGGCCAAAACCTGGGAGGGGCCAGAGCTTAAAACTAAAACCAAATGATGGGAGAACAGGAAAGCACAGCCACCAGACAGTCCATCATTCCCCAGTTGTGTTCTGCACTTTCCCACCCACCTCTATGCCTTTACATGCCAAGGAAATTCTTTTTTTTTTTTTTTTAAAGATTTTATTTATTTATTTGTCAGAGAGAGAGAGCGAGCACAGGCAAACAGAGTGGCAGGCAGAGGGAGAAGCAGGCTCCCCGTCGAGCAAGGAGCCCGATGTGGGACTCGATCCCAGGACGCTGGGATCATGACCTGAGCCGAAGGCAGCTGCTTAACCAACTGAGCCACCCAGGCGTCCCTGCCCAGGAAATTCTAACTCTACTTGCCAGCTCATTTCAGTTGCTATCTCCTTCATGGTGTTGGTGATCGTCTTCCCTCCTCTGTGCTTCCTTTGTGCCCCAGGGTAATTTTTTTTTTAAAGATTTTATTTATTTATTTGACAGACAGAGATCACAAGTAGGCAGGGAGAGGGGGAAGCAGGCTCCCTGCTGAGCAGAGAGCCCAATGCGGGGCTTGATCCCAGGACCCTTGAATCATGACCTGAGCCAAAGGCAGAGGCTTTAACCTACTGAGCCACCTAGGTGCCCCTAGATTTTTTTTTTCTTAAGATTTTATTTATTTGACAGACAGAGATCACAAGTAGGCAGAGAGGCAGGCAGAGAGAGAGGAGGAAGCAGGCTCCCCACCAAGCAGAGAGCCCGATGTGGGGCTCGATCCCAGGACCCTGGGACCATGACCTGAACCGAAGGCAGAGGCTTTAACCCACTGAGCCACCCAGGCGCCCCCCAGGATAATTTTTTAGGACATTTGCCTTATTTCTTCTGCAAACACACACACACACACACACACACACACACACACACACTTCTCTGAGAATGAAAATTATCTTGCTCATTTTTTCATTACCTTCCCCCAATCTCTGGCATAATGACTACACCTGGCAGTTAATCACCATATCCTTCGCTGAACTATAAAAGCATTTTCTTCATACCTCCCTTGGGGTACTTCTACAGTAAGAAACCTCACTACCACTAATAATAGCTACTACTCACTGAGCACTTGCTATGAACCAGAAAATTGACACTGATACTAACCTTTTGTGCCTCACTTTCTCATCTGCAAAATGGGAATAATCATACCTACTTCATGGAGATGTTGTCATGGATACATAGCAGATGTAAGTGAGAGTCATAGCATTGGGAATAACAAATATCAAGCACTTGATAAATATTTTACCCTAATATCTGTTCTATTTAAGAAAAGGAAAAGTCCATGAAATCACTAGGTGAAAAGGGTAGAAAGAGAAATGAAATGCTAGGGGATGGCTGAAGACCAAAATACCTTGTCTTACTTTTCTATGTACTAGTTTGTCTATTCTTTAAGGAAAAAAGAGATCATCTTCTGCAGGCACTATCTTTTTAGTAAGTTATGGAAACATGTTACCTATTTGTTACTTAGTTTGACCATTAGTCATCTGAGGGCTTACATTAAGCAAATGATGCTTTTGGGTCCCTGGCATGGGGAAGGGGTCATTTAACATCAAGGGCTGTGCTAGGTGCTGGGGATACAGTGGTGAGTAAGACAGTATATGCCTTTCTGGATATTTCAATGTCAAAGGGGAAATAACTAAACGAGTAAGGGTGAGAGGTTCAACACACAGACTTTATCTCACACACACACACATACACACACACACACACGCCACAACACACACCATACATAGTTTAGCCCTAATTCTCAAAAACTTGGCCACTGGGGTCCCTGGGTGGTTCGGTCAGTTAAATGTCTGCCTTCAGCTCGGGTCATGATCCCAGAGCTCTGGGATCGAACCCGGAATTGGGCTCCCTGCTCAGCAGGGAGCCTGCTTCTTCCTCTCCCTTTGCTGCTCCCCCTGCTTGTGCACTTATGTTCTCTCTGTCCCTTTCTCTCTCTCTCTGCCAAATAAATAAATAAAATCTTTGAATTTGGCCACAGAAGAAAACAAAGAGCCAAGGGAACAGAACCCAGGAGATTGGACCACTCCAAGATGGGAGAAAAACAGGATAAATTAATGAGTGGGGATATGAGGCACTAAAGGTAAGAGGTCTTTGAGTATCTCTAATGTAGGAGAGTAGATAAGCTCTCCTAACATCCCAAGCTTAAGAAAGGCAGTATCAATGTAGTGAGCTTAGCTAAGACAGGACAGAGAAGACAGGAACTCCCATTTTTAAAATGCCTAGTAGAAATAGATAAATTAAGAAGGAAAAAAGATATTACTCAGGGTAGATAATGTCATGTTAGTAGATGATAGAGAAAGTGACCCTACTCAACCCAAACCCATTTTCTCATTCTTCTTTACAAAGAAGAATGCTCTTTGGACTGGAGAGTGTTAAGAGTGAATCCGAGATATAGATGGGTGAGAAGACTTGAAGATGGGGCACCTGGGTGCCTCAGTTGTTAAGCATATACCTTTGGCTCGGGTTGTGATCTGAGGGTCCTGGGATTGAGCCCTGCGTCAGGCTCCCTGCTCTGCGGGAAGCCTGCTTCTCCCTCTCCACACTGCCCCTGCTTGTGTTCCCTCTTTCACTCTCCCTCTCTCTCTCAAATAAATAAAACGAAATCTTTAAAAAAGAGAGGGAGAGAAGAGTTAAAGAGAAGAACCGTGTTTTTTGTTTGTTTGTTTGTTTGTCTGTTTGTTTGAAGTTCTTCACCTTGAACCAGTTATATCCCAGGACTCTGGAAAGAGTTAAGACACGAGATTGTATTTCATAACTCTGAAGAATCATGAAATATATGAGAGATGGTAAAAAGCATGAACAGACCAAGTGGTCTTAATTTTTAAAAGGTCAAAGAATTCTGTATCTATAAACTGATGACCAGTTTGCGTAGCAAGATTCTAGAGCAGTTTATTGAAAGGATTACTGATAAATACCGAAAGGCTGACATGGTACTTATGAGAAGGAAGATACTCTCAGGACCAACAACAGACCAACAACACCTGGCCATTTGAATCTCATTTCTGATGGAGACATCTGAATAGGAGATCAGAGAATGTGGTAATCAAAGAGAATCTGAAGACTAGGTCACAGACAGAGTCTGTCAAGATATCACTGAGGCCAGGATGAATGAGATTTGGTTGGATTTTAATGACTGAATATCCTTACCTCATAGAAACTCATTGCTGAGTCAAGTCAACCTAGGAGGAAGTTCCTAGTGGCTACCAAAAGATTCTATTCTTACCTCCGACCATGTAACATGTTGATCATGGATTTGGATGAGAATATTGGTGATATACAGACCAAACACAAAAATAACAGGGACCTGGGTGTGTTAAGTAATACGCTACGTAGCAGAATTCAGATTCAAAGAAGTTTCAACAGACTAGATTTTTCAGTTGTTTCATTGTATGGCCCCTGTCTCGTGAACTTTTGCATTCCTCCAGCATGTACCTCAGTGCCTGACACTAAGTTCTCAATGAAAGTTTTATGAATGGGCAAATGAATGAATGAATAAATGAATGATAGAAAGCATCTAAGACGATGTGGTTAGTAGTGGAAACTGGTAGTTGGCCACCAAAGTCTGTATGTTTCCCAGCCTTCTTGCAGTTAGCTGTGGTCACATGACTAAGTTTCGACCCCTTAAATCTTGCCACACATGATGAGTCCTACTTCCAGGTCTGTTAAGATATTGAGGTGCCTCTTATATACTCTCCTTCCTTTTCTCACTGGCCAGAACGAGAATAGACTTGACAGTGGTCCAGCATCAAGGAGCAGTATCAGGGTATGAAAATAGGCTTCTAGGAGATTGGTTGTACTATAAGATGAAAGGACCCAGATGACCAAATGGAGCAAAGCTTCTCTGATGACTCAAATTGCTCACATCACAGCTAGTATACGATATATAAGCCACTGTATGCAGGTTTTCATTATGGCTTCTTAGTCTTCACCCTAACATGAGGTTCAAGGTGAGACTGCCCAGCCAATAAGCAGTGAAGTAGGGGCAAAGGTCATGAACTACCCTTTTGTCAAAAACAAACAAACAAACAAACAAACAAAAAAACCCCAAACCAAACCAAACCAAAACAAAACAAAAAACTAATGGCCATACAAATACAGGATAGGTGTAATTTAGCTTAACAACTCCATGTTTGAAAAAGACTTGAAGGTTTTTGGTTGACCAGAGGATTCATATAACTCATTTGTGTGCTATAACTGTGGGGAGGGGGCAGCAAAACTGGGAAATAAATGAAGTCCTACAAGTGTGGCATGCAGAACGAGGGAAGTGTCGGGTGGACTGAAGTTTTTCTGCCCTAGTCAGACTACAGCTGTCCACCTTCAGTTTACAGGGCAGACCCACATTTTTTCAACAGGACTCCTCAAGTACCTAACAGGAATTTGATTATACCTTAGTGTTCTACGGATGCTAGTGAATTTGATTAAAATTTTTACTTTTGCCTATAATTTTTTCAGTAGACTGCATCTGAGTCAGGCAATCTGGATGCTTCCAACAAAGCGTATTCAGTGGAGATAAATCAGGATAGTGAACAAATTTAAAATTTTGTCCCCTATGGAGCATTTGTTGGACTTGAGTGAGGCATGGCTCATCATAATGAAGAGGAACCTCAGGGGGGCAAAATAGTAGATATCTTTGAATATTTGGGTGACTGTCTTGAGAAAGAGGAATGAGATGTATTCTGAATGGTATCTGAAAACCCTGAACTTGAAACTGTATGAAAAAAAAAGCATCATTCTGTATAAACTTAATATATAAATTAGATTTTTTAAAATTAATTAATCGATGCCCATTTAGATTTATAAAATTCTTCCCTTTATAAAAAGAGCCATCTCTGTGTTCTCTTAATAGAAAGTTCCTCTATGTATTTAGGATTTTGAATCTTAAATCTCAACCTTACAGGAATATACTGAATCCCTCAATTCCCTGGCATGGCACAGTCAGCTGGGCTAATATGAGGAGAGTTTTATAAAGAAACTATTGACAAATGCGTGGGAAGCAATAGGGAAATCGCTAGGAATGGCACTCCAAGGTTAGTAACAACTAACCTTGAGGCATAGAATTGCTAAAAGGAAGGCAGTTACTGGAGCCTGCAGACAATGAGAATTGAGTGAAATTCACTATGTGTCCTTCCTTCGGCCAAGGGATATGGCTTATGATGATGCTATAGGACGAAGCAAGGAAATAAACACCCTGAACTTCACTCCCTTCCCTTTCTGCAATCTCCCAGGTCTTCCCACCAGTTGAACTCAACCAGAAGCCAGGAAACATGAACTGCATTCATGGAATCCTTGCAGGTCAGCCTTTCTATCCTGAAGGGGAGTAAAAAGGGTAGAGAATTGGTCTGTGGAGCCAAAGGAAGCCATCAAGGAAATGTAATGTTAACCCAAATTTTCTACTTTATATATCAACCATTCTGTCATTCATCTTTGCATTTGGTTCTGTATCTGAGGAATACCAAAGAAACCTCAAATATACAGCCTCCAGAACAAATGGTGGGAACTAATTTAAAATGAAAATGAAAACTCAGCATGCCAGAAGTGAAGCTGATGGTTTTTCATCTCCCTCCATTCACATGGATGAATACTCTCTTCATTTTTAAACACACTTACAGACTGATATGCTTCTATTATTTGCTAAACCTATGGTAAACCAAAAGGAAAATAAATTTTACTTCTGTGAAAAATGCCTGTGACAGTAAGATGCAGATTTCATTTTCATGAAGCACCCAATGAGCCACTGTAAAAGTTTAAATAGGTCAGCATTCAGAAAATAAATCTAGCTGCATAAAGTTAGAAAACTGAAAAGAAAAAAAAAAAAGACAAGATACAGTAATATTCTTGAGTCTAAACATTTGTTTAGGTTTTAAATTAGACAAATGTTCTTCCACCATCTTTGTTTGCTCATAAAGAGTAAAACCTGTCTCATTGGCAATTTTTATTTTAACATGACTCCCTTTTATGAATATCCTTTTTCAGTTATAGTGCACGATTTAAAAAAAAGGGGGGGGGGATTGGGCAGATTCACACATTTTCTGCGGCTGCTGTTGTTCTCATAGCACTTTTTCCTTCTCTTTCTCACAGAGCTCATCATTTTGTATCATAATAATTTCACATGTCTGACTCCCTTGCTAGACTGTGAGCTCTAGAGAAGAAAGATCATGCTTTGTTCGTCTCTGCATCCTGCAGTCCCAGGAGTACCTTCCCCACAGTGTATACCCCAAGAATCCTTGTCAAATAATGATAAAGCAACCTCACTTTCTGTCTTTTCTCTTTGAGGGGAAGGATTCTCAAACTAAAAGAGAATACCATCCCCTCTGTACATTCTCAAGAGTGAAGTTGATGGTTTAGGTTTTCTTTTTAACTCTTTCATATTTTAACAACTCTGTACTTGTATGTGCATGCTTTAAGATTTTGTTAAGTTGAATCACTTAGAGCTTGGGGGGGTTGGGGTGAGATTTAGTAAACTTTTTTTTTTTTTTAAGGCCAGATAGTAACTATTTTAGGTTTTCTAAGCCACGTAGTTTCAGCGGCAACCACTTAGTTCTGCCCATGCAGCACAAAAACAGCCAGAGACAGTATGTAAATGATAGGGCATGGCTGTGCTCCAATAAAATAGGACACTGTTGCAGACATTAGGCTGTGAACAATGCTGCCATGAGTAGCCTTACACACATGGTCTTTCTTCCATGTACACATGTATCGTAGGGGTAATGTCCAAAGGTGGAAATACTGGGACAAAGAATAAATACATCTGTAAAGTTTGATAGATACAGCCAAATTTGTATCACCTTCTCATAAACAATAACAAAAATATTATTCATAGCTTCTAGTGTCAGATTCACATTAAGAATGAAATCACCAAGTATTTATTGAGTATCTATCATTCAATATGTCCTATATAATATGGGAAAAACAAAATAATAAGACACTGTCTCTTCACTCAAAAATTCTAAAATGTTGTCAATAGAAACCAGCCAAAATTATTGTTTAGCTTGAGTTCTTTTAATGAATTGACTCCTTAATGATTTAGCTAATAAGAGAAGATTTACCCAAAATTCATTATCATTATTTCTGAGGACATCCATGGCTAAAAGAAGTCATCTGAATCCAGAGTAATATAATACTTTATCTTTGCATCTTTAGAATCTCCTTTTTCATATTCTGCCTTATATTAAGAATATCTACATATTTGTTTATGTCCTCTACTGAACTATATAAATGGTCTCTGAGTTACTCATCTTTGTTTTCTTTGAATCTTGTTCTCAGGAGATGTTTGATGAGGTCATAGCTCTTGGTCAGCACATCAACACAAAGTCTGCTTAAAGCAGAAAGTACCCTAGGGGCGCCTGGGTGGCTCAGTGGGTTAAGGCCTCTGCTTTCGGCTCAGGTCATGATCCCAGGGTCCTGGGATCGAGCCCCACATCGGGCTCTCTTCTGGGAGGAAGCGGGGAGCCTGCTTCCTCCTCTCTTTCTGCCTGCTTCTCTGCCTACTTGTGATCTCTGTCTGTCAAGTAAATAAATAAAATCTTAAAAAAAAAAAAGATTTTGTTTATTGGGATGGCTGGGTGGCTCAGTTGGTTAAGCATCTGTCTTTAGCTCAGATCATGATCACAGGACCCTGGGATCAAGTCATGCATTGGGCTCCTTGCTCAGTGGGGAGCCTGCTTCTCCCTCTGCCCGCTGTTCCCCCTGCTTCTGTGTTCTCTCTCTCTCTCTGACAAATAAATATATGAAATCTTTAAAAATATAAAGATTCCATTTATTTGAGAGAGAGAGAGAGAGCACCACAAGCAGGGGTAGAGGGAAGGGGCATAATACCTTCCCATCATTAGGTACGATAATCTAGTCCCAATGAATACCTATCCATCTATAAACTAAAGGAAAGAATAATTTTTCATTTAACAGTCAGTGCATATCAGGAGTATGGGATTGACCCTGGACTTTCTGTAATACTGAACAATTTTCACCCTCTTAAATTATTCTCAGTCCAGGTTTAAATTGGAAAGCAGCATGTACAAAGCCAGGCCTCCCAAGGATGACTTCAGAGAGGAAGGATCCACTGAGTCCTTGATGACAACATCAAGCTTGAGCTCTTTTGGTTTTGGGATCACTACCTTGACACAAATAATGGATATCAAGGACTCCTGAAAGTCCAACTCTGCTCTGTGCCCTGTACAAAAACCAAGATATTACAGAAATTCTTTAAGGAGAAGTCAATGCCAAGTGACAAATCTATTTCTTCTAGATTAGGTTAGCCATCTTCCCAACTCCGACCTTCCTTTGTTTCAAGAGGTCACCTTTTATCATCTTTGGCTGGAATCACTAATGAGTAACGTAAGTTTTCAAACACAGCCTCCTCATCCTTTTCCCTGTCTATCATGACCTTAGCATAAGGTAGATGACCTTAGCAACATGTAGTTCCAGTAGCACTCTCTTCCAATATAAATTAACTGCACAGAAGATTGCCCTCTGAAATGGAAAGAAACACAATTTTTTTTTTTAAATTATTTTGACAGAGATCACAAGTAGGCAGAGAGGCAGCCAGAGAGAGAGGGGGAAGCAGGGTCCCTGCTGAGCAGAGAGCCCGATGCGGGGCTCAATTCCAGGACCCTGAGATCATGACCTGAGCCGAAGGCAGAGGCTTCACCCACTGAGCCACCCAGGCGCCCCGGAAAGAAACACAATTTTATCAAAAGTTTAAGTTGATATGACCATAGCCTACTCTCTCTAATGTCTCTGACCTTAGACTAGCAATGGTTCTTACCCCTGGTTCTCACATAAGGATCACCTGGAGGACCTGTTTAAACACAGTCACTGACCATCACCAGAGCTCGAGATTCTGTGGATCTGCGGTCAGGCTTAAGAGTCTGCATTTCTAACAAGTCCCCAGGTGATGCTAATCTGCTAGTCTGGGGACCATACTTTGAGAAACATTGTTCTACGGGAAAAAAAGAAGAAAAGCTTAACTCAAATGAAGGCTGATTTTAATGTGGACGATTTGTAACTGAAAGCAAAGTTTGAAATCAACGGTAGAGGTTTTCTTATATAATAATTTTAGATGAGACATAGTATCAGTTTCATTAACATGTTCATTAATTTATTTGGGGCCAAAGAGATCCAAGGGGAAGAAAGGGTCCTATACAGGATTAAGAATTCTAAGTGTTAGAGTTGTTTAATAAAAATACAAAATATTCTTGGGGCACCTGGGTGGCTCAGTGGGTTAAAGCCTCTGCCTTCGGCTCAGGTCGCGTGATCCCAGAGTCCTGGGATCGAGCCCCACATGGGGCTCTCTGCTCAGCAGGGAGCCTGCTTCCTCCTCTCTCTCTGCCTGCCTCTCTGCCTACTTGTGATCTCCGTCTGTCAAATAAATAAAATCTTTTAAAAAACACAAAGTATTCCTAGAAAGATGTGTATAATATGTATACATGCATAAATTAGTGGCTGGTTTCCTGGTCATCTATTTTGGGAACAAATAAAAACAGAAACTTCAATCTCTCATTTTGCAGCCTCTAGTCCTACTACCTACAATAACGTCTCCCACCTGATTCCTTAGCATTTACACTGCACACCTGTCACTCCACACCGTATCCTTCCAAGTCACGTCTGCCAACTTTCCAGATGTTTGTTATTTTATATTTTGCTGCTGGTTTCCCAAGATTCCCTATCATTATTCAAATTACTGCATATACAAACTTTGATGATGTGCTCTGAAAAGAAACATTTTGCTCTTAGAACTGTTTCAAAGAGCCCAGTTTCACAATTTGCATTTCACTGAGCATTTATTTTCAAAACCATCTGATGGATAAACCATCTTCCCAAAGTTATGTTTTTGTTTCTTGCTGCAATCCAAAAGTCCCTGAAGATGTACACATGAAAATTCAGGGGTAAAATTATAAAAGCCAACGACTATAGACCTTTATTATTATTTTTTTTTTTTTAGGAGAGGGAGAGAGGATGGGGAGGGGCAGAGGGAGAGGGAGAATCTCAAGCAGGCTCCACACCCAGTGAGGAGCCTGATGCGGGGCTCAATCTCACAACCCTGAGATCATGACCTGAGTTGAAATCAAGAATCAGATGCTTAACCAACTGAGCCATCCAGGCACCCCAACTATCTACCTTTAAAATGCTATTTTCTCAGGCGCCTGGGTGGCTCAGTGGGTTAGGCCTCTGCTTTCGGCTCAGGTCATGATCCCAGCGTCCTGGGATCGAGTCCCACGTCAGGCTCTCTGCTCGGCAGGGAGCCTGCTTCCTCCTCTCTCTCTGCCTGCCTCTCTCCTTACTTGTAATCTCTCTCTGTCAAATAAATAAATAAATTCTTTAAAAAAAAAAAATAAATAAAATAAAATGCTATTTTCTCAAAGCTAAATTAATCAAATATCTCTCAATTTTTCTATGGAGAACAAAGGCAGAAACAACTCTGCCAAGTGAGTAGTGGTTGTTCCTGGGTTTTCCCCTTTATAGCATTCAATAGAACCAGAAGTCTTAGCAAAGCAAACTATAAAATGATAAAGAAGGAAAAATAATAATAGCTTCCATCAAAGTTTCGTAGCTTCAATAAAACAGGACTTCACCAAGAAGTCTTTTTACATCATACCACCTGCTTCTTTCCTCTGAACATGGATTCTGGATGCTCAAAGCATCACAACATAACAATAGCCCATAAAAATTACTGTAATGGGGGCATAATTAAAGATTTTTAGCCCCAGGACCTCATTCAACAAAATAATTTCTTTTTTTTTTTAAAGATTTTATTTATTTGATAGAAGACACAGCGAGAGAAGGAACACAAGCAGGGGGAGTTGGAGAGGGAGAAGCAGGTTACCCGCCAAGCAGAGAGCCCGATGCTGGTCTCGATCCCAGGACTCTGGGATCATGACCTGAGTTGAAGGGAGAGGCTTAACCCACTGAGCCACCCAGATGCCCCAACAAAATAATTTCTATATTAATTCAAGAACTTTCCCCTTTGGTTATGGAAAGAATACTTAAGATCATCAGTCAAAAACTATTATCCAACACCCCTGGGCTCCAAAACACAATGTTGGTACATGGAAAGATAAGAGAGGGAAGGGACGCCTGGGTGGCTCAGTTGGTTAGGCGGCTACCTTCGGCTCAGGTCATGATCCCGGTGTCCTGGGATTGAGTCCCGCATTGGGCTCCTTGCTCGGCAGGGAGCCTGCTTCTCCCTCTGCCTCTGCCTGCCACTCTGTCTGCCTGTGCTCGCTCGCTCTCTCTCCATCTCTCTCTGACAAATTAAAAAAAAAAAAAAAAAAAAAAAAAAAAGATAAGAGAGGGAAGTTGGAATCTGTGACCTGAGTCAGTTTATTTATTAAATGAGCTCATGACAGCTTACCGAAACAGTGGCATAAGCAAGGGAGAACCAATATTGCTACATAAAAAGTACAGTAATTTTAAAAAATACAGTAATAACAGAACATTAATCTCAATTAACTAGAATTGGCTGTTGAAGCTAATACAGTTTTCTATTCTGGAAACATTGAGCAGAACATTTTTTCTTCCTAACGTTCCAATATTGTTGCTAGCACGTAGTTGTAGTGGATTTTGTGGACTGGCTTGCTCAGTTCTGTTCCAACCCCCATCTGTGCCTTCCTGGATTACAGCAACTTGAAAGCAACAAGTTCTATTTTCCAGATTTCCTTACAACTAAAATTGTGGGTGAGATTTAGATTCTACATAACAGATGAATACTCATCCAATACTTGGATTTGGAACCAAGTTATGTAGGAAGAGAGGCCAGATGTGAGAAATTAATTTTGGGGATGCAGATCTTAGCTGAAGTGGCCTGGTTCCAATGCCCGGAGCCGAGGCTGCTGTTTCCTGATTTACCAGAAGTGGCTTCCCTATCCCAGCACAGTCAGTGGCTCCCAAGCCAGCGCTTTGGTGGTAGTAGCCCACTCAAAAAGCACCTTTCAGAGTGTGGTAGGAACAACAGTGGCCCTGGAGACCTGGTTTTGTGGTCTGAAAGTCAATCTTGGTAACGCAGCTCATAGTTTCTTCACCCTTTTCAACGATACTGCCATGTAATCTCTCTTAAAATTCCCTTTCCGCTTAAGCCAGCTATAATTGAATCTGTCTCTGTAAGTAATCTCCAATAAATACAGTAGGTGTTCACTTCCTTGCCTTCATAAATACAGTGTAATAAATGTACTTAATGAATAAATGCCTTAAAATTTCTCAAAATTATTGTTAAGAAAATAAAAAAGAATTTTGTTCAAATGAAATTAATGAATGCTAAATTGCTTTGAACTTTCAGGAGTGACCTAACTTCATTTGAACAAGACTCTCCTTTCACACTATCATAGCAAATAAAATAGTATAGGTCTACAGGAATAAAGACATCAAGTGAAGAGAATGCTGAAAGCATGACCTATAGTTAAATCAATAAATATGGCTGTGTGTTGGTAGTGTGTTTAATATTTTAATAGGTGAAAAAAAAACAAAAAAACTAACAAACAAACAAACCACATTTCAATAGTTGCTGGTAGAGGCTCCAACAACTACCCAAGAAAAGACAGTGATATGTTGGAATGGAGTAGTGAGAAGAGATGGGAAGTAAAGGAAAGATGTTGAGTGTCATAGTTTGTATTCTCCCAGAAGCAAACATTGAGAGGACAATTTGAGTGCAAGTATAGGAGATAAAATCTGTAGGGGAGCAAGAAATTAGGGGAGCAAGAAAATTAGTTTTCTATTGCTGTCATAACAAATTACCTCAAATTTAGTGGCTTAAAACAATACAAACTTATTCTCTTTCATTTCTGGAAGAGTCCAAAATCGGTTTCACTGGGCTAGCAAGGCTGGCTCCTTCTGGAGGCTCCAGGGAGGAATCCATTTCCATTCCTCTTCCAGCCTTCTAATGACTGCCACTATTTCTTGGCTTCTGGCTTCTTCAATCTTAAAAGTGCATCACCCTATCTCTGTTTCAATGATCACATTGCCTCTGACTCTCACTCTGACTCCTCCAGAATCCCTCCTAATAAAAACTCATATGACACTACAAAAAAAAGAGTATTACAGGCCAATATTTTTGATGAACATAGATGCAAAAATCCTCAACAAAATATTAGCAAACCAAACTCAACAGTACATTAAAAAGATCATACACCATGATCAAGTGGGATTTATTTCAGGGATGCAAGGATAGTTTAACATACCCACATCAATAAATGTGACAAACCACATGAACAAAATGAAGTGAAAAATCATAAGATTGTCTCAACAGATGCAGATAGAGCATTTGACAAAATTTATCATCCTTTCTTTTTTTTTTTTAAAGATTTTATTTATTTATTTGACAGACAGAGATCACAAGTAGGCAGAGAAGCAGAAAGAGAGAGAGAGAGAGGAAGAAGCAGACTCCCACTGAGCAGAGAGCCCGATGCGGGGCTCAATCCCAGGACCCTGGGATCATGACCTGAGCCAAAGGCAGAGGCTTTAACCCACTGAGCCACCCAGGCGTCCCATCATCCTTTCTTGATAAAAATTCTCAACAAATTGGATACAGAAGGAATGTATCTCAATATAATAATGGCCATGTATGACAAGCACACAGCTAACATTATACTCAACGATGAAAAGCTGGAAGCTTTTCCTGTAAGATCAAGAACAAGATAAAGATATCCACTCTTTTCACATATACTAAACACAGTACTTGAAGTCCCAGCTGGAACCGTCAGGCAACGAAAAGAAATAGAAGGCATCCAAATAAGAAAGGAATAAGTAAAATTGCCTGTTTGCAGATGGCATGAGCTTCAATATAGAAAACATCGTAGACTCCAGCAAAAAAGCTGTTAGAACTAATAAAACAAATCCAGCAAATCTGCAGGTTACAAAAATCAACACTCAAAAATAAACTGCATTTCTATACACTAAAAATGAAAAATCAAAAAAGAAATTAAGAAAATAATAGACATATAAAATCCACTAGGAACCATCTAAATTGATAAGAGAGTTCAGTAAACTGGTTGCACAAAAGTATAAAGAAATTAATGGTTTTCCTTCCCCAAAGTACACAAAAAGAATAAATGCTTGAAAAAGAGATCACACACTCACATGAGCAGCAAAAACATAGAATACCCAGTTATTTAATATGCAGAAATTATAAAATCTAACTAAAACATACACAGACAAGCTTAAATATATAGAATTCTGCCATACTACTGGCTTTCAGAACACACTGTTATAAAGATATCAATTCTTCCTAAAATAATTTACACATTCAACACAATTCCAATAAAAATTCCACTGTTTTTAATGTGGAGTTCCTCTTAGAAAATATATTTTAAGCCCTACGGAGTGATTGTGGAAGCAGGTGAAATATCAGCTGGGTTCCTGTTCTCGGGCTGTTGAACACGATGGCCTGGTAGGAGCAGGATCCCACGATCCCCAGGGGCAGGGCATAAAGTTAGGAGATACGAAAGAATGTAATCCTCAGCCCCCCGTTTCTGGACCTGGTGATCACTAGCCCGAACATCCCGCTCTTTCTTCCCTTATCCCATGACTGACCCCCTGCATGCCTACATGCAGGGGAGAATGTGAGCCTATTAAAAGATATTTGCCATCCCTTTGTGTTCCTTTCCCACACTTCGAGGCATCTGTCCTTACTTTTCTTCTAGGATTTTTATGGTTTCAGATCTCATATTTAGGTCCTTAATCCATTTTTAGTTTGTTTTTCTGTATGGTATATAAAAGTGATCAGTTTCATTCTTCTGCATGTGTCTGTCCAATTTTCCCAACACCATTTGTTGAAGAGACTGTCATTTTTCCCATTGCATATTCTTGCCTCCTTTGTTGAAAATTAATTGACCATGTAATTGTGGGTTTATTTCTGGGCTCTCCATTCTGTTCTACTGATTTTATAAATCTATAGATTTATATGTCTATTTTTGTGCCAGGATGGTATTGTTTGGTGACTACAGCTTTGTAGTATATCTTGAAATCTGGGATTTGTGATACCTCTAGTTTTGTTCTTCTCTTTCAAAACTGCTTTGGCTATTCAGGGTCTTTTGTGGCTCTAAACAGATTTTAGGATTATTTGTTCTAGCTTTGTGAAAAATGCTTTTGGTATTTTGATAGGAATTGCATTAAATCTGTAAATTGCTTTGGGTGGTATGGACATTTCTAAAATCTTGTTTCTTCCAATCCATGAGCATAGAATATCTTTCCATTTGTGTCATATGCAATTTCTTTCAGCAATATTTTATAGTTTTCATAGTATGGGTCTTTCACCTACTTGGTTAAGTTTATTCCTAGGTCCTTTATTATTTTTTATACAATTTTACATGGGATTTTATTCTTAATTTCTCTTTCTGCTACTTAATTGTTAGTGTATAAAAATGCAATGGTACCATTTGCAATGATGTGGATAGAACTAAATCACATGAAATCATATTATTTCATTCATATGTGGAATTTAAGAAACAAAAGAGGATCATAGGGTAAAGGCAGGAAAAATAAAGTAAGATGAAATCAGAGAGGAAGAGAAACCATAAGATACTCTTAACTATAGGAAACGAACTGAGGGTTGCTGGAGGGAAAGTGGGTAGGGGGATGGGGTAACTGGGTGACAGGCATTAAGGAAGGCACTTGATGTAATGAGCACTGGGGGTTATATGCAACTGATGAATCATTAAACCCTACCTCTGAAACTTAAAAAAAAAAAAAAAAGCAATGGATTTCTGTACATTGATTTTGTATCCTGAGACCTTACTGAATTCATTTATCAGTTCTAGTAGATTTGGGGGGAGTCTTTAGGGTTTTCTATATATAGTATCATGTCATCTGAAAACAGTGTAAGCTTTACCTGTTCCTTAGCAATTTGGATGCCTTTTATTTCTTTCTCTTGTCCGACTGCTGTGACTAGGACTTCCAGTACTGTGTTGAATAAATGTGTTCAGAGTGGACATCCTTGCCCTGTTCCTGATCCTAGGAGAAAAGCTCTCAGTTTTTTCCTATTGGATAAGATGTTAGCTGTGGGTTTATAAAATATGGCCTTTATTATGTTGAGGTATGTTCATTCTAAACCTACTTTTTTGAGGGTTTGTAATCATGAATGGTTGTTGTAGTTTGTCAGAAGCTTTTTCTCTACCTATTGAAATGATCACAAGGCTTCTATCCTTTCTCTGACTGATGTGATGCATCATGTTGATTGTTTTGTTAATACTGAACCACCTTTAGGGGCGCCTGGGTGGCTCAGTGGGTTAAGCCTCTGCCTTTGGCTCAGGTCATGACCCCAGGGTCCTGGGATCAAGCCCCACATTGAGCTCCCTGCTCGGCGGGGAGCCTGCTTCCTCCTCTCTCTGCCTGCCTCTCTGTTTACTTGTGATCTCTGTCAAATAAATAAAATCTTTAAAAAAAAAATTTAAATACTGAACCACCTTTGTATCCCAGGAATAAATCCCACTTGATCATGGTGAATTTATTTTTTTAAATGTATTGTTGGATTTGGTTTGGTGAGGATTTTTGCATCTCTGTTCATCAGAGATATTGGCCCACAGTTCTCCTTATTTGTAGTGTCTCTATCTGGTTTTGGTATCTGAATAATGCTGGCCTCATGGAATTAATTTGGAAGTTTTCCTTCCTCCTCTATTTTTTTGAATAGTTTGAGAAGAATAGGTATTAAATCTTCTTTAAATGTTTGGTAGAATTCACCTTGAAGCTGTCTGGTCCTGGAATTTTGTTTGTTGGGAGTTTTTGATGACTGAATCAATTTCACTGCTGGTAATCAGTCTGTTCAAGTTTTCTATTTCTTTTTGACTCAGTTTTGGAAGGTTATATGTTTCTAGAAATTTATCCATTTCTTCTAGGTTGTTCAGTTTGTTGGCTTATAATTTTTCATAATATTTCCTTATAATCTGCATATTTCTGTGGTATTGGTTATTATTTTTCTTCTTTCATTTCTGATTTTGAGTCCTCTCTCTCTCTCTCTCTCAATGAATCTGGCAGTAGTTTATCAATTTTGTTGATCTTTTTGAAGAATCACCTCCTGGTTTCACTGAACGAGTCAAAAATTTTTTAAGTTTCTATTTCATTTATTTCTGTCCTAATCTTATTATTTCCTTCCTTCTACTGGTTTTGAGTTTTGTTTGTTCTTTTTTCCTAGCTCTTTAGGTGTAAGTTTAGGTTGCTTATTTGAGATTTTTCTTGCTTCGAGAGGTAGGCCTATATTGCCATATACTTCACTTTAGAATGGCTTTTGCTGCATCCCAAAGATTTTGGACCATCATGTTTTTAATTTCATTTCTCTTCATGTATTTTTTTATTTCCTCTTTGGTTTCTTCGTTGGCCCATTCATTGCTTAGTAGCATAATATTTAGCCTCCATGTATCATTTTCTTTCCAGATTTCTTCTTGTGGTTGATTTCTAGCATCATAGCATTGTAGTCAGAAAAGATGCATGGTACGACTTCTATCTTTCTGAATTTGTTCAGACTTGTTTTGTGGCCTAATATGTGATCTATTCTGGTGAAGTCTATGTGCACTTGGAAAGAATGTGTATTCTGTTGTTTTAGGATGGAATGTTCTTAATATATCTGTTAGATCCACTTGGTCCAACATATCATTCAAAGTTAACTGTTTCTTTGTTGATTTTCTTTTTGAATGATCTATCCATTGATGTAAATATGGTATTAAAGTCCCTTACTATTATTGTATTATCAATCACTTCCTTTATGTTTGTTATCAGCTGCTTTATGTATTTGGGTATTCCCATGTTGGGTGCATAAATATTTATGATTGCTATATCATCTTACTGGATTGTTCACTTTATGATTATGCAGCATCCTTTTTTTGCCTCTTGTTCCAGTCTTTGTTTTAAAGTGTATTTTGTCTGATATTAATATTGCTACCCCAGCTTTCTTTTCACATCCTTCTGCATGATAAATTCTTTTCCATCCCTTCCCTTTCAATCGGCATGTGTCTTTAGGTCTGAAATGAATCTTTTGTAGGCAGCATATAGATGGGTCTTGCTTTTTTTTATCCATTCCATCAGCCTATGTCTCTTGACTGGGGCATTTACTCCATTTTGCTGCTCGTTTTATAGTTGTTTTTATAGTTCTTCTCTGTTCCTTTCTTCTCTTGCTCTCTTTTCTCAGTTTGCTGGTTTTCTGTAGTGATATATTTGGATTCCACTCTTTTTTTTTTTCGTTTTAATAAATTAGTTAATTAATTTTGAGAGAGAGAGTGAGAGAGAGCGTGCGCATGAGCCGGGGATGGAGGAGCAGAGAGATAGGAAGAGAGAGAATGAGCTGAAGCAGACTCCATGCCCAATACAGAGCCCAACTAAGGGCTTGACCTCACCACCCTGACATCATGACCTGAGCTGAAATCAAGAGTTGGATGCCTAACCAAGTGAGCCACCCATGCATCCCTGGATTCTTCTCTCTTTATTTTTTCCATATCTATTACTGGTTTTTTATATGTGGTTAACATTAGGTTTATATATAACATTTTATGCATATGGCAGTTCTATATTCAGTTGATGGTTGATTAAATTTGAACCCATTTTTACTCCTCTCCTTCCCAATGTTTCAGGTATATGTTGTCATACTTTATATCCTTTGATTTCATGAATCCCTTGATTGACTTTTGTAAATATACTTAATTTTATTGCTTTTGTGCTTCCTACTTTTCTTACTCATACTTATGTCTTTTCTTTACACTCAAAGAGTACCCTTGAACATTTCTTACAGGGCTGGGTTAGTGGTCATGAATTTGTTTAACTTTTCTTTGTCTAGGAAACTCTTTATCCCTCCTTCTATTCTGAAAGATAGCCTTGCTGGATTGAGTATTCTTGGTTGCAGGTTTTTTTCTTCCAGCACTTTGAATATATTATGCCGCTCTCTTCTGGCTGGCAAAATTTCTGCTGAAAAATCAGCTGATATAATTTGGAATTTCTCCTATATTTAACTGTCTTCTCTTGCTGCTTTCAAAATTTGCTATCAGTACTCTTTGCTATTTTAATTACTGTGTGTTTTGATGTAAGCCTCCTTAGGTTGATTTTGTTGGGTGCTCTCTGTGCCTCCTGGGTTGTTTCTTCCAATAAGTTTTCTGACCCCTTTGCTCTCTCTACTCCTTCTGGGATCCCTATAATGGAAATGTTATTATGCTTGATGCTGTCACTGAGGTCCCCAAGTCTATTTCATTAAAAATATATTTTTAATATTTATTTATTTATTTTAATAGCAAGCACATGTAAGTGCAGGGAGCTGGGGCAGAGGGAAAGGGAGAGAGAATTCCAAGCAGGCTCTCTTGGCTCAGTGCCAAAAGCAGAGCCCAATGCCAGACTCAATCTCATAACCCTGAGACCATAACCCTGAGCTGAAACAAAGAATTAGACACCTTAACTGACTATACCACCCAGGCGCCCCCATTTCATATTTTATTATTTATTTTTCTCTATTCTGTTCAGCTTGATTGTTTTCTATTACTCTGTCCTCGAGGTCACTGATCTGTTCATCTGCTTCTTCCAGTCTAATTTGTTACATCTAATGTATGGTTAATTTTAGTTAATGAGTTCTTATCTCTGATTTGTTCTTTTTAATGTTTTCTATCTTTGTTGAGGGTCTCACTGAGTACCTTTATAACTATTACTTTAAATTCTCTATCAAGCATATTACTTATCTCTGTTTTGTTTAGCTCTCTTGCTGTGATTTTCTCTTATTCTTTCATTTGGGACATATTCTTCTTTTCCTCATTTTTGTCTAACTCTCTGTGTCTGTTTCTATGTATTAGGAAAGTAGGCTGTATCTTCTGCTCTTGACAGTAGTGTCCTTATGAAGAAGAGGTCCCGCAGTGCCCTGCAGTGCAATGTCCCCTGTTCGCCAGAAACTGGCACTTCCTGAGTGTCTACTATGTGTATTGCATGTGCCTTTTGTTGTGGATGAGGCACTTTTGCCTTCAGTTGTCATCTGCAATGGCTCTCTTTGCCTGTTGTGGGCAGAGATTGGTCCCTGTGTTATTAGTGGGCCAGTCTGGGGCTGCCTTGGGGTTGAGTTGAGTCAGACCAGGTGTTTTCCAGAGATGTAGTAGCAATGAGCTACAGGGTGCCTTCCTTATGTTGTCCACAGAGAAGTTTTCTTGGTGGGCAGGGCCTGCAGTCAGACCAGATGTCAGCCCCAGCCCACTGCTGGGTCCACAGTCATATTGGTGTGTGTGGTCATCTCCTCTCCCTAGGACAGGAATCATTTGGGAGTGTTGCTGGCCCTTGTCACAGCTGCTTGCACACTGCCAGGCTTGTGGCCCACTTTGGATGGACTCTGACCAAGGGAATATTAGAGGGGACAAGTCTGCAGGAGAACGCTGGGGTGGGGGGTGGGTTGCACAGTGTTATGAAGATTTGCATAGGTCTGCTGTGGAAGGGAACCTGGAGCTGTCTGGAACTGTAGCCAGCTAGGTTTGAGGGGGCATGCCCAGAGGAGAGAGTGGGGGCAGGGCTCACCGTTACCAAGTTAGGTGGAAAGTGTTGGTGTTACGCTAGTTCCCACAGGTGTCTGTGTATCTAGGCTGGAGGGGTGGGGTGGGGGGAGGGGGAAACAGCACCCACCAGCTCTTTTGTTCTTGGAGAAGTCTCCCAAAGATCCCTGCTCCTCCAGCACACACTTTAATATTAGCAAACAAATCTCCCTCCCATATACCCAGGCATTTTTCAAACTACTGCATCTATGCTGTATCTCAGCAGGGCTGTTTATTGTGCTGTTTTTTTAAGGGTGGGGTCTCAGTTTCCTCTCACCCTTTTGGCTCTCCTAGAGCCCAGACTGCTGATTTTTAAAGTTGCAGGTGTTAAGCCCCACTGATTATAAGAATTCATGAAGTTAAGCCCCTCTCATTTTCAAAGCCAAATGTTATGGAGATTTGTCTTCTCCCATGGGTTCCCAGTGCTGAGGGTGCTTGGTGTGAGGGTCTGTTTCTCAGTTTAGCTCCTAACCATGTCTACCCTATCTACCCTTTTCAATGTGGCCTCTTCTTTACATTTAGCTGTGGAGAGTCTATTCTGCCAGGCTTTGAGTCATTTTCTGGGTTATTTACATAGATGGGGGTGTCATATAGCTGTATCCATGGGACAAGGTAAGCACAGGATCTTCCTACTCCATCATCTTCCCCTAAGTTCTTGCTTTAGAAGATTCTTGAGCACTCGATAAGTCTCCATAAAGAACTCACACCCTGGAGATAGGATTAAATTATATATGAGTTCTATGCAGTCCACTGGTTGCAGGGTTCTAACCTTCCCATGTAATTTGTCCTTGGCCTCCAATGGGCTACATTCCTGGGAAGGAGGTCCTGGTCCTGGGAATGAAGTTATTCAGGGGTCATGGGTCCCTCCATCTGGGGCTCTAAGACCCCCAGGGTTTAGTCCTAATCTCCATGGTTAAAGCCAGGTTGCTGACAAGTCTGGCATTCTGGCTAGCAGAATGAGACTGAGCAAGGCAGTTGAAAGCTACACACTTTCAAATGCCATTGAAGAGAACTTGATCACATCAACACACCTAATCCCAAGGGGAATCTGGAAGCATAGATGCTAGTGCCTAGGAGAAAAGGAGAATGGATTCAGAGGGTAATAAACTGTCTCTGACACTCCTTTGCTTATTTCCGCCTGAGGCAGTGCCTTGAAGGAGCACAGGCTTAAACATTTAAGAATGAGGGTCAGAATTTCTGCTTCATAGGGGTGCCTGGGTGGCTCAGTTGTTGAGCGTCTGCCTTCGGCTTGGGTCATGATCCCAGCATCCTGGGATCGAGCCCCATGTCTGCCTCCCTGTTCAGCAGGAGGCCTGCTTCTCCCTTTCCCACTCCCCCGCTGCTTGTGTTCCTGCTCTTGCTCTCTCTCTCTCTGTCAAATAAATAAATAAAATCTTAAAAAAAAAAAAGAATTCCTGCTTTATTACTTGCACACTATGTGCCCATTTTCAAAGCACTTCCCCATTAAAAGTATTGGCCTGTTGGGGTGCCTGGGTGGCTCAGTGGGTTAAATCCTCTGCCTTCTGCTCAGGTCATGATCCCAGGGTCCTAGGATTGAGCCCCTCATTGGGCTCTCTGCTCAGCAGGGAGCCTGCTTCCCTTCCTCTCTCTCTGCCTCTCTGCCTACTTGTGATCTCTGTCTGTCAAATAAATAAATAAAATCTTAAAAAAAAAAAAAAGTATTGGCCTGTCATAATGTCATGCTTTCTTAGATGTGGTGCTGAGTGGGGACACACAAGCTAGGTGAAGGAGAATAGCTAACAAAATCGCAGGCATTTGGGAAAGGATCTTTACCCAATACAAAACTCTTTAAAATAAACACCTTTCTGGTAAATGGCCCATAAAAGATGTTTCAGAAATTGTCAAATGACATTTGATCATATGTTAACAATTTCAAATTTAGCAGAGTCCTTCTTAGCTTTGACTAAGTAACTTTCTCCCTCTTGCTTTTCATATTTCACTGATGTTCAAGACCAATCTCTAGATGAAGGGCTTGTCAATTATTATAATCAAGTCCAAAATGGCCTCCTAAATTCATTTTTCTCTGGCTTTGTGTTGTTCATTTGTCATATGCTTTGATGTTGTGAAACCTAAGGCCAACTTACAGTCCCTCTTTTACTGAAAATGAATCACATTTATTTCAAACTAAGACACCTTGGGGGAAAAGGAGAGAAAAAGTATCTGATTTACTTAAGAACAGAACTAAGAAATGCAATTTCCCTCCTCAGTATTTGTCAGCCCTTTCCCAAGGCCATAATATATTCTTCAAAATAAACACAATTGACTAAGATGTACTGCAACTGAAGACAAGGAGACATTGATCAAAAATAGTCTTTTGACTTAAAAATCTAATCATCTCATTACAGTCATAGTTCAAAATAATGCAAACAACTGCATTTCATTTGAAGATTAGTCTCAATGGAACCTGGGATTAATGCTAAAATGGGGGAGTGAATGAAAAAACAAAACAGTCCTTCCTCAGGTAGTTAAGTTTCTGAGTTGCTGATTACATATGTACATTGGATAACTCCTTAAACTAGATAAAACCTCATGAATAATGAGGCTTCTTTGTGGCTGCTTTTCAATAAGCCACACAGCTCTTCTGTCTCCTTCTACTAAAGAATGAGATGAATGCAAGTTGAAGACTGTAGTAAATAAAGTGTCTGTGAACAGATATTTCTAAGGGATAAATCATTTCCCCCAAAATCAGATTGCTTTTTGAATTGGGAGGAAAGTGTAATATATGCTACCAGTGCCACCAAAGATCACTGATCTGGATCTCAGAAAGAAATAACCTTTGATAACTTTTGGCACAGTAAACTAATAGATAAGATTAAGGAATTTAAAAATCAATGCTAACATCCATACATGGAAATTACTGTGGCTGGAGTTTGAGATGCAATATTTTAAAGGCAATGGCATCAAACTGTCATAGTAACTAAGACAGAAAGGAATTCCTGGTGTTCACAGGCAAGATGAACTATCAGCTAAAATTCTATCTTAAACAATAAAGTTCTTTTATGGAAAATACTGGTTTGGCACCTGGACCATCTACATAATTTGCGGGGCTAAATGCAAATGAAAATGTGTGGCCCTTTGTTCAAAAATTAAGAATTTTAAAACAGAGAGCAGAGCATCAAACCAAGCATAGAGCCCTGCTAAGCAGAGGACCCTGTGCATGTTGCAACCTCATGAGACTGCCTCTGTTTCTCACCACTAAACTCTACTATTTCCTTGGAAATGGCTTAGAGCCTCAAGGTTGAAAGCCAGCCCTCCATATCTTCTGATTTAACAAGTCAAAATTCTAACATGGTTCAGAAGGACTTTGGTGCATAATAAGATAACCTGGAGAAGCCAGTGTTTGGGTTAAGGATGTCTGAGAACTCACTGATAATAATTCAGGCAAACAGAATTTGGGAATAGGTATAAAGAATTGGGAATAGGTAGAAGAATGGGGAATAGGGCACCAAGAATTCTGGGTATAGGTAGCCAAGGATGGTTCAGCAGCGCATAAATGGCAGCTCCTTCTGTCTCTCTCATCCTTAGCAAGAGGGCTGACACCCCTAAGTCTCATAAGTGCTCTAAGCAGGAAGGAAGAAGCTGAAGTGGCAGCACATTAGGTTCTATTTTTGTCTCATTAGCTAGGAATAAGTCATATGTCCAACATTAGTTAGATAAGAGGCTGGAGATATGAGTTCTTAGCTTTGCAGCTTCCACAATTAAGATTATAAGGTAAGAGAAGGTTGGAATATCTGGTTGGAATAGGTAATTAATATCTTAGAATACACAGATTGGAATAGAAATAGGCTGGAATAACTATTGACTGTATAACTACACACACACACACACACACACACACACACACACAAATGAAATACTACTCAGCCATCAAAAAAATGAAATCTTGCCATTTGCAACAATATGGATGGAACTAGAGGGTACTATGCTAAATGAAATAAGTCAATCAGAGAAAGACAGTTATCATAAGATCTCATTCATTTGTGGAATTTAAGAAACAAAACAGAGGATCATAGGGAAAGGGAGGAAAAAATAAAACAAGACAAAATCAGAGAGGGTGACAAACTATAAGAGACTATTAATCATAAGAAACAAACTGAGGGTTGCTGGTGGGGAGATGGGTAGGGGGATGGGGTAAATGGGTGATGGACATTAAGGAGGGCACATGATATATGAGCACTGGGGATTATATAAGACTGATGAATCACTGAATTCTACCTCTGAAACTAATAACACACTATATGGTAATTAACTGGATTTAAATTAAGAAAAATAAAAAGGAACCTCAGCTCTCCATAACTGAGGAAGGAGCCTGTATCGGGGAAGAGCAATTATGGAAGCCTCCTAACCAGAATGTCCAGATAAACTTGCCACTATATACCTCTCTGCAACCAGCCACACATCTTCCTTGTGCTGTGTCTATTCGTGTATAAGTACACAGAGGTGGAATGAAGGGATGCTGGAGTTTGAAACCATCATGGTGGTCCTCATAGCTTTCCCACTCAACTAGCTGTGTGGACTTGTCCAATTTACCATCATATTTACACCATCTAGTACAGTTTACTAGTGCTAGTAAAGCAAAAACTCAAGGAAGTTATTGAACAAGTGAGAATGTTACCCTCCCTGAGCCTCAGTTCTCCCAGCCATAATTTTTTTTTTAAAGATTTTATTTATTGGGACGCCTGGGTGGCTCAGTTGGTTAAGCGGCTGCTTTCGGCTCAGGTCATGATCCCAGTGTCCTGGGATCGAATCCCACATTGGGCTCCTTGCTCAGCAGGGAGTCTGTTTCTCCCTCTGCCTCTGCCTGCCTATGCTCGCTCTCTCTGACAAATAAATAAATAACATCTTTAAAAAAAAAAAGATGTTATTTATTTATTTGTTGGAGTAGGGGGGGTTGTGAGCACATGCAGGGGTAATGGAAGGCAGAGGGAGAGGGAGAGGTAGACTCCCCGCTGAGCAGAGAGCCCAACACAGGGCTCATTCCTGGACACCAGCATCATGACCTGAGCCGAAGGCCAGATGCTTAACTGACTGAACCACCCAGACGCCCCTCTCCCAGCCATAAACTGGAAACATAACTGGCTCACTATATCAAGATGTTTCAAACCAAAAACATATAAACATTGCCTAGCACAGTCTTAGTCCAATATTGCTGCTCCATAAATGTTAGTTTCTTTCCTTTCTCAACAACTGGTATTTTTAATGAATAAAGAATGGCCCTGGAGTATGACCCATTTCATATACTCATTAAACCACTGAGTAGCTGTATTCAATTAGATTTGAACACTTGCTTTAAAAACATAAATATATGAGCCAAAAAGGAATCCATTTCAATTTTAACTGAAGATAATTGAAATATATATTTCTAGAAAGAAGAGGCCAGACCAAAAATATCCTTTCTTTGTTCCTTCTCCCTTCATTATTCCAAGAGGTATCAAATTATTGACATAAACCCAGAAATGACGAGCTTCAGAGGAATAGGAACAAAAGGACACTATTATAATAAAGCAAATGTTCACTATTATTTTTAGTTCTAAAACTAGAATGGATAAAACCGAAAGCTGCTTATTTCTGTAAGCTGTTAAGGACTGGTCATTCTGAAATTAAATTTATACCTACTTTAAGATACACTTGGAAAATAGTATCACTGTAATAAGGTGAAATTCACTGTGGGCTTCTTTCCCAATAAGACCCAACTACAGCAAGCAATTTTCTACCAATCAGTATTTCTGTACAAATACAGGCATGTGAAAAAGTAGCTTGGGAACCTGGTTTGCTCCATAATAAAAAATAAAAGCTGCTCTTTTCATTTAAAAATCTTTCAATTACCTTTTGCTTCATTCCCTTCTATCTTACAGATGGTTTCTTTTCTTTTTTCTTGTTTTCCATCTCACTGATGGAAGAGGAAACCAGCTGAATAATTCTGATGCTATATCTATGCCCTGTTAATGACACAGCTATCATAATTTTCCAATTGTGGGGCTTAGCTATATTAGGCAAGAATTCTGTGGTTTTTATCCTCTCTGAAGTACACTGACAGGACCTGAGCCATAGCAAAACATCTGCGTATTTTTGTTTGTGTGGTTGTGTCAATGTGTCTGTGTGGGTGTGCACAAAACACGGAGGAAGCTATAGCTTAAGCAATGATTGTTTTTAACAAAAATTTTTCTTTATTGTTAGTTCTAGCTTTTAAAACATATCTAAAAATAAAAGTAAGAATGTGACGTGGGCCACGGGTTGATAATCGGAAAAGCTGAGCTTTCAGTCCTCATTTCACTGTTAACTGGTTCTAGGACTATAGTAGCCAGCCTCTAAGATGGCATCCAATCGTCTCTTCCTTCTGCTGTTTATGCCATTGTAGAGTCTCCTCTCACATTAAATCAGACTTGATCTGTGTGACCAACAGAATATGGCAGAAGGGATGTGTACCACTTCCAAGCCCAGATCATAAAAGACAGTGTGGTTTCTCTACTTGGCTCTTTCTTAGAACCCTCACTCTGAGAGGAGCCAGTTCATATGTAGGAGAACACTCAAACAGCCCTATGGAGACACCTATATGATAAGGAACAAAGGCTCATGGCTAACAGTCACTTCGGGGAGCGAGGAAGATCTTCCAACCCCAATCAAGTCTTCTGATGACTGCAGGCTTGGCTGACATCTTGTTTGCAACCTCACGAGAGATCCTGAGCCAGAACCATCACCTAAGTAGTTTCCAAACCCCTGAGCCATCGAAACTATGGCATAATAAATGTTTATTTTCTTAAGCAATTAAATTTGGGGTAACACTGCATAGCAATAAATAACTAATACAATGACCCAGTAGGAAGAGTTATTCTATGTTTCCATTTCTCAGGTTATTTTCATTCAATCAACAAATAATTTATTCCCTAATATGTCAGGCAACACTAAGATGAAAGAGTTGGACAAAATGCTCCTTCCAGAAATAACATTTGATTTTCATGGACAATCACAGAATCTGTCAGACTATTCTTCCAATAGAATCTGCAGTTTGCTAGATCAAATACTCAGTTTGAGAAAATATTACCCGAAACAAGTACTATTAATTGGCTGACCCAACAATCATTCCCTTATCCCTTGCTGCTTTCAAACTTAAATACTGAAAACTCTGCTAATTGGCTTTTCCAGCTTCCCTTGCCACCAGTAATGGCCATGAAACATAATGCTGACCAATGAGACAGATATAAAACTTTGTTTAAAGGGTTTCCAGGAAGATTTTTGCTTTCTTAATAAAATAGACAAATATGGCTAGCATCACTCTTCCCTCCTTCCTTCTGCCTTGGATATGGCCCAAGACGTGCAGCTGCAGCGGCCATCTTGTAGCCAGGGAAAGGCCTAGAGAATTAAGAAATACTGGCGTTGATGTGACTGAGCCGCCAAGCCAATGCCAGGAGCTTCCTGCCTCCAGAGCTGTAAAACTCTCTTTATAAGTCATAAAAGTTTCACTTTCCATTACTTATGGCCAAATTTAGTCTTAATCAACATAATACCATAGAAAGTGATTGGTTTCAAAAGAAATAAGGAAAAGTTTTTCCCCTAATAGATCTCTTTTGCTTTAAATTCCATGAGTTGTTGAAATATGTTTTTGCTAACATGAGCACCACCGCCAATTAGAAAAACCTCTCTCCTGCCCTCCTAAACAATGGGTAATAATGTATTAATAATACTTAATATTTCTTTTTTTAATTTTTAAAATTTTTTTATTAATATATAATGCATTATTAGCCCCAGGGGTACAGGTCTGTGAATCGCCAGGTTTACACACTTCACAGCACTCACTATAGCACATACCATCCCCCAATGAATACTTAACATTTCTTGAGTGGTCACCATGAAAAAAGCACTGTTGTGCTTTTTGAAGTATTCTTGTTCTTGAAGTATTAATTCATGTAATCTTCACAATAATTCCTTGAGGTTAATACTATTAAGGTCTACATTTGGCAGATGAGAAAACTGAGGCACAAAAATTACAGAAACAAAAGTTTTCATAGCTAATTAAATAATAAAGTTGAAACTTAAATCGAGATCATTTAATTTCTGTCTTCACCATTTTGTTTCCTTATCTGACATTATCAGATAAAGCAATAAACACAAGACAAAATGACAACCATGCAATCCCAAATGCACAGGATCTTCCACATTTTGAATTTTTTGAGCTCCTTGAATATTTTGTTTCTGTAACTTTAAATTGTACATAGAGCCAGCAGGTGGAGAAGAACTAGGCTGAGCAATAGAATAAGATATGAGACCAAAAATATTAAAAAAATTTAAAAATTACAAAAATAAATTTAAAAATTTTTAAAAAGGATGTGAGACAAGTGAGTTTAGATGAAGGGAAAAATAAAATTAATAGTTGTCCTCATTATCACTATCATCATATCTAACATTTACTGAGTTTCTGCCTTATGTTATGCACTATACTATTAGTTACTACATCATCTTCATATATAAAATATTTAGGGATGTCTCCCCAAGGGTAAGTTAGGCTTGATTTTCACATGACCACTCAAATCAATGGAGACACAAGCACCTACCAGTTAGGAGAAAACCAAAGCCATACTCAGATGTACCCTGAGGAAATATATCCGAAGCCTTTTAATAGGAGAAAATTTGAACAGCTAAGTTTATTGAACATTTACTCTGTGCCGGACCTACACTTAATGCTTTACAAACATTTTCACCCTTAGTCTTCACACAGCTCTAAAAAGTTAGTCCTACCGTTAGCCTTCTAAGTCTCCTCTGTCCCTGTCTCCCAACCACCTGCTGCGGAGATGGTGAGGAGAGGGGATGCAAAGGTTGGAAGCAGACAAATCTTTCAGGTACGAGCCTCATCCTCTATGTTGAATGCATATCAAATGACTGAACAAAGGTTAGAGACAAAGGACAAAAGACAGCAGCAGCAGTAGACAAAATAACATCACTTGTACTGGTTCCTCAAGCCTTAATTCCCATGGGGTAATGCAGTGAAACCCCAGTGATGCCTGAATATGCAGGGAGAACTCCAAGCCTTGGAAATGCCAAACCTTGATAAGGAAGCTGCTATGAAGCCTGCCCCAAAAGCAGACAAACTGGCCCTCTGCTTTGGAGGGAGATTCTCTTTCATTATAAGACTTTTCACTATATAAACAGCCTTGAAAAGATATTCTGGAATGCAAATCTGATGATGTCTTTGCTCAGGAGGTGTGCAGAAATGCAAGACACTCATGGAGAATTCCTTCCCAACAAACAAATGATCCAAAAAAGATTTTCATAGGATCATTCCAGCTCCCCTAAGCAAGCATAAATGCAGGAACTGAAACTCGAGCTGTACACACTTTTAAACTTCTATTTACTCAATCATTGGAAAGCAATCACAGAATGTCCATAGACTATAATATCAAAAGTGATTCACCTATTTTGAAGAAAATGCAGTGCAGAAAAATTTAAGTATTGAGTGCCCTTCAGGACCTGACACATTGATAAGTTTTTTTTCACAGAACTCACTTATATCCCCCACAATCTATATTTAGTCACAGACATCCTATCGCTGTGCTCTGGAACACTCAGTTATTAAACTAATCGAGGGTGCTTTCTGAGAAGAATAAGGTTATTAATGATATTGATGATGAAGTTTATGAATAAATAAATGTGTCAATACTTTACGAATGACTACTAAGAGCTACTAAAAGAGCATCAACTGGTTTAGTTCAATCATCAAACCGTTAGATTAATACCTAATTAACCCTGTTTAGTTCCTCCTCACATATGAGAAAACCAGGACTCCCACAGATTAAGCAAACCGCCCAAGATCACACAGCAAGTTTATGCATCTGTCTCACTCCAAATATAACTCCAAAGTGTATGAACAGGATTCTTTTAATCACCTGTAGACATTAAAATATTCCTGGAAACCAGAAACTTTCATTTAAAAAAAAAAAAAAAGATTTTATGTATTTGACAGAGAGTACAAGCAGGAGGAGCTACAAGGAGAGGGAGAAGCAGGCTCCCTGCTGAGCAGAGAGCCTGATGTGGGGCTCGATCCCAGGACCCTGAGATCATGACCTGAGCCGAAGGCAGACACTTCACGGACTGAGCCACCCAGGCACCCCGGAAAACAGGGACTTCCAGAGGTCCATAATAAGAGACTTGGATTTGGGATCTGAGCCCATTAAATGATAACACTACATATTTTTTCTAAAATCACCACTCTTCAGCCAAGAACTGCAGACCTAAAAATGCCTTTTCTTAAAATAAGCTGTGGCATTTGTAAAAGTTATTCAATGATGAATTAGCCTCTGGGCTATCATAAAACTATTTTTGTGGTTCTCTGATCGCTATGAGATTAATAATTTAGGAACGATACCTGTACCCCTCAGTCATTTATTTAGTGCCAGCAATATCCCAGCAAAATAACTCACAACAATTATTTAAGGCACCTCACATATTTATGAGAAAAAGAAAAGAACAAAAAAAACCCCACATTAATTAACAGGAATCTCCATTCTTTGAAGTTTTAACCTACCTTTAAACTTAGAGAAAAAATAAAAACTATATCATAATTATGTCTGCATCATAAATATCACAGTGTAACAGTCCAATAGCTTGATATAAAATATCTTCCTAACAATGTTTACAAACTGCAAAGTGAGAAAGTCAAATAGGATTACGTAAGAATGAAAGGAAGCAGAATTTACCACCCCAAAATATACTTCTTTGGCATAAAGATTATTTTGACCAGGTTATTATTTTTTAAAACACACATTGGAAGCTCTGAAAACCAAGTAGAAATTACCCTTTTGTGAAAGAAAAAAAAAAATCTCCATTTGTAAGGGTGTCTTCCTCTGTGTACCAGAAGAGGAACAAGACTAAATCTATAGAAACTCTAGTCAATGGGAAAGGCATGAACTTAAATCTGCATAACAACCTTTCCCTTGTTTACTGTGCTTTGCCTAAAAAGCTGGCTCTCTCCCTGCCCATCATTTTTTGTCTTTAGCTGAAGATGGTACTTAAAGTGATGGCTTGAGCTATTTCAGGGAATTACTCAGTTTTCCTGGGTTTCTCCCATGTATACAGGAGGTATACATATAATTAAATTTCTGTTTGCTTTTCTCCTGTTAATCTGTCTTTTATTACAGGGGGATCTCAGCCAAGAACCTAGAAGGATAGAGGGAAAATTATATTTCCCCCTCTATAAGAGGATATAATTCCCAGAGATGTTAAAAATATTTTTAAAAGAAACCCTTAAAATACATTGATCATTTTGACACACCCTCTATAATACATTTTCAGGGGCACCTGGCTGGCTCAGCTGGAGAAGCATGCAACTCTTGATCTGGGAGGGTGGGGGGTGGTGGTGGAGTCCCGAGTTTAAGCCCTACATTGGGTATAGAGATTACTTAAATAAATATTATTTTAATAAGTAATATATTTTAATCATTTTGGAGGTATTCATTTTTATTCATTTTATTCATTAACATAGTTCACTTGTGTATGTTTCATACACATCCCAATAAAGTTAAAGATTATCAGCTTTCAGCATGCTTAAAAATCTATATTGAGTTTGAGACCTAGACTTCTCTCACTGACAATTTTATAAAATAATAAAGACAAAAATGTAATAAAAAATGCAAATAATGACACAAGCACTGTCATGTGAAGATAGAGATGCTTCCAAAACTAACTGTTGAATGACAGATAGTTATGCCATGGCTTAAAATACCCATTCATTACCTGATGTATGAAAATTTCAATTTGCCATTAAAAAAACAGTTTAAGGATTTCCTAGTGAATATTCATGTGTGGGATATTTAAACTCAAATTTCAAAGGTCAGCACAGCCCAAATGTAAAATAATACTGAAGTTCCAGGTGTGATGGTAATGTTGGGAAGGCAAAATTATTTTCTACTCTTCAAGGTTCTTCTCACTGGTCTAAAAATTGACATGAAACATTAACAGGAGAAAAACAAATATAATACATATGTACAGAAGCTCACAGAAATACGAGTCTCAAAGAAGTGACCAAAGCAGGCAATTTTAATAACTTTTAGACAAACAATAAATCTGTTAGGAATTGACAAGATAAAGAAGTTTGGGCCTGGGGTAATAAATTAGCAAAGAAGTAACAAGTTTTGTTTATACAGCCCTCTTGACTCTAAATTTCCTATTTCTGGTAACAAGGATGTCTCTTTAACTCCCGATAAGGGAGGTACCTTTCACATGGGAAATTTATTTCTTGCTTTCAGGGAGACAAAAGGAGGGTCAGAGTGCCCTTTTTGCACTGGCTGTTTTTTAAGTAACTTGAATTCAAAATTATCAATATGCCAAAGTGGCATATCTTGAGGTGGCCTGCCCTGAACCCTATCAGTGCACTCTCCGATTCTCCATTTCCATTACTCCTGCAGAATGCCCACTGATACATACAACATATTGTAAGGGCCTATTTAGCCAGAGCGATTCCATCCGGTTAAACAGTGATTTTGTTTATGCAGTAAAACTTAAACTGACCCTGCCCCCCCGCCCCAGGGGAACTTACTTAAAAGCAAGTCCGGGAAACCAGTCCAAATACAAGGGTGGGTCAGGTCAGGTGGAGATAAAAGCCCGAATGCAGGGATGAGTCGGGTCAGGTGGAGACATCCAATCAGTAAAGCACGCATACTGTCTCCCTAGCTAGCAAGGAGTGTGGGCCCCACCTTTTGGCCACTTTTTGGGCGCCAATTCTGACCAAGGTGATAGGCTAGTTCAAATAGCTACTATAGGGTAAATTGTAATTCAATTGACCACCCGTGTGGGACCTAGCATGACTGTGCAGCTTTCTCTGTGTTATAATCTCATTGGCCACCTGTGTGTGGCCAGGCCCAACCACATGGCCTTTGCTCTATAAAAGTTAGTCTGTAAGGCAGGGAGGGGGTCGCCTTCTCTGTAAGAGGCAGCCCCAGCCGGTCGGTTTGACGGTCGGTTTGATTCTTGGTGCTTGGAGCGAAATAAAGCTTTGCTTGACCTTCACTTTGTATCAGTCTCGCTCCTTTGATCACGGACCCATTACTGGGGGACCTTTCAATATCAATTCACAGTAGCAGTGGAAGCTGTGCAAAGCAATCAATGACTTGTCACTCGCCTGGAAATATTCTGGGGGCTAAAGAGGAGATCAGCCTGAGAAACAAACCATGTCCCAGTCCTCTGAAACAGGACAGGGTCAGAAAGGAAGAAGGTGGGAGGGGGATATAACTGGCCCAATATCCACCCCTAACTCAAAGAGAACAGGTCTGAGCCATAACTTTATTGAGGAAAATCCTTTCCTGAGATGCTTAGGGTTGTAGATATCAGAAGTTTGGCTCCCCCATGATTAAAATCTGAGTCAGAAATTGTGACAAGCCTCAGTTAGTCTGTGAGGAAAACCAGGGGGAGTAGTATCACCTTGACTATTTCAAGCTAGGTTTCCTTCTCTCAAAGATGATCTAACAGGAGCAAAAACAAAAGAATTTAACATGAAAGGGTCAATAAGACATTCATCGGTGTTAAAAATTGATCACACAGCAGCTATTTTTCAAATGATCATATTTCAGGTACTCTGCTTAGCACTCTGCATACTTGCCTAATTTAATTTTTCAGTGCCTCCTTGTAAGATAGAAATTGCCGTTCCCATTCTGTGAGATGAGGAAACTGAAGTTTGGGAAAGAGAGCTCAATCTTGGTTGGTAGCAAGGCTGAGCTTCAAACAAAACTTGAAAAAGTCTGTGCTCCTAATCCCAGCCTCAGATCATCTTCCAGGGAACCATGGATCTGTGGTTCTCAACACTCCTCATCACCAGCATCCCCAGCCTGTTATACCTACAACTCACCTGGTGGCACTGTTACAAAGCAGACTCTGATTCAGTAAATCTGGTGTGCTGTAAGGGAGACGTGGGCCTGAAAATCTACTTTTCTAACAAGCTTCCTGGCGATACTGATGCTGCTGTTGCTCAGACCACAGTTTGAGTGTCAAAGATTTAGGAAACAGGCTACATTGGAAAAAAAAAGAAAACTGGCCTCTCAAAACAGATATAAGAAAATGTGAATTCAGGGTGCCTGGGGGGCTCAGTCCATGAAGTGTCTGCCTTTGGCTTGATAAGGGAAAAACTGTACTCTAAGATGGCCGACCAAATCAAAGGAGTTCCAGTGCCTGTCTCAAAGCCCTTCAGGGTCCTTCTTTCCTTACCCCATTCCCACGTGCGCCAAAAGTACTAACTATGCAGAAGTAGAAGGGTATAAATTACCCTCCCTGCTTGTGCTCGGGGTTCAGGCCCTTGGAGAACAGTCTCCTCTGAGCCCACCAGTGTTACATAAACCTCCGCTCCTCCAAAGTCTCCGAGTGTTGCTTGGTTCTTCCACCAGGATCCAGTCCAGGTTCGGTAACAGGCTCAGATTATAATCTCAAGATCCTGGAATCGAGCCCCATGTGGGGTTCCTTGTTCAGCGGGGAACCTGCTCCTCCCTCTCCCTCTGCTGCTCCCCCTGCCTGTGCTCTCTTGCTCTCTCTCGCTCTTCTGCTATCAAATAAATAAATAAAATCTTTTTTAGGGGGCACCTGGGTGGCTCAGTGGGTTAAGCCTCTGCCTTCAGCTCAGGTCAGATCTCAGGGTCCTGGAATCGAGCCCCATATCGGGCTCTCTGCTCAGCGGGGAGCCTGCTTCCTCCTCTCTCTCTGCCTGCTGCTCTGCCTACTTGTGATACCTCTCTCTCTCTGTCAAATAAATAAATTAAAAAAATAAATAAATAAAATCTTTTTTTTTTTAAGATTTTTTATTTATTTGATAGACAGAGATCAGAAGTAGTCAGAGAGGCAGGTAGAGAGAGGAGGAAGCAGGCTCCCCGCCGAGCAGAGAGCCCGACGTGGGGCTCGATCCCAGAACCCTGAGACCATGACCCGAGCTGAAGGCAGAGGCCTTAACCCACTGAGCCACCTAGGCGCCCCAATAAAATCTTTTTTAAAAAAGAAAAGGTGAACTCTATGAAGTGACCAATGAAAGGTGAAATGAAAGCCCAAAAGGCCTGCATGAATAGAGCGCACTGAGAAGGCAAGGATGAAGAGCAGAAAACTGAAAATAATCCAAGGAAACTATAAGCAAAGGCAGAAGTAAAGTACCCACGGGAGCTAACAAAAGAATAGAATCTACATTAGACAACAAACAAATCAAAAATGGGTAAGGCAGGGGCACCTGGCTGTCTCAGTCAGTGGTGCACACGACTCTTGATGTTGTGTTGTGGGTTTGAGCCCCACGTTGGCTATAGAGATTACTTAAAAAAAGAAAATCTTTAATTTTTAAAAAGGTTTGAACTGCACCCCAAACATAATAAGGGAAAAGAACAAAAGGATGAAAATGATAGAGGAAAAGATTGCAGCCTTGAAGACAAAGATGTAAGCTTCTGTAAATAGGCATTGCAGAGGGGGAACCAGGACAACTGGAGTAAACCATAAACACGAAGATATAGTAGAAGAAAACATCCCTGCATTTAAGATCTTAGGACATAACACTGGTTCTGAATAACTAAGGGTAAGACACTGTTGGTGCCCTGCCCAGTTTCACCTCCACCCACTTCAGAGTCCACCTGCAGCTACAGCGGATGGTTCCTGGACCCCCTGATAGCTCCCTGCCTCAAGCATCCATGTCTCTCTGCTACTGGAGAAGCTTGTTCAGCCTGTGCACCAGGCAGCCTAGACTCAATACCTCCAGATGCAATCAGCCGAAAACGGACAGGAGTTAGTGGCTAAAAGCCCCAGCTTCCCCTGAAGTGTGTTCTACACTGTCTCCCACCATCTCCAGGAAGACTGAGGCCCAGCTGCCCACAGCTGTAATGCATACATCAACTCAACTTTTATCCATTTTTCTTTCTTCCTTGCCTCCCTTTCCCACTGCCTCACTTGTGCATCCTGGGGTGACTTCCCAATTAAATGACCTGTACCTAAGTCCTTGTCTTAGGGTATGCTTTTGGAGAAACACAAGCTAAGACATGTCCCAAAGATGTTGGGGGGAAATCCTTAAATATATTCAAAAGGAAAGAAATTCCACATATAATCGTGTGTAGCTTAATCAAGTATTAAGTGGCCTCCATGTTTTTAATTCAGGAACTATAAGGCAGCACTAATATAGGCAACACATAAATCTTCCCTCATTCCCAAACCTCCCACCACTTCTTCCTCCTTTGGGCTCTACTGTACATGGCTTATAATATCCAGAACACTGTAGGGCATGGTCCCTATTCCTGTTTCCCCCTGTTATCTATAAACTCCTCACAAATAGGAACTGTGTCTTAATAGCTTTGCATCCCAAGCATCTAGCTTAGTAGCTTCTACATAGAAGGCTCTTGTGTTACTTTGGACAAATCAGTTAACCAGTCTGAGCTGTACTTACCTCCATCTGCAATATGACATAACTCAATATTCTCTGAGGTCAAGTTATTACATGATGCAGATAACCAAAATTTCTTCCCATTCTCTAACCTCTTAAGCCATGTTAATGCAGCATAGGGCTGGCCACATTAAGAAAACAACCAAATCTCTGTGGACCACATTAAAGTATAACTAGAGTATCTCCTAAAATCCTAGCATTTAACAGTCTCTTTTGGGGCCTATGCAAAATTCTGCCAGTGATTATGATATTATTGTCATTGCCCAAGGCATTGACTAAACCTATCCTGTCCAATATAGTAGTAGCCACTACTAGTAGCCACTAGTCCCATGTAGTTATTGGGTGCTTGAAATGTGCCTAGTCCAAAATGAGATGTGAAGTAAGTGTAAGATACATGCCATATTTCAAAAGTTTAATACCAAAAATGTAAAATTTCTCGATAATTATATTGATTACATGTTGAAATCACATTTTGAATATATTGAGCTAAACAAAATGTAGTATAAAATTATTTTTACCTATTTCTTTTTATTTTTTTAATGTATGTATGAGATCATTTAATGTGAAAAAAATTTAGTGACTCATTCTACTTCTACTGGGCAATCCTGCTCTAGAAGCTATGAGGGACAAAAAGATGACTGTCTTAGTATATGATCTTTAAAATTATTTTAGTGTAGGGGCACCTAGGTGGCTCAGTGGGGTAAGCCTCTGCCTTAAGCTCGGGTCATGATCCTAGGGTGCTGGGATCAAGCCCCACGTCGGGCTCTCTGCTCGGCGGGGAGCCTGCTTCCCCTCCTCTCTCTCTGCCTGCCTCTCTGTCTACTTGTGATCTCTGTCTGTCAAATAAATAAATAAAATCTTTAAAAAAATAAAATAAAATAAAATTATTTTAGTGTAGTATAGAGAGAAATGGGGAGAAGAAACAGATCCAAAAGTAACTAATAGAAGGCAGAGCAATTGAGACAAAAGAGTAAAGGAAGAAAGAGCTATCTGAATGAAGAAGAAGGAGGCATTCTAGGACTGGATTTTATTTTTAGGAGGATTTTTACGTGGTGGTTGGCAGGGGGAGGGATTCCCACACAGGAAATTTCCCTGTTGTGTTTTGTCATCAATGTTTCTCACAGAGAAATGTGCATTATCACAATAGGTTTTTGCTAACAGTTGCAAAGGGACTAGAGAAAACCAACCCAAACCTGGTCTCAAAGATATTATCATCCTCAAAGGCTCTGAGAACAAGAAAAAAGACTTGTGTTTATTTCCTGCCAGTGGTGTTAAAATCTGTCCAGGGATGGGATGATATAAATTCCCCCAAATAAAGCATAATGGCTTAACTTCCCCATACTCCTTTAAAAAGACAAATTGTTGCTCATAATGCAATCTCTTGAATTGGCTAAATGGTCTTTCAAATAAACATTCTGAGAGATGGGTCTCCCAGGTGCTTATGAATTCCTCCAGTCCCTTAATGAATATATGAGTGTGACTTCATGACAACTGGATGGAAAATGAAAAACATGATGTGTGGCTGCGGTGGGTTCCATAGACATCTACTTTGTAATTCCAGCTTCAAAATGACCTTGTGCAATAGCAAATGAGACCTAAAGACAGCAAACAGAACTCTACCTTTAACAATCTAATCTCTATCCTCACTTTTCCCTTATTAACAGAATTCTGCTTTTTTTTTTTTTTAAGATTTTATTTATTTATTTGACAGAGAGAAAGAGAGATCACAAGTAGACAGAGAGGCAGGCGGGGGTGTAGGGGGGAAGCAGGCTCCCAGTTGAGCAGAGAGCCCAATGCGGGGCTCGATCCCAGGACCCTGAGATCATGACCTGAGCCGAAGTCAGAGGCTTAACCCACTGAGCCACCCAGGCACCCCCAGAATTCTGCTTTTGCTGGAAAAAGCAACATGCCCAGCCAATAATTATAGTCCCCAGGCTGTCCTGTACATAGGATGACCACATGACCCAGATCAGGCCAGTGAGGTGTAGGTGGAAGTTGTACAGGGCTTCTAAGAGAGCTCCTATACCACAGTAGTTTCAGATAGGACACACTCTGCCCTGCATCCTCTCTTCTACCCTTCCTCCTGCCTGCAATCTGGGCACAGTGTATGAGGAGAAGCAACTGATTATGACCTGAGCAGCAATCACATTGAGTATGGCTGAGGAAAGGGATGCAGCCTACAACCTTGGGGTCATTATGGAGCTACCACCCCTAAATTGTTTAACTCTGGATTCTTTGTTATATGAAAAATATTAAGTAATTATTTAAGAAACTGATTTAGACACTTTCTGTAACTGATATAAGTTGGCTGGCTGCTTTGTGTACCCAACCAATGATTACAGCTTGTTTGGTTGGTTGGTTATTTTCACCGTATGTGTTGATGTTTTAGTGACCTACCAATCCACCATTAATGGCAGTGACAGTGTTCATCATTACTGTTTAACGGACCATATAACTAAAAGAATAAAGCACCTAAACTGCAAAAAATGTTATAATGGGTGTGACCTATGGTTTTTCTAGTCCAGGTTATCACAGGCTGTATTCACTAGTACTTACCTCAAGAGTGTAAGGATAATAATAAACATGTATTGAGTACTTACTATTGATCAAGCACTGTTTTCAACATATTACATACATTATGCTTTTATCCTTAGATGGACTTCAAAAGTTAGACCTCAAGGACCACCAAGGGTCACCTGACTGCACTTTGAGAACTGCTGGCCTGAGATGGTATCATTCATATGTCTGACAATTGGTACTGGTTGATAGCTGGGTCTCTATATACATGGCCCCTAATCTACAAGGAAGCTAGCCTGGGCATGGTGATCTCAGGGCAACAAGAAAACAAAAGAGGAAGTTGCAAAGGGTCTGATGCTTTAATCAGAAATCCCACAAGGATGCTTCCACTACTTTCTTTTGGTCAAAACTCTGGATGGCACTCTACTATTAATTGGATACATCGTTGTAGTCTTCATTAAATGAATTCAAATTGATAAACCTTACAATTTTGCAGCATCTAAGTTTGGTGACATTCAAAAGTCACTAAAAAGAGATCACATACACGCAAAAGAATGAAACTGGACCACTTTCTTACACCATACACAAAGATAAATTCAACATGGATTAAGATCTAAATGAGACCTGAAGCCATAAAAACTCCAAAAGAAATGATGAGCACTAATTTCTTTGATGTCAGCCTTAGCAACATTTTTCTAAATATGTCTCCTAACACAAAGGAAACAAAAGCAAAAGTAAACTATAAACTATTGGGACTTGGGGTGCCTGGGCAGCTCAGTGGGTTAAAGCCTCTGCCTTCAGCTCAGGTCACGCTCAGCGGGGAGCCTGCTTCCCTCTCACTCTCTGCCTGCCTCTCTGCCTACTTGTGACCTCTGTCTGTCAAATAAATAAATAAAATCTTAAAAAAAAAAACCAACTATTGGGACTACACCAAAATTAGAAGCTTTTGCACAGTGAAGAAAATCATCAATAAAATGAAAGGACAACCTACAGAATGGGAGAAGATATTTGCAAATGACATATCCAATAAGGGGTTAATGTCCAAAATACATTTAAAACAAAACGTATTCAATTCAACACATACACACATACAAAAACAAATAATCTAATTTTAAAATTAAAATAGGCAAGAGGACCTAAATAGACATTTTTCCAAAGAAGACATAGAGATGGACAACAGACACATGAAAAGATGTTCAACATCACTCATCATTAAGGAAATGCAAATCAACATCACAATAAAGTATCACCTCACACTTGTCAGATGCCTAGTATCAAAAGGACAATAATAGGAGCATCTGGCTGGCTAAGTCAGTAAAGCATGTGACTCTTTTTTTTTTTCAGTGTTCCAAGATTCATTGTTTATGCACCAAACCCAGGGCTCCATGCAATATGTGCCCTCCTTAATACCCACCACCAGGCTCACCCAACCCCCCACCCCCCTCCCCTCCGAAACCCTCAGTTTGTTTCTCAGAGTCCACAGTCTCTCATGGTTCGTCTCCCACTCCAATTTCTCCCAACTCAAGCATGCAACTCTTAACCTCACGGCCATGAGTTCAAGCCCCATGTTGGGCATGGAGTCTACTTTAAAAACGAAAGATAATAACAAGTGTTGGCAAGAAGGGAGAAAAAGGAACTCTTGAGTACTATTGGTGGGGATGCAAACTGGTACAGCCATTGTGGAAAACAAACAGTATGGAAGTTCAGGAACCTAGAAATACCATATAATCCAATTCTACCCCTGGGAATTTACCCAAAGAAAACAAAAATACTAATTAGAAAAGATATATGCACTCCTATGTTTGTTGCAGCATTATATTCAATAGCCTAGATATGGAAGCAACCCAAGTATCCATAACAGATGAATGGATAAAGAAGATATGGTACACACATCAGACATAAAAAAGAACAGGATCTTGCCATTTGCAAAAACATGAATGGATCTGGAAGGTATTACGCTGACTGAAATGAGTCAGATAGTGAAAGACGAATACATACTATTTCACTCGTACGTGGAATCTAAAAAATAAAATGAACAAAAACAGTAGAAACAGACTACTAAGACTACTAAGAACAGAAAACAAACTTATGGTTGCCAGAGGCAAGGAGGATAGGAGGGATGGGTAAAATGGGTGAAGAGGAGTAAGAGTTACAGGCTTCCAGTTATGGAATGCGTAAGTTACAATGATGAAAGGTGCAGTTAGGAAATATCGTCAGTGGTTTTGTAATAGTATTGTATGATGACAGATGGCAGGTACATTTGTCATGAGCATAGTATAATGTACAGAGATGTTGAATCACTATACCTGCAACTAATGTAACATTGTGTGTCAGCTTCACTTCAATTTTTAAAAATGGTTAAAATAAGAGAAGCTTTGAAGCTATCACAATAGGGACAGAAAAGATTTCACTCAGTACAAAAGATCATTTTTCCCCTCTTTTTTGCCTGATAGCTTTGGAGAGTAGGTTTTGATGTTATATCATTCTTCTGATTATATTTCTTACACCTTCCCCTATGCATCATTTTAATGATGCTCAATGAGGGTTTCTTACTCCAGAGTACCTTGTACTCAAGACTCCTCTTATAAAGGTTGCTAAGGATATTTCCCCTAGGCTAGCACAGTGCCCCTTTCCCAAGTGGTCACACACAGCATGACCCACTCAACCTTATTTGGTTCAAGTCCTGAACCAGAAAATCCAGTTAGAGAAAGCCAGTAGCTATTCCCTTACATCCCCTCCCTTCTTTCTCTTCTGTCTCCTTGCCCTCACCACATTTAATAAGATACCACAATGGCAAAGCATCCTTTTTCATTAATGGTTTTGAACTTAGTACTTTTCTAAGGTTTTTATTTTAATTTCAATATAGTTAACATACAGTATTATATTAGTTTCAAGTATACAATACAGTGATTCAAAAACTCTATACTTTCCTCAGTGCTCCTCATGGTAAGCGCACTCTTTAATCCCCATCACCTATTTCACCCATCCCCCATCCACGTCCCCTCTCGTGAACATCAATCTGTTCTCCATAGTTAAGAGTCTTTTTCTTGGGGCGCCTGGGTGGCTCAGCGGGTTAAGCCTCTGCCTTCGGGTCAGGTCATGATCTCAGGGTCCTGGGATCGAGCCCCACATCGGGCTCTCTGCTCAGCAGGGAGCCTGCTTCCTCCTCTCTCTCTGCCTGCCTCTCTGCCTACTTGTGATCTTTCTCTCTCTGTCAAATAAATAAATATTTTAAAAAAAAAAAAGAGTCTTTTTCTTGGTTTGTGTCTTTTTTTTTCTTTGCTCATTTGTTGTTTCTTAAATGTTGTATGAGGAAATCATATGATATTTGTCTTTCTCTGACTTATGTCACTTAACATTATACTCTATAGCTCCATCCATTTTGTTGCAAATGGAAAGATTTCATTTTTTTATGGTTGAATGGTATTTACATATATATATGTATAATGTAATGGTATTTACATACACACACACACACACACATATATATATATACATATACACACTTCTTTATCCATTCATCTGTCAATGGACACTTGGGCTGCTTCCATAATTTGGCTATTGTAAATAATGCTGCCATAAACATAGGGGGGCATGTATCCCTTTGAATTAGTGTTTTTGTACTTTTGGCATAAATACCCAGTAGTGCAATTACTGGGTCATAGGGTAGTTCTATTTTTAACTTTTTGAGGAAACTCCATACTGTTTTCCACAGTGACCACACCAGTTTGAATTCCTGTCAGCAGTGCATATTTCTCCACATCCTCATCAACACTTGCTTCTTGTGTTGTGGATTTTGGCCATTCTGACAGGTGTCAGGTGATAGCTCACTGTGGTTTTGACTTGCATTTTCCTGATCATGAGTGATGTTGAGCATCTTTTCAAGTTCTGTTGGCCATCTGGAGGTTTTCTTTGGAGAAATGTGTGTTCATGTCTTCCGCCCATTTTTTTAAATTGGATTATTTGTTTTTTGGATGTTGAGTGCTGTAACTTCTTTGTATATTTTGAATACTAACCCTTTATGGGATGTGTTATTTGCAGATATCTTCTCGCATTCAGAAGGTTGTCTTTTAGTTTTGTTGATTGTTTCTTTTGCTGTGCAGAAGGGTTTTATTTTGATGTAGTCCCAATACCTTATTTTTGCTTTTATTTCCCCCCTTGCCTCAGGACACATGTCTAGAAAAATGTTGCTATGGCTGATGTTACAGAAATTACTGCCTGTGCTTTATTCTAGGATTTTTATGGTTTCAAGTCTCACATGTAGGTCTTTAAACCATTTTTAGTTTATTTTTGTGTGTAGTGTATGAAAATGCTCCAGTTTCATTCTTTTGCATGTAGCTGTCCAGTTTGCCCAATACTATTTGTTGAGGAGACTGTCTTTTTCCTACTGTATAATCTTTCCTCTTTTGCTGAAGATTATTTGACCATATAATTATGGTCTATTTCTGGGTTTTCTATTCTGTTCCATTGATCTATGTGTGTATTTTTATGCCAGCACCATACTATTTTGATTACTACAGCTTTGTAATATAACTTGAAGTCTGGAATTGTGATAACTCTATATTTGTTTTATTTTTCTTTTTCAAGATTGCTTTGGCTCTTCAGGGTCTTTGCGGTTCCATACAAATTTTAGGATTGTTGTTCTAATTTTGTGGAAAATGCTGTTAGTTTTTTGATAAGGATTGCATTAAATCTATAGAGTGCTTTGAGTAGTATAGACATTTTAACAATATTTGTTCTTCCAAACCGTGAGCACAGAATGTCTTTCCATTTCTTTCTGTCTTCAATGTCTTTCATCAGTGTTTTATAGTTTTCAGTGTATAGCTCTCTTTCACCTCTTTGCTTAAGTTTATTCCTAGATATTTTATTGTTTTTAATGCAATTGTAAATGGGATTATTTTCTTAATTTCACTTTCTGTTGCTTTGTCATTAGTGTATAGGAATGCAAGAGATTCTGTACATTGATTTTTGTATCCCCTGACCTCACTGAATTCACATCATTCATTCAAAACTAGTAGTTTTTTAGAGTCTTTAGGGTTTTCTATATATAGTATCATGTCATCTGCAAATATTGTTAAGCTTTACTTCATCCTTACCAATTTGGATGTCTTTTATTTCTTTTTGTTGTCTGACTGCTATGGCTAGGACTTCCAGTACTATGTTGAATAAAAGTGGTAAAAGTGGACATCCTTGTCTTGTTCCTGACCTTAGGGCAAAAGCTGTTTTTCACAATTGAGTATGACATTAGCTGTGGGTTTTTCATATAAAGCCTTTATTATATTGAGGTGTGTTCCATCTAGACCTACTTTTTTGTTTTGTTTTTTTTTTCTATCATGAATGTGATGTATCACATTGATTGATTTGTGAATACTGAACCACCCTTGCATTCCAGAGATAAATCTCACTTGACTGTGACATGTGATTTTTTTTTTTTTTTAATGTATTGTTGGGTTCTATTTGCTAGTATTTTGCTGAGGATTTTTGCATCCATGTTCATCAGATGTATTGGTCTATAGTTCTTTTTGCGTGATGTCTTCATCTGGTTTTGGTATCAGGGTGAAACTGGCCTCATAGAACAAACTGGGAAGTTTTTCTTCATCTTCTATTTTTTGGAAAGGTTGAGAATAGGCATTAACTCTTCTCTAAATGTTTTGTAGAATTTGCCTCTGAAGCCATCTGGTCCTGGAATTTTGTTGGGAGGTTTTTATGACTAATTCAATAAATCAGTCTGTTCAAGTTTTCTATTTCTTCCTGAATCAGTTTTGGAAGGTTATATGTTTCTAGGAATTTATCTATTTCTTCTAGGTTGTCCAATTTTTTAGTATATAATTTTTCAAAAGATTTTCTTATGATTGTATTTCTGTAGTGTGATTATTATTTTTCCTCTTTCCTTTGTGATTTTGAGTCCTCTCTCTGTCTTTTGCATGAGTCTGGCTAGATATCAATTTTGTTGATCTTTTCAAAGAACCAGCTCCTGGTTTCATTGATCTGTTCTATTGTTTTTTAGTTTCTCTATCACTTAGTTCTGCTCTGATCTTTATCATTTCATTCCTTCTGCTGGCTTTAGGCTTCATTTATTGCTCTTTTTCTAGCTCCTGTAGGTATAAGTTTAGGTTGTTTGAGATTTTTCTTGCTTCTTGAGGTAGGCCTGTATTGCTTTAAACTTCCCTCTTAGAACAACTTTTGCTGCATCCCAAAGATTTAGGACCATTATACTTTCATTTTCATTTCTTTCCATGTAATTTTTGGGTGTTTTTTTGTTGTTGTTGTTGTTGTTTTAAGATTTATTTATTTATTTATTGAGTGAGAGCTGGGGGGAGGGGCAGAGAGAGGGGGAAAGAAGAAGACACCCTGCTGAGCATGGAGCCCAATGCAGGTTTTAATCCCACAACCTTGAGATCAGGACCTGAGCCAAAATCCAGCTGGCCACCTAGCCAATTAAGCCACCCAGGCGCCCCTGTTATTTGTTTGTTTTTTAAAATTTTATTTATTTTTTTTTAAGATTTTATTTATTTATTTGACAGACAGAGATCACAAGTAGGCAGAGAGGCAGGCAGGGAGAGAGGAGGAAGCAGGCTCCCCGCGGAGCAGAGAGCCCGATGTGGGGCTCGATCCCAGGACCCTGGGATCACGACCTGAGCCGAAAGCAGAGGCTTTAGCCCACTGAGCCACCCAGGTGCCCCTAAAATTTTATTTTTAAGTAATTTCTTAAAACACCCAATGTGGGGTTCAAACTTACAACCCCAAGATCAAGAGTGACATGCTCCACTGACTGAGCCAGCCAGGCACCCCTTTCCATGTAGTTTTTGAACTCAATTTTTTAACTTTCAGGTTGGTTATTATTTTTGTTTTTTCTTATTAAGGCCCCACTTCAATATCTCCCAGCATGGGGGCAGCTGCTGCATAATATTTTGAAAATGGACTAGCCCAAATCACTACAATGGGAGAAGTCAAGCATGCCTTCATACTTTTGTTGTTTCTATTTTCATAATTGTAATGATCATTTATGTGTTTCTGTTGCTTCTATTCTAAAATATTTCTATTCTCTATGCTATACTTTAATTAGGGTAATGCTAGTTGTCCTGAAATCTCAGTGGTTTTAACAATCAAAGCCAACTGCTCTCTCAAATAAAGTCCAGTCAGCTGGAGGTTGGGGATGTGGGTGGAGTCTCTGTTCCACAAAGTGTACCAGGGACTCAGGCTGACAAAGACTTTGCCACTTTAGAGTAGAAGATCATGTGGAAAGCCATAATGAGTCATGCCTGAAAGCAAGCCACATAGTTTCCACCTATATCCCACTGGCCAGGGCTCAGTCACACCTAATTACACCTAATTATAAGCTAGGAAACATTGCCCAGCTATGTGTCTAGGAGGAAAGAAAACAAATATCGTGAACAACTCACTAGTCTCTGCCACAAACTAATTAGACATAGTCACTGTTGTCATTAGAACCTCAAAATAGGAGCACCTGGGTGGTTCAGTCAGTTAAGAGTCTGCCTTTGGCTCAGGTCACCATCCCAGGGTCCTGGGGTTGAGTCCTGCATCGATCGGGCTCCCTGCTCAGATGGGAGTCTGCTTCTCCCTCTGCCCTTCCCCCGTTCATGCTCTCTGTCACTCAAATAACATCTTTTAAAAAAAGAACCTCAAAATAGGCTGAATGAAAGCTTTTTGAGGAATAAATCTTACCTATAAACTCACTGACAGACATTGTGAGTGCTTGTTAAATGCTACAAATTGCCATCAATTACTAGGGGAAATGGGAATTCATTTTAAGAAGTAGTAATATTAACTTGTTGAAAGGCTGAAGAAGTTTGTCTCTGAAGAAAATGTGTGATTCAAACGGATTCTCCTTTATCTTACTACTTTTGAGAATCTGATTGCCCACACACCTCTACTGTCCATTTGAAAACAATTTGGAAAACTTATGGTCCTATGTCCCAGCCTGCTGAACTTCTGGAATAAATTTTATACATAGTTACACAGTCAAAAGCTGGTGCTCTTTCAAATTGCTTGTCTACAACTTCATAGCAAAATGGAGCTCAAATCTGAAAGTGCTTGCTACTGCAATAATTTCACAAAATCTATTTGTATTTTTGCAGATGCCTTGCAATCACTGCAATCATAGCTATTCCTTTGCCATCTTTGACAAAATTTCCATTCTCATTTTACAAGCGAGGCAGCAAATGGAACTCAAAGGTTCTCATTATTTTGCAGTCCTGACCTGGGCCCCCTCCCCTGTTTCTATCCCTGTAGATACAAATCTAAATATAGATGATACAGATGTAGACATAGATGTAGAATAGACAGACATACAGACACAGAGATGTAGAAGACAGAGATACGGAGACAGAGATACGGAGACAGAGATACGGAGACAGAGATAGGGAGACAGAGATACACCCACATCTGTAGTTCTATCATCTTTCTTGCTAATGTATTTGTGAACATGTATTCATCTACATCTTAAGTGACAAAAAAATTGGTAGAATCTGTTTTAATGAATCCCTGCTCCAATAAATGATAATCATATTGGTAGAGCTTATTTCCAAAAATTGTTTTCAAAAAAGCATTTAAATGATGGCAAAGGAAAATCAGATAATCCAAACTGTTTTTTAAAATTAATTTTTTAGGGACGCCTGGGTGGCTCAGTTGGTTGGGCGGCTGCCCGGCGTCCTGGGATCGAGTCCCACATCGGGCTCCTTGCTCGGCAGGGAGCCTGCTTTTCCCTCTGCCTCTGCCTGCCACTCTGTCTGCCTGTGCTCGCTCGCTCTCTCTCCCTCTGTCTCTGACAAATAAATAAAAAAATCTTTAAAATTAATTTTTTAGCCAAGTTCATTTTACTTGTGTGTTATTTGTTCTTCATTGTTTTCATTTCTCTGTTCATTTCTTCAGTCAATCATTCATAAATATGACTGATTTCATCTTTTTAGTTAACTTTAAAAATAACTACATACGCTGGGTTTCTTTCCAGAAGACACATTTTGCGAAACATGATTAGGGTTCAAGCTCCACGGACACAAAATGATGAGCAGAGAGCAATTGTGACTGTAGGTTGTATTCATGAGTTATACTTGTACATGTTGAAGAGATATCCAGTTCACTCATTCTTTTTTTTTTTTTGCTTTATTGAATTATAATTGACAAAAATGTAATATATTTTAAGTGATTTGATATACACATACATTGTGAAATGATTACCACAACCAAGTTAATTAACACAGCTCTCACCTCACATAGTTACCTTTTCCCCTTTTCTTTTTTTTTTTTTTAAGATTTTATTTATTTATTTGACACACAGAGAGAGATCACAAGTAGGCAGAAAGGCAGGCAGAGGGGGAGGGGGAAGCAGGCTCCCCTGATCCCAGGACCCTGAGATCATGACCTGAGCCGAGGCAGAGGCTTAACCCACTAAGCCACCCAGGCGCCCTTTTCTTTTTTTTCTTGAGAGAACACTTCAGATATATTCTCAGCAGCTTTCAAGTATACAATACAGAATTATTAACTATAGTCATCATGCTGTACATTAGATTCTCAGAATTTATTCATCTTATAATCAAAAGTGTATACCCTTTGACCCACTTCCCCTACATCCCCAGTCCACGGCAACCACCATTCTATTCTGTTTCTATGATTTCAACTCTTTTTTTCTTTTAGATTTCACATTTAAGTGATACCATACAGTATTTGTCTTTCTATGTCTGGTTTGTTTCACCGAGCCTAATGCTCTCTAGTTTCATCCATGTTGCTGCAAATGGCAGGATTGTCTTCTTTTTCATGGCTGTGTGTGTGTGTGTGTGTGTGTGTGTGTGTATTTCTCTCTTTATATTTATACACATGCCATAGTTTCTATTCCGACTCATCCATCAATGGACACTTAGGTTGTTTCCACAGTTTGACTCTTATGACTAATGCTACAATGAACATGGGGGTGCAGATATCTCTTCAAAATAGTGATTTCCTTTCCTCTGGATATATACCCAGAAGTGAGATCACTGGATCATATAACAGTTCTATTCTTAATTTTTTGAGGAGCCTCCATACTGTTTTCCATAGTGACTATATCAGTTTACATTCCCACCATCAGAGCATGAGGGTTCTCTTTTCTCCATATCCCCACCAACATTTATCTCTTGTCTTTTTGATAAACAGACATCCTCTTTTATTCATTTATGCACCCATTCTTTTCTTATACCATATGCTGGGTACAGTCTTAGGTACTGAGAGGATTCTGTGATGAACAAGATAGACAAAATCTCTTCTCTCGTGGAACTTCCATTCCAGAGGAGAAGACATATATAGATGGATGGATGGACGGATAGGTAGAGATAAATGGACATATATGTATATATTATATATGTAAGGACCTATTTCATATTTTTATTTTAGCCAGAGGCTTCCATTGAGGTTAAACAATAGCCTTGTTGTTTAACCCTTAAACTGTCCCTGTTCACCTTCCCCCAGGGGACTGACTTAAAAACAAGTCCTGGAAACCAGCCTCAGGTAGCGGGGCACAGATGCAGGGATGGGCCAGGCCAGGTGGAGACATCCGATCAGTGGGGGGATGCATACTGTCTCCCTAGCTACCAAGGAGTATGGGCCCCGCCCTTTGGGAGCCTTTTGGGTGCCAACCCTAACCAAGGTGATAGGCTAGGTCAAATGTCTACTATAGGGTAAATTGTAATCCAACTGGTCACCTAGCATCATTGTGCAGCTTTCTCTGTGTATTACAATTTCATTGGCCACCTGTGCGTGGCCAGGCCCAACCGCGTGGCCTTTGCCCTTAAAAGCTAGTCTGGGAAACAGAGAAAGGTCGCCCTCTCTGTAAGAGGCGCGGCCCTGGCCAGTCAGTTTGATTCTTGATGCTTGGCTGGAAATAAAGCTTTGCTTGACTTTCGCTTTGTATCAGTCTCACTCCTTTAATCACGGACCCATTTTGGGCATAACAATATATTTTTTATATATTTAGATATACATTTGTTGTAACATGCATACATAACAATTATAGATATATTACGTCACTGCCAAAGCCAATTTTGTGACTTCCTGTTTCAATAACAGCCCTATGTAAACACTCGCATTCTACCTCTGCCCTTATAACATTTTGCACTTTGGGAAAATTCCCACTGTTGGTGAACAAAAAGGGTGAAGAATTATAAAAAGTAAAGAAGTAAAGTCCATTAATAACTGAACTACAAATACAAGTGTTGTATTTTGCCATTTAAAAAAAATATACTACTTTAGAATTGCATCTGTCCTCCTCGCCCTCCCAGAACAATACTCCAGCATCCCAAGTTGTTGCTGTTATTTCTTTTCTTTTCATCACATGAACACAGATTAATAGACTTCTAAAGGCCCGGATGGGGCGACTCTCTGGCTCAGTCAGAAGAGCATGCGATCCCTAATCTTGAGATAGTGAGTTTAAGCCCCACACTGGGTGTAAAGATCACTTAAAAACAAACAAACAAACAAACAAATAAATAAATAAATATAAAGGCCCTGAGAGATCATCTTCTCTCACATTATTTTATAAATGAAGCAAGTTAGGTTGAGAAAGATGAAGCAATTTGCCCAAGATTACAGAAGTGGCTGGAGGCAGAGTTGGACTAGATTCCAGTTCTGGTTTTAAATCTCTAGGAGAGCACAATAGTGAATAACAATTGATTTTATAATACTAACGAGAAAACACTGGCAGACTCAGCTACATAAAGGGTGACTTTGAGGTTGTAAACAAGAAAATTGAAAAGTCTATTTGCAAGTCCTTTTCTTTCCATTCTTCTTTTAAGGAAGGAGTTAGATTTTCCTCACAAAGAAGAAAACTGAATCTGAGCTGAAAATTAGGAAAACAAGATACCTGAGGAAAAGAAGCTAAAATCAGTACAGTCCCCCCCAAACACAGACCAGCAGATATTTTTCTGAACTCTGCCCTCAGAATGATTAAACACTCAACAATATACAAGTTAGTTAAGAGGAAGTAAACAGATTTCTAAGCCACACATGAGAAAACTTTACTAAACATCAAAAAGTACAAATTTAAAATACCAGGATATCATTTTTTAAACCTGTAAACACACCAAGAGTGTTTCTAAGAGTAATCCTCAGTGCTTATGAGAGTTAGTAAAATGGGAAAACTCATGCATCACTGGCTAGTGGGTGTGTATCTGTACAATCATTCTGGAAAGCACTTTCTCAGAAAAACATACCAGGATCCCTGAAGTGTTCATGCTCCTTTACTCAGAAATACATTTCTAGGGGCGCCTGCGTGGCTCAGTGGGTTAAAGCCTCTGCCTTTGGCTCAGGTCATGATCTCAGGGTCCTAGGATTGAGCCCCGCATCAGGCTCGCTGCTCAGCAGGGAGCCTGCTTCCTCCTCTCTCTCTGCCTGCCTCTCTGCCTACTTGTGATCTCTATCTGTCAAATAAATAAATAAAATCTTAAAAAAAAAAAAGAAATACATTTCTAAGAATTGGTCCTCAAGAGATAATCAGAGATCTAACTAAAAATTGATGTGAAAGGATACTCATCATTGCATTTGTTATTCATGATGGTTATATATATATATAACAGACTAAACATCCAATAAAAAAGCAATGAGTAAACGAAGTATGGTATATCTGTCACATGGATTTTTCAATGATTGTCAATGGTATGGGAGAAAATGTACACAATACAAAGTTAGATCACAGATTCTCAACTGGGGATTATTCTGCCTACCGACAGACATTCAGCAAGGTCTGGAAAGACATTTTTGGTTTTCACAGCTTGCAGGAGGAGGTGGTACTGGCATTTAGCGGGTAGAGGCCAGGGATGTTGTTAAACATCCTATACTACACAGGCAGCCCTCTCCCCCAACAACAAAGAATTATCCTGCCCACTGTCAGTGTGCGACAGTTGAGAAACTGAGTCAGATGAATAAAACAGAACACAATACTATGAACACTGATCTCAAGTTTTAAGAGCAAAAATGAGGATATTACTTGATGCTAAAACGATGGGTTATGTTTATTTTCTTCTTTTTACTTTATATTACTAAATATCCTACTTGTATAGTTTATTTGTATAGTAAAGTATACATGTATTATTTGTATAGTAAAGTAAAAATTTTTTTAAGAATCCTTCAAAAGCTCTCTGCAGCTTCTTGTATCAAATCAAATTCCTCACCTCCACCCTCAGGATCACACAGAAGTTGGGACTGTCTGACATGTGGAAACCTTATTCTTCCCTACTTTCACCAAGAACTCTCCACTTTAATTAGACAAATTTCTCCCATATCCCTGAACACACACTGCTCATTTGCTCATCTCCTTGATTATCTGTGACACAGAGTAATTGCCTCTCTCACAGGATTGTTGAGAAGATCAAATGAAATAAAATGTGCAGAAGCATTTTATAATTGTCAAGTCCACAAATCTAAGTTTTCACTCTCTGGTGTCATGCCCACCTTCTCTCCAGCTGAATTAAACTTATCTGTAGCTCAACTCTTAACCCATAAATCCCTTTTTCTAGGAAATCTGTCTTGACTTCTCTCACACTGCTTTGGAAAATAGAGAACCCTACAACTTTGCCACCCTAATTAAGAGAAAGGTTGAAGTTAGAGCATAGTTCCCCAGAGTATGTTTCTTGGGACACCAATTCCATGAGACATTGTATCAGTCAAGGTCATATCAGGAAACAAATGATATATTCAAATTGGGCAATTTGGGGGCCTTTCAACAATGGGCTATTTACAAACATGAGGACAGAGTACAGGGAAGCCACAGAAGATAATGCAGGTCCCTACATCCAGTAATAGCATGGAGCTGGAACCATCCCTAGGCCCCAAGAGGAAAGAAGATAGAGGATGGAATGGTTTACTGAACCCAGAATCAAGAAGAAAAGAATCACAGGGAGAAGGCTCCAGAGTTGGGATTTCTGTCCATAGACACAGCCAACTATAAGTGATCCAGCAGAATGGGACCCAGGGAAGGACTACCCTACCCCGGTCTCCTTCCTCATTCTTTTCACCTATGAATAGGCCTCCCTGGCCAAACCAACTCAGAAGTTAAAGGGTGTATTAGTCAGGGTTTTCCAGAAAAACAGAACCTATATTGGGCGAGGGGAGAGAAATTAATTTTTTTTTAAGATTTTATTTATTTGTTTGACAGAGAGAGATCACAAGTAGGCAGACAGGCAGGCAGAGAGAGAGGAAGGGAAGCAGGCTCCCCAGTTAGCAGAGAGCCCAATGCGGGGCTCGATCCCAGGACCCCGGGATCATGACCTGAGCTGCAGGCAGAGGCTTTAACTCACTGAGGCACCCAGGCACCCCAAGAGAAATTAATTTTAAGAAATTGACTCATGGGGCGCCTGGGTGGCTCAGTGGGTTAAAGCCTCTGCCTTGGGCTCAGGTCATGGTCTCAGGGTCCTGGGATCGAGTCCCACATCAGGCTCTCTGTGAGCCTGCTTCCTCCTCTCTCTCTGCCTGCCTCTCTGCCTACTTGTAATCTCTGTCAAATAAATAAATAAAATCTTAAAAAAAAAAAAAGAAATTGACTCATGCAATTGGGGTGGTTAAATACGGCAACATTGAGCTAGAACTTCTTTGGGAAACCTCAGGTTTTGCCCTTCGGGACTTCAACTGATTGGATGAGGCAAATCAATAAAGGGAGTAATCTGCTTTACTTCAAGTATACTGATAATACATGTTATACCTTCACAGCGACACCTAGACTTGTGTTCAATTAAATAAGTGGATAATATCGCCCAGCCACAGTTGATGCTTCAAGTAACCATGACAGAGGTCCAGAAGGACCTGCTGATGTAGTTTATACAGGCTGGCCTCCCTCATGAGCACACAGCAGAACAGAGAAAGTTTCTCTGTTGGAGGATGGGCCCGGAGGAGCAGAGAGGAAAAAGACTGAGTCAAACAAAGTTAATCCGATTATTTTCCTAGTAAAATGATGAGGGGAGGCATTCTGAACCGGAGAGGTAGGATATTCAAAGGCTCAGGGGTTAACAGGAGGGTATACATGTGCACTCCGAGCGGGAGGTGTCAATGAGCTTGTGTACCAGAAGCAGGACGTCCAGGCACAGGGGGCATTAAGTGGAGGTGCTTACAGGCTGAGGACTTTAGAGGATATAATTAGGAGGTTTAATTTAATTCAAGGAGTAATTTAAAGTTATTCTGGGCTTCTTAGAATGGGAGTGACCTAAACTAAATAAAAGCTGAGGAAATTATTCATGCTGCTATGTGTAGGATGCATGAGAAAAAGACAAGAAACTGAGAAGCCAGAAAGGAGGCAGATGATGCATGGTGGATCTAAGATGGCCACTGATTATTATGGGATTATGGTGGGAGTGAAAAGGAAGCAGGAGAGTCAGGAAAGTTTCCAGGGGAAAAAATACGTAGGGGCAGGCTGGAAGTAGAAAGTAAAAGAAGGATATAATTTTAAAGTTGGAAAACAATTACAATGTTATTTCATCATAATTAAAGATCTAGGAAAAACGCCAGGCTTACTTGTTGGAGCATGAGGGAGTCCATGAATTCTATTTCGAGGTATCTTTGAGCTGAGTAGACACTAGGAGCAGAGCTCACCTCCCCCAACCGAAAAAAGTTATGGACAAGAAGTTATTGAAATTAGATGGCTGCAGCCATGTGCAAGGACTATTGCAAGGATCTGATCCTTTTATGAATCTCCTGAGACAGAAACGTGGGGAGATAGCAGCTAGTGGACGATAGGACAATACTGGAATGGTGGTATCATGAGGAAATAGTATCATCACGTTACAAGCCTTGGCAGGACTATAAACGATTTCTGTGTTCACCAGAGAAATCAACTGCTTCTACGTGCTCCTCTCCACAGCACCCATTTCACTAAATGTAAAAATTGGGTTGTGTGCATTTTCATATTAAACATTTTTGTTAAATAAGCTTTTGTAATGTCAAAAAAAAAAAAGAGCTCAAGGATACTCATACAGTCCACCCAACTCCAATCAGCAACCAATTCTTTCATTCCACACAAAAATTAGAAGTTGCTTTATATGAGAGGTCGAAATGACCCACTGTGCCACTGGAGAGCCACTTCTTACAATAACAGAATAACTGGAAATGAAATTACAGAAGCTTCTTGAGGAAAAAGCTCAGAAAAGAATAAGCTCATAATGGGAAATAATCAGTGTAACTGAAGAAAACCGAGGAAGGATGTGTTAATAGATGCAATAAGACAGTGTCTTTCATTACTGCAATTGATAAGGGGCTCCACACTTCAGCAGGCAAAGAATTAGGAACCGTGGAAGAAATGCAATGTGTATATTTTTTTCACAAAGTATTAATCTCCCATCCTGGCAACTGAAAATACATAAAGCTGTGTCCTATTCTCCATCACGGCACCCAGTGACGACACAGGTAAAGCCTCACGCTCTCCAACCACCCACCCTGCCACAGTGAACAAGGAAGACCCTGTGAAGAAGGTTCTAACCCAAACCATGGCCCAAAGGAATGGACACTGGTCTTCGAGTTGGATGATTTAGACCCTGACTCTGCCACTTTACTCTAGAAAACCATTTCACCTTTCTTTTTTTTAAAAGATTTTATTTATTTGACAGAGAGATCACAAGTAGGCAGAGAGGCAAGCAGAGAGAGGAGGAAGCAGGCTCCCCGCTGAGCAGAAAGCCCAATGCAGGGCTCGATCCCAGGACCCTGTGATCACGACCTGAGCCGAAGGCAGAGGCTTTAACCCACTGAGGCACCCAGGCACCCCCATTTCACCCTTCTTAACCTGTTTCTTCACCCTTAGAATGGTGATAGCTTACGTTCGAGTGATAACATGATCAATGAAATAATGTAAATTGAAAAAGTTTATGGAATGAAAATTAAAATCCAATCTATGGTATTATTATTACTCATTGGGGTCCTTTTATTATGAGCAGTCACTCCAACCTCCACTGGCCCCACCTGGGGTACAAAGGGACATTTGGAGCTCTAGACTTGGGCGCACTAAGAGTCATGGCAAGGTTCCATCCACAAACGGATCTGCTAGGGTCCCCAGTGAGTGGGAGAAAAGCACCTATGGCCCAGAACTTGGTCTCCTCCCTTAGTCCCATCTGGTTGCCATGGAAACCCTTAGTCACACTTTCAAGGATTCATTTAACCTGCCTTTTTGAGTGCAACAGAGACAGAAAACTTGGCTTTAATATAGTCAGAATTAAATACTTTCATTAATTGCTTTTATAGAATTTTTCTGCCATTTAATAAAGAAGAAAGCAAACTGTAGTAATTTTCCCAAAATGTCAGTGAATGAGAACACATGGGTAATTTCTCCTCTCTCAGAATGGCTTGATCTTGCTGATAAAATACCATCTCTCCTGAGTAAGAAGTTACCTTTTTCCCAGAGGATGTGCCAGAAAATTTGAAAATGCCAGCTGCAATGACAGTTCACTTTACAGAGGGCCCGAGATAAGAAAGAATCATTATGGGTCCTCCTGCCACATCAGTCATTAAAGATCAGGAGGGATCTAAGACCCAGAAATAACCGATGAAATCTGAAGCAATGTGGTCAGCAAACCATGTTAGCAATTCCAAGGGTTCTACGAAACTGAGAATGTATGCTTCAAAGACACTGAATGTGTTAACAACACAATGATAGCTCACATTTACTGAGCATTTACAATGTTGCCTATATACCATGCTATGCTCCTTCCTCGCATCACCTCATTGGATCCTCACAAAAATCCCGTAAAGTTAAATGCCATTACTGCTTCTATTCTATAAAGGAGGAACCAGAGGTTAAGGGAGTTAAGCAAATAGTGTAAGCCCATAAAGAGATTAAGGAATAAAGCTACCATACCAGAATGTGTAGGTTTAATAAGAATCCCAAGGTCCAAGCTGCTTGTGCATAAATTCAGAGTGACTATCATCAGCATCTCAATGTTTTCCATTTAACTCTTTCTACACACACAGACCCTCCAAAAAATCCTCCTACCCCAAAATATTCCTGAAGGTCTTAAAGGATGCCTCTCCTGTGCCCAACCATGGACCAGCTTGTCAGCCATAGACAGTACCTGGCATCTTCATGGTCCTTTCTCTCTTTCAGTTCACGCCATCAACGTTCTTGCTAATGTGGCCACTAGGGGAAGCCTCAATGCTCACACAGCTGATGGAACTGATGGAACAGCTCTTGGAACATCCTTGATCATATGTCCCTGTGGTCCAGGAACTGCCAATTTTGAAAATGCCAGAGCAGCCCTGGGCGCCATGGAGAAGTAACAACTGTGCCTCTCAACCTTCCACAGTGATGCCTGTTGTCACCTGGATTCCAAAGCCCCTCATTCAGTGTCTGCTTCTCCCCTTCCTTGTGAGAGTTCAAAATTTGGCCTTCCTTTCCTGGTTTTTCCCAGTGCCAATCCCTTTGCCTCAGGCACAAAAGCAAGTAACAGGGCATACCATCAAAGTCAATTTATGCTAGGGTGTTTTGCAGAACACCTTTCATAATCCAAACTCCTATAATTCAAGAATAACTTTTTTGTAAGACTGACAACAGTATCATGTAGCTGTGTTTATCAGCTACCATAGCAATAGCATAAATAGTTTCCGATTCACTCAGTCCACCAGCCTTAAACATATGTGATTACTGATTTTTGGAAGAGGTTCATACTATTTTAACTTTCGTCCCAGAAATGAGACTTCGTATGCATATTTGTATCACATTATTTCATATTTATATAATCCAAATTCACATAAGGCTATGTTAATATATGGACATTTCAGCTCCTCCCAACTCCCTCCCCACCCCGCCCCCAACTTCCATCCCATTCCCAAAGGAGAAGAAATCTTAACTTGAGAGTTAAGTGCCAAGTCTTTCCTCTGGTGTGTGGAATATGGATATTGAAATGATTCTCAGAGAATTAAAAACAGATTACCCACTGCAGAGGCCCAAATGTAGCATGGAGGGACTACTGCCTTTGAGGAAGGTCTCACTGTGCATGAACAATACCAGGCTGGAACAGAGGAAGTGATGAATGAGGGACTATCACAGTGGTGAGAGGAGAGTTTAGATGAGAGGACAAAACCGAGATTTTTTGCTATCTACTTGAGCAGGGACACATAACCAAGAGAAAGAAGAGCCATGCATTTTGGTTTCAGGGAAGAGTTTTCAAAGACTAAGGAAAAAATAAGAAGAGAACATTTTATATTTTTTATAAGCCACTTCCAGAAACAGAGTTCTTAGGAATGCTATGGCAGAGCATACTAGAAAGACTGAGAACAATAAAGATGTCTAAGGAAGATGCTTTTTAAGCTTTGTTGGCACGAAGAATGTACTCTCCTGTTGGCATTTTTTTTCCCAAGAGACTGAGTACAGGCGAATTACTGTCAATTATGCTTTTCTGCCACAATGCTATTTTTTTTTAAAGAAACACTGCTCAGAGACTGAGCCATACAGAGTCCCAATTGTATTCAGGTTAATACAAAGTTATAAAGAACTCCCTCTCTTTTCAGGGAAAGAAAATGGCCTTCAGGCATTATCACACATACAAATAGATACCAGGTAAGGTCACCAACCTCTGAATCTTAGTTTGATCTTAACTGGGACATATGCCACAAATGCTTAGTGCTACCTAGAATCAGAACTATCCTCTTTCAAATCAGTGGGTATGTTTAAAATCCTTAGACCCATTTAAATACTCTGGATTTTTCCCAGCAAATGCTGGCAAGAGATTTGTGCTTTCTGGGTAGTTTTAGATATGTATATCTTCATTTTCTTTTTTTTCTTTTATTCTCCTCTTCAGGTCACAGAGTCAAATTTTATAGATCTTAATCCATTCTACTGATAAGCCCAACCCATCTTTCCCATTTAAAATAGGACAAAAATGGGCACCTGGCTCAGTCAGTCTGACTCTTGGTTTCAGCTCAGGTCATGATCTCAAGGTAGTGGGATCGGGCTATGCCTCATGCTCCACACTCAGCATGGAATCTGCTTGAGATGCTCTCTCTCCCTCTCTCTCTGTCCCTCCCCCCAATTGTGCTGTCTCTCTCTCTCTCTCTCTCTCTCTCTGTGTCTCTCAAATTTTATTTACTTATTTGACACAGAGAGAGAGAGCAAAAGCAGGCAGAGCAGCAGGCAGAGGGAGAAGGAGAAGCAGGCTCCCTGCTGAACAGGGAGCCCGATATGAGGCTTGATCCCAGGACTCTGGGATCCTGACCAGAGCCAAAGGCAGACACCCAACTGACTGAGCCACCCAGGTGCCCCTCAAATAAATAAAACTTTTAAAAAATAAATAAAGGCAAAATAAACTAGGATAAAAATCATCTCATATTGATGAGACTCATCTCATATTCGCTACTGAATAAAAATCATCTCATATTAACTACTCTTATAAGTTAACTTTTGCTATGTAACCAACCACTCCAGAACCCAGTGGTTTAAAACAACTGCCATTTATTTAGCTCATCATCTGCGGAGTTGGTTGGTTGTTGTGACTGGGTCTAGTTCAGCCAATCCCTGCTAGACTTTTTTTTTTTTTTAATTTTTTTTTTAATTTATTTATTTGTCAGAGAGAGAGGGAGAGAGAGAGAGCGAGCACAGGCAGACAGAGTGGCAGGCAGAGGCAGAGGGAGAAGCAGGCTCCCCGCCGAGCAAGGAGCCCGATGTGGGACTCGATCCCAGGACGCCGGGATCATGACCCGAGCCGAAGGCAGCCGCTTAACCAACTGAGCCACCCAGGCGTCCCCAATCCCTGCTAGACTTCTGCATGCATCTTGACTCAGCTGGCAGACAGCTGGTGGCTTGATGATCTAAGGTAGTCTCACTCATATGTTTGGCAGGTGGCAGGCTAGAATGACAGGGCCGCATGTCTTTCATCATCCAGCAAAACTGCCTGGGTTCCTTCACATAGTGGGTCACAGGGTCCCAAGACAAACAAAAGCAAAAGCCGCAAGGCCTCCTGATGCATAGGTTTAGAACTCACTTGATGTCACTTCTACCACTGTCCATGGGTCAAAGCAAATCCCAAGGCCTGATTTCAAGGGTAGAGAAAGACTCCGTATGTTGATGGGAGAAGCTGAAAAGTATTAAGGCCATTTTTTTTGGCAATCTGTTCTATTATTAACATATATGAATCCACTGCCTGCTAACCCAGAGAAAGATACTCATAACTGAAAATTCATGCACTCCTCCTGCCATGTACTAGAGAGGAACTTAGGCAAGAACCATATACTTGCTGCTCCTGAACTAGGAGCGGTATTTTGGCAAAGCTCGTATCAACACTACTAAGAGGAACCACTTACATGGTATGTGCGTTTGGTAGTAAAAGTCCTATCTATTTGCTAGGTTCCATTAGAGCCCTAGTATTGCTGCATTGCCTCCAGGGAGAATGTCCCCTTTATTCATCTTCATTAACTAGCTAATCAAGAGGAAAGACTGGCCCTTAGGACAGGACTCTGCCATAACAGAGTAGGACATGATATATACAGATGAGACATATCAAGAAAGCTGAATCCAGGGACTGGAGAAAGAGACAGCCATCATCCCCCAGTAAAGAATGGTAGTGGGGTTGAGAGGGAATGGAGTCTTCACTGGTTACAGAGCAACAGAATGTCCTGGAAATCTGAGGGGGCAGCTACTAACAGACATTAGGCATATAAAATGGTGATGGAAAATTTTAATCACCTTGCAACTTTGTCTAGCCCCTTTCTCCCTAACCTACCCTCTTCTTTCCCACATCCTCCATTCTCACTCCAACTGACTGACCCCATTTGCAATTTCCTAATTGACCTCTGCTTTATCTTGATTACCTTGATACAGCCTAATATAGCGACCAATTCAGAGAAGTAGTGAGCAAGAATGGACGACAATATCCAGACCTCGAAACTGGTGAGTCGACTGATTCACTTTTTCTGGAAGTTTCCCCCATGTCTAAGTGATCAGGTAATACAGATCAAGATCATACCCACCTTCACCGATTCTTCTACAATGAAATTCCTATAAAGTGGCACTCAACAAAAAGTTGTTGGATGGAAGGATGGATGAATAAATGAATACCAAGAGCAGGAAGAAATTTTGAGGAGCAAATATAGCCGCAGTCAGAGGTGAAAGCCTGGGGACAGATGGGAAGGTTGTCAAGAGCCTTTCATTGAAAAAGAAGAGTGCAGGGGATGAAAACATCCCACCCCTGCTGCTCTGTAGCAGCAGACCCACACGAAAGCAAATCTGGTACTGTTATCCCCATAATGTCTCCAGAAAGATCTGGCCTGATGTTCTTGCGTTATTTTGGTCTTTAACTGTGACTAAGCTAGGTAACGTTTTGAAACAGAAGCTTCTCTTAAATAATATTTTGCATAGCCTTTTGACTATTCAGTGAGTTCTCTCCAAAATTTATTTCTCATTTCCACATTTATGACATCCACAACGTCAACAACATTTTTATTCTGCAATATAATAGTAAGAGCATGTAGCTTACAGACATCTGTAGCTTGTGATTTTTTAGAAACACAGATTTGTAGTATCAAAATTTTAAAAGATAAAACTTGTAACCATCATTGTGTTTCTCTGCCCATGCATTATAAATTACCATTATACAAAATTATACATTATACACTATAAAAATACCATTACACAACATAAACTGTGGCATCAAAACATGACTTGAATAAGTGAAATATTATTCTGCATTTTGTGTTTAGTTATGTAGTCCCAAATCTGATTTTGGACTGAAAAGCCACTTGAATTATGCTGAAATCATGTATGTCAGGAATAGTTACTTCAAAATTATATCAAAGTAAAGAAGTTAATAAAATCAACTTTTTAAAAAAGCAAAACCTGCCTATATCTGGTATCTTCCTTCTGTAGTATCTGGCATTTGATAGTGTATTTTATTATTTTATTTCAATTCCGTATTCAAGGAAAGCTTTTGAAACCATTTTGATTACCCTGACAGCTGAAATGAAAATTTTACACGAACAGCATATTTGGAGCCAAAGATCTGGTTGACACAATGAATGCAATGATGAAAATAATTTTACAACAGCCCAGCCTAGCATATTGGCTTCATTTAAAATTTATATCAGACAGGTTTTTTTTACAGTACTTTTCCTCTAAAAGAAAACAGTAGCTTTCAGTTCTTTCTGCTGGCCAAAAAAAAGTCCTAAAGCTTTGGAGATTTGAATAGTTAACAGAGACCCAGAATCCTATCTGAGAATTACTCTCAGAGGTTTTGGAGAGGAAAGATGTCCTGGGAGCTACACAATTAAGAAATTAGTCCATCATCATAATACCAGTAGACTTCTATAGAGATTTTTTTTTTTATAAACATATTTTTATCCTCAGGGGTACATGTCTGTGAATC
>PISX010001449.1:71568-195906 GCA_004024625.1 Mellivora capensis | reverse complement strand
GAGGAGAAGGGAATTGAGGGAAATTGGGGGGGAGATGAACCATGAGAGACTATGGACTCTGAAAAACAACCTGAGGGTTTTGAAGGGGCGGGGGGTGGGAGGTTGGGGGAGCCAGGTGGTGGGTATTGTGGAGGGCACGCATTGCATGGAGCACTGGGTGTGGTGTAAAACTATGAACTCTGTTACGCTGAAAAGAAATTAAAAAAAAGAAAAGAAAAGACCCCAAATAACCAGAAGAATGTTGAGAAAGAAAACCAAAGTTGGCGGCATCACAATTTCAGACTATAAGCCCTATTACAAAGCTGTAATCATCAAGACAGTATGGTACTGGCACAAAAACAGACACATAGATGAATGGAACAGAACAGAAGGCCCAGAAGTGGACCCTCAACTCTATGGTCAACTAATCTTCGACAAAGCATGTCGAAAGAATGTCCAATGGAAAAAGACAGTCTCTTCAACTAAATGGTGTTGGGAAAATTGGACAGCCACATACAGAAAAATGAAACTGGACAATTTCCTTATACCACACACAAAAATAGACTCAAAGCGGATGAAAGACCTCAATGTGAGATAGGAATCCATCAAAATCCTTGAGGAGAACACAGGTAGCAACCTCTTCAACCTCGGCCACAACAACTTCTTCCTAGAAACATCATCAAAGGCAAGGGAAGCAAGGGCAAAAATGAACTACTGGGACTTCATCAAGATCAAAAGCTTTTGCTCAGCAAAGAAACAGTCAACAAAACCAAAAGACAACTGTCATAATGGGAGAAGATATTTGCAAATGACATATCAGATAAAGGACTAGTATCCAAAATCTATAAAGAACTTACAAACTCAACACCGAAAGAGCAAATAATCCAATCAAGAAATGGGCAGAAGACATGAACAGACATTTCTGCAAAGAAGACATCCAGACGGCCAACACACACATGAAAAAGTCCTCAACATCACTCGGCATCAGGGAAATACAAATCAAAACCACAGTGAGATACCACCTCACACCAGTCAGAATGGTTAAAATTAACCAGTCAGGAAATGACAGGTGTTGGCAAGGATGGAGAAAAAGGGGAACCCTCATACACTGTTGGTGAACAGCATGGAAGTTCCTCAAAAAGTTGAAAATAGAGCTACCGTAGGCAATCTCACTACTTGGTATTTACACTAAAGATATAAATGTAGTGATCTGAAGGGGAACATGCACCCCAGTGCTTATAGCAGCAATGTCCACAATAGCCAAATTTTGGAAAGAACCTAGATGTCCTTCAACAGATGAATGGATAAACAAGATGTGGCATATATATACAATGGAATCCTATGCAGCCAATCAAAAAAAAAAAAAAAGAAATCTTGCATTTGCAACAATGTGGATGAAACTAGAGGTTATTATGCTAAGCGAAATAAGTCAATTAGACAAAGACAATTATCACAGGCTCTCTCTGATAAGAGGAATTTAAGAGGCAAGGCAGGGGGTCATACAGGGTGGGGAGGGAAAAAATGAAACAAGATGGGACCGGGGAGAGAGACAAACTATAAGAGACTCTTAATCTCAGGAAACAAACTGAGGGCTGCTGGAGGGTGGGGAGGTAGTGATAGGGTGACTGGGTTATGGACACTGGGGAGGGTATGTGCTATGGTGAGTGCTGTGAAGTGTGTAAACCTGGCGATTCACAGACCTGTACCCCTAAAGCAAATAATACATTATATGTTAATAAAAAAATTGACTGTGGTTTGCATCAAGTTACCCAAGAAGAGACCAATGACAGTGTCTCACATTCTCAAGCCAATGGCTCACACCAGGTTCCTGAATCTTTGACCCAGGAAACTCAGGGTCAGAATCTTTGGCCTAGGAACTATGTCAGATGATTAATCTGTGATCTGTGCCCCTGTATTAAGTGGCTTTACAACTCCAGGAAAATATTTAAGAAAAAAAAAAAGCATAGCGTTGATGATGTAAATGAACCCACAGCTTTAACACTTTTGTGTTTAAAGAAATAAGTCTTAAGATTATCCTGGTAATCGGTCTTCATTATTTAAGGAGAAGCAGGCTCCCTGCTGAGCAAGAAGCCCGATGTGGGACTCGATCCCAGGACGCTGGGATCATGACCTGAGCCGAAGGCAGAGGCTTTAACCCACTGAGCCACCCAGGCACCCCGCTTATAGATTTTTAAGTCTGCCTTGGCAGACAATTGAAATGTTTGAAAGAAATATATATTAAATTTGTAGATATATTAAATTTTAACTTAAGATATTTAAGGGAACTCGATTAACTGTGGTAGACAAGAGGGTTAAATATTTAGGGAGAATTAATAGGTTAAGCAATAAAATAACTGAGCATGAACTTAAAAAGTGAAGTGGTTCTTCTCATTGTTAAACCCAAAACTAGCTTTATAAACAGAACAGCAAGATTTGTAAATTGAACTTAAAATGTTAAGGACGTTTTGGTTTTTTTGAAATGTATAATTGTAGTAAAATTAATCATCTCAGTTTAGGGCTCCAATACCTATAAATGTCTTTCCTACGCACAGAAGCAACTCTTAAACGACTCCCCCCCCCCAAAAAAAATTAATTGACTTAATCAAGGAAGTCAGTCTGCCATCAAGGCTCTCAACTCAGAAGACTGTGGAGAGAGGTTCCTCCCAAGTAGTCTTTATGAAGCTGGCCTTCTTTACTCCTTCCCAGCACATTAACAGTCCATTTGAAACCCTGATGATGAGCAACTATGTTGCTGAGTCTCAGCACTGAGAAGGGAAGGGACCATCCACACACCCCCACACACATACATACACTTTAGCAACATAAAAGCAATTCTAAAATGATTCCATTCTCTTATTCCCACCAACCCCATGAAAAGTATACACAGCCCATGCACCACATTTTTTAAGGTTCTCTGTTTTCTCTCCTCCAGTGCCCGTACCCGCATAGCTGTCACCACACCTGGCCATGGGGCAGGTGAAGCAGAAGTAAAGAAAATAAAAGGGAGGAAAATGCAGAGGACAGAGTCAGATGTGACCAGAGGGACCTCTTTATTTTCTTTACTTCTGCTTCACCTGCCCCATGTCCATTAATAGAAATCCTCATTTTTCAGGGTCTAGCTTAAATTCCACCTCTTTTAGGAAAACTTTCCTGAACCTCATTGCTGTTCTCCTCCCTGCCCCCCTCACTCCCCAACCCCCAGCCAGAGTCTATGCTTGTTTCCTTTTGTGGTCAAGGGACAGGGTTTGTATATCTTTCAGGGTACCAAATGTTGGAAACAAGTATTCCAAGACCTCGTCAGCCAGAGAGATAAACAGCTATGGTGTGTGGGCTCCCTCCTGGACTTGCTGATGTAGGGCCTCTGGTGTGGAGACAGCTATGCGGGTATGGGCACTGGAGGAGAGAAAACAGAGAACCAGATGCGGGACATGATCCCAGGATGCTGGGATCATGACCCAAGCCAAAGGTAGACACTTAACTGACTGAGCCACCCAGGTGTCCCAATACCATTTGTTTTCATAACTAGCAAGGACCTTAGAAACCATCTGATTCAAAGGAGTTCATTTTTACAAGTGGGAAGAGAGAGTGGAGAAGTTTAAGTAGTTGATTACAAGTTTGACTAAACCCCAAGAATCCCAGCCTAGGGCTCTTACCTCTGTGCCTGATGGTTAACACTGGCCATTTTTGGGGGGGGTGGGGGAGCTGAAGCTCTTTTCTTTTTTTTTTTTTTCCACACATGAAGGCAGCTGAAGCCCTGATAATGGTGAATAGTATCATCCTCGAGACAGTCTGCAGTGGCTAAAGTAGATGTGTTCGCAATGAAAGGAGTAAGTCAGCATACTTGGGTATGAGGTTTTGTTTTGTGCCAAATCATGGTGCTATTGGATGAAGTCACTGCCGTTTTCTGTGCCTCAGTCTTCTTTTTCTTCTTAAGAGGGAAGGAATGGTGGCAGATACTCCACAAACCCGTTATCTTGGAGCCAGGTCACAGGGATGGGGGATGACCAGGGCCTTCCTGTCCCCATAATTAAATCCGAACTGTACTGTGGCATTCTGTTTCTTCCAAACACCAGTCTTACCTCCCTCATTAGCCATGGCTCCCACATCTGGCTCCCTGCACAGTGGGGAGCCTGTTTCTCCCTCTGCCTGCTGCCTCCCCTGCTTGTGATTCCTCTACCTCTGTGTGTGATAAATAAATAAATAAAATCTTTTAAAAAATAAAATAAAATAGAGGCACCTGGGTGTTCAGTCGGTTAAGTGGCTGCCTTTGGCTCCACTTTGGATCCAGGTCATGATCCCTGGGATTGAGCCCCACATCGGGCTCCCTGCTCAGTGGAGAGCCTGCCTCTCCCTCTCCCTCTGCCTGCCGCTCTGCCTACTTGTGCTCTCGCTCTCTCTCTGTCAAATAGAATAATAATAATAATAATAATAATAAACAAAATAAAATAAAAACAAATGGCACTAATGCCCTATTTTTTACCTAACTTTGCTATTTTATAAAAAGCAAATCCATCTTTGCCCATTCCCTTCTTATCTCTGCTTCCTCCAGGCCCTTTTCCTAGAAGAAACCAGTAGTAATCTTTATTCCTCTCTTAAGAGTTTTATCTCCTTAGTTATTGAGATGATGAGTGTCCAGATGGCGGTCCTGGAATGGCCTGGAGGCAATGAAAAAACTGGTGAAATAGGCCAGTTATAATGAGAATTTAAAAAACAACAACAACAACCAGGGGCACCTGGGTGACTCAGTGGGTTAAAGCCTCTGCCTTTGGCTCAGGTAATGATCCCAGGGTCCTGGGATCGAGCCCTGAATCAGGCTCTCTGCTCAGTAGGGAGCCTGCTTCCTCCTCTCTCTGCCTGCTTCTCTGCCTACTTGTGAACTCCATCTGTCAAATAAATAAATAAAATCTTAAAAAAAAAACAACAACAAAGTATCTGAGAATAACACATCAATCCAAATAAATAAATAAAGTCTCTCTCCAATAGAAGCATCTCAGATTGGTATGGGAATTTTGCTCCCCCAGAGATGGTAGGAAGCCCTTAACCTCGGACCTGAAACCACAGTTTCCATGAACAAAAAAAGATGAATGACATATGAGATCCTGGCATGTAACTCTCTGGAGTTTTCAGGACGGCTGCATCACCCACATTTGACTACTAACCCTCCATCCATAGAAAGTGAGATTTGGATCATCTGCCCCAAAGAGGGGAAGGACAGCCCAAAACAATTTACATTCCTAGCCAACTCATTGGAAGTGGCATGATGAGATTGAGCACAGTCTGCAGAATGTCAACACACTTGACATTCATCTCTGTCTCCTGTTGCAAGTGGATGGAACTCAAGTGTACATACCCACACATTTCCCTCTCCCAACATCAGGGACCTTTGCATCTGCCACCTAAGAGAAAAGTAAGACAGGCCTCTAAGCAAACATTGAGTGGAGGCCTGTCTGAAAAATGAGTTCTTTCACCCACAGATATTTTCTTTTCTGTCAGTGGAAATACTTAGAGATTGAGTTGGCAAATGAGAGCCTGAGACACGTGTGGGGAAATCCTGGTCCCTGCTGCTACTGGCGCTACCACTGAGTAATCACTCTGAATTCACTGTCTCAGAGCTCTGCTTCCCCCTCTTTGGGAATTCCCCCAGAACAGGGAGTATGCAATCATCTTGATGTATTGCTATTTCTAAGACTGGATGTGGAATATTTGTGGAACTTACTTTGCAAGAGGAAATGGTGACCTTTAAACTTTCATCAAAAGAGAAGGAAGTGAATGCTAATAATAAGGTTCCCTCAGTTAATACCACACAGCAAGGCTGAGAATCTCTTGTCTTCATAGTGACCTCGGCAGAGTCTCTGAGAGACAGCTAAGCAGTGACTCCACAGCTCTCCCCCAATGTAAGCCCCAGGTATCCTTCTTCCTACCATCCTCCTCCACTCTCAGGTGACCTTGGATTCTATTCACTAAGATAAAGCATGAAAATGACTCATCAATAATAACTTTGCAGTCCCTATCTGAACCTATTTTCCAAACCTCTCCCAGGGATGTCTCTCCATGTGCCCCCATCACTCATCTGCCATGTGGCCTCCCTGTGTGAGGAAGGAACTTTCTACCTGGTCACAGAAAAAAGTCCTCCTTTGGACTTCAGGCTGCTTATCAGCTGAGGCCCTACAGGCTCAGGCCTCCTAATAGTCTCTTCCTGACTGCAGACCCTGAAATCCCTATACTCAGAGGCTCCTCCTTAACTCTCTTCCCATCCTCCTTCCCTTCCCTGGCAGAAGTACATTCCCTAACTAGCTGACTCCTGAGATATCTTCAGTGACCTTCACACTATCCTAAATTGAGCTGCAGCCTCTCTTTTATCCTTGCAAGATATTTCCCTTACTGCTGGCCCATTCTCCTCCTGAGAAGAGAAACTTCCTGAGAAGTTTCCCCAAAGCAGCTGCTGAAGTAGAAGGAGGAAAGGAGAGAAGAAGGGAGAGAAGGACATCAGGATGGAAGGTGGAAAAACTACTTTTTATTGACTATCAAATGTAACCAATATATTGAGAAGTCTGAATGTAGTGAATTAGAAACAAGAAATGACCTTATTTTCTTCTAGCAACTGCTTCACACATGCTCTGACATCTCTAGCCAGGGAAGAACTTTCTAGTGAACCAAGCTTCATATATGAAGAGTCTCAGCTGCCAGGTAAAGATGGCAATATGGACTCTTTCCACCTAATTCTGTTTCTTTCCCCAAACCCCATTAAAATAACATTAAAGTGATTTTTAAAGGCACAAACCCACAAGCATGGAGAAAATGACATGCCAACAATGGTGCAGATATGCATCGTTTTGATCAGTCAGGCCATTTCCTGGGCATGCACTTCCCACCGAGTTTACATCACAACAAAAATTGAAGAGTTCTCAGTCTCACACAGGAGTTTTTTAGGGAAAAAAATTGAAGTCTGGAAAGCAATTGGACAAGTGGAAGCTGATCCTGAGTGAGCAGTGGAAGAACTGGAACCAGCCAACATCTAGGACCTCTGAGATTGGAGCAGAGGGTAAAATAAGGAAGACTGGAAGATAGTTGAAATGGTGGTTACAAATCAAAGAAAGAGTACATTTGTATGTACATATTTTATGATTCTACTTACATGAAAGTCTAGAAAATCTCAACAACAGTACAGAAAATAGGTCAGTGTTTGCTTGGGAATGAAGAAGAGGAGAAGAAGGAATTGCAAAGAGGCCTGATGAAACAGGTGATGAATGTTTCCTATCTTGACAGCAGTGATGGTTTCAAAGGGGATGTGTCAAAACATAAGCTGCACAGTTTAAATATGTGCAGTTTATTATATGTCAGTTTTACGTCAATAGCACTGTCTTTTAAAAGTGCTGGCAGAGTTGTGAGGAAATTCTCATTTGTTGCTGACTGGTTCAGTCTTTTGAAGAACAGCAATAATAATTTTACTAATAGTTATATCCACAGACCACCTTTCCCATACTAGTAGAAGACAACAAGTTTATTCTGTAGAAAATGTAAAATAAAGGGGGTGTGGTGACACCAGGAACATTTGAAGGTGGGAGAAAAATAATTGAAAATAGCATGATTAATGAAAGCATGCAGCATGATCTTGAGAATCCCAGGCCTTCTTCCCACAAGGATGGTTGCCAGGCTTTTATCCTTTAGGCAGGAAACTAAAAGAAAATTCCCTGGGGAATAAAGTCAATACTAATATTAAGGTTTCTCCAAAGCAATGGCCCTGGCCAAGTTATCAAATAACAGCACTTACAGCCAACAGACCTCACAGATACTCAGAGCTTCCAGTCTGCTTTCAAATTATGTACTCTTGGGGCACCTGGGTGGCTCAGTGGGTTAAAGCCTCTGCCTTTGGCTCAGGTCATGATCCAAGGGTCCTGGGATCGAGCCCTGAATCAGGCTCTCTGCTCAGCAGGGAGCCTACTTCCCTTCCTCTTTCTCTGCCTGCCTCTCTGCCTACTTGTGATCACTGTCAAATAAATAAATAAAATATTTTTTTTAAAAATTACGTACTCTTGAATATAAGCAGAAAAGCTAGTAAACTTCTGCAGAAAGTTTTTTTAAGACGGATATCAAAACAAACCAATCAAACTCTGAAAACTTAAACACTGCTAAAAGAAATTGAAGATGACACGAATGGAAAGATAATCCATGGTCACGGACTGGGAGAACAAATATTGCTAAATTATCAATTACCACCTGAAACAATCTACAAAGTTAATGAAATCCCTATCAAAATACCAACAGCATATTTCACAGAGCTAGAACAAACAATCTTAAAACTTGTATGGGACCACAAAATACCCTAAATAGCCAAAGAAATCTTGAAAAAGAAAAAAACTGGAGGTATCACAATCCCAGACTTCAAGATATACTACAAAGTTGTAGTAATCAAAACAGTATGGCCCTGGCAGAAAAAATGGACACATACATCAATAGAACAGAATGAATAACTCAGAAATAAACCCAGATTATATGGTCAATTAATCTTTGAAAAAGGAGGCAAGAATATACAATGGAAGGAAGACAGTCCCTTCAACAAATGGTGTTGGGAACACTGGACAGCTACACACAAAAGAAAGAAACTAAATCACTTCCTTACACCATACATAAAAATAAGCTCAAAATGGATTAAAGACCTAAAGGTAAGACATGAAACCATAAAAATCATAGAAAAGAACACAGGCAGTAATTTCTGACATTGCCCATAGCAACATTTCTCTAGACATGTCTCCTGAGGCAAGAAAAATAAAAGCAATAAACTATTGGGATTATATTAAAATAAAAAAGCTTCTGCACAACAAAGGAAACAATCAACAAAACTAAATGACAACCTACCAAATGGAAGAAGATATTTGCAAATGACATATCTGATAAAGGGTTAGTACCTAAAATATATAAAGAACTTACACAACTCAACACCAAAAACCAAATAATCCAATTAAAAATTGGGCAAAAGACATGAACAGACACTTCTCCAAAGAAAACATACAGATGTTCAACAGACATCACTCATCATCAGGGAAATGCAAATCAAAATTATAAATCACACTTGTCAAAATGGCTAAAATCAAAAACACAAAAAAGAACAAGTGTTGGCAAGGATAAAGAGAAAGAGTAACCTCTCTTACTGTTAGTGAGAATGCAAACTGGTGCAGCTGGTGTGGAAAACAGCATGGAGGTTCCTCAAAAATTAAAAATAGAATTACCATATAATCCAGTAATTCCACTATTGGGTATTTACTCAAAGAATATAAAAACACTAATTTGAAAAGATATATGTACCCTATGTTTATTACAGCAATATTTATAATAACCCAATTACGGAAGCAACCTAAATGTCCATCAATACAAATGGACAAAGAGGATGTGAGATACACACCCACAACATACACACACACACACACACACACACAACTAGAATATTATTCAGCCATTTAAAAAAATGAGATCTTGTCATTTGCAACAATATTGATGGATCTTAGCGTTGATAATGCTAAGTGAAATATGCCAGAGAAAAACAAATACCTTATGATTTCACTCATATGCAGAATTTAAGAAACAAAACTGAATAAAGGAGAAAAAAAGAGAGATAAACCAAAAAACATACTCTTCACTATAGAGAACAAAGAAGTGTTACCAGAAGGGAGGTTGGTGAAAGGATGGGTGAAATAGATGAAGGGGATTAAGAGTACACTTACTGTGATGAGCACTGAAAAATATATAGAATTGTTGAATCACAATATTGTACACCTGAAACTAATATAATATGGTATGTTAATTACACCAGAATTTTTTTTAAAGCAGGGAAGAAACCTGAAAAAACTATTATGAATATCCTCAAAGTAATAAGATAATAGAATGAAGAAACAAAAACAAAATACTACCGGGGAGAGGGGAGAGAAAATATTCAAAGAACAAGAAAATATGAAAACTTAATAAAAAAATTGGAGATAATGTTAAGCAAATCTCAATGGAGAAGTAAGATGGCGGAGGAGTAGCAGACTGAGATGACATCAGATCGCAGTTCAGCTAGCTACCAAACCATTCCAAACACCTACAAATTCAACAGGAGATAGAATAGAAGAGCAGCAATTCTAGGAACAGAAAATCGACCACTTTCTGAAAGGTAGGACATGCAGAGAAGTGAATCCAAAGTGACAGGAAGATAGACTATGGGGTAGGGTGGGGCGGGGGGAGGGGGTGGCTCCCGGAAAGCCACAGAACAGCGAAGCACAAAATCAGAACTTTTAGAAGTCCACTCCACTGAGGGACATCACTCCAGAGGCTAAGCAGGGGTGGAGTCCTTGCAGGGACAGTGTGGTCTCAGGTCCCATGGGGTCACAAAAAGATCAGGGGTGTCTGAGTGTGGCAGAGCTCCCAGGTATTGGAGTGGGGAAGCTGACTACAGAGACAGAGCCAAGGAGTGAGCTCTCTGATTGGGGTTACCTTAAACCATGATCCACAACACAGTTGGGCCATTGCTCTTTGAGCAGGGACCCCACAAGTGGCAGATCCGAGGAGACTCACCTTCCTCCTCCGGAGCAGCACTGCAGGAATCTGCTGGGTTTGAAGACTCCAAATGGGGCCATGCACCAGAAAGAGAAACACTCAGTCACAGGCCAGGTGAGCTCAGAGTGTGGCTGGAGACCAGGGAGATAGGAGTGATTAACCGCTTTTCTCTGAGGGTGCACCGAGGAGTGGGGCCCCAAGCTCTCAGCTCCTCCTGCCTCCTCCTTCCGGAGATTGGGAGTCCGCCATTTTAATTCCCATCCTCCAGAGCTCTATGGAAAGCGTTCAGGGAACAAAAGCTCCCAAGAGTGAAGCCAAGCAGATTACTTAGCCTGGCCCCTGGCAAGGGCACCACAATTCTGCCTCGGGCAAAGACACTTGAGAATCATTACAACAGGCCCCTCCCTGAGAAGATCAGCAAGAACATCCAGCCAAGACCAAGCTCACTGATCAAGGAGAACAGCAGAACTCTAGAGCTAGGGGAAAGCAATGCATGGAATTCATGGCTTTCTCCCCATGATCCTTTAGTCTTGCAAAGTTAATTTTTTTTATTTTATTTTTTTTCTTATTCTAATTTTTTAACTTTTCCTTTTTCCTCTTTTAATATTTTTAACTAGTTTATCTTAACAATATCTTTCTTAAAAAATATCTTTTTAAACCATTGTTATAATCATATTTTATCCCTCATGTATTTAACCTTATTTTTTGTATACATATAGGGTTTTCTTCCTAAAAAATTTTGGGATACAATTTCTTCTAATAGATCAAAATATACCCTAAATCTAGCACAGGGCTTTGTTCTAGTCTCCAGCCTGAGCATAGTCTCTCCACTTTTTTTTTTCCTTTCTTTTCCCAACCAACTTATCTTATCAATTCCTTTTTTAGAATGTTTTTTAATTTTCATCTTTACAGTAATATTCCATCTCTCCATCATGTTTACCCTTATTTTTGTGTATATATATAAGTTTTTCTTTTTTTTAATTTTGGGAGGTAGTTTCTTCTAAGAGACCAAAATATACCCAAAATCAAGTGAGTAGCTCTGTTCTATTCACCAGTCTATTATTTATTTATTTATTTATTTATTTAAAAATTTTTCTTTTTCCTTTCTTTTTACCCCCCTTCTTCTCCCCCTGATTTGGGATCTCTTCTGACTTGGTTAGTGTAAATTTTTCTGGGATCTTTACCACCCTTTTAGTATTTTATTCTCTCGTTCATATATTCTTATCTGGATAAAATGACAAGACAGAAAAATTCACCACAAAAAAAAAAAAGGACACAGAAAAAAGAAAAAGAGGCAGTACCAAAGGCCAGGGACATAATCAATACAGACATTGGTAATATGTCAGATCTAGAGTTCAGAACGACAATTCTCAAGCTGCTAGCTGGGCTCGAAAAAGACATGGAAGATATTAGAGAAACCCTGCCTAGAGAAATAAATGCCCTTTCTGGAGAAATAAAAAAACTAAAATCTAACCAAGCTGAAATCAAAAAAGCTATTAATGAGGTGCAATCAAAAATGGAGGCTCTTACTGCGAGGATAAAGGAGGCAGATGAGAGAATTAGTGATATAGAAGACCAAATGATGGAGAAAAAAGAAGCTGAGCAAAAGAGAGACAATTACTGGACCACGAGGGGAGAATTCAAGAGATAAGTGATACCATAAGACAAAACAATATTAGAAAAATTGGGATTCCAAAGAAGAAAGAGAGAGAGGGCAAAAGGTATATTGGAGCAAATTGTAGTAGAGAATTTCCCTAATATGGCAAAGAGAACAAGCATCAAAGTCCAGGAGACACAGAGAACTCCCCTCAAAATCAATAAAAATAGGTCCATACCCCATCATCTAATAGTAAAACTTACAAGTCTTATTGACAAAGAGAAAATCCTGAAAGCAGCTCGGGACAAGAAGTCTGTAACATACAATGATAAAAATATTAGATTGGCAGCAGACTTATCCACAGAGACCTAGCATGCCAGAAAGAACTGGCATGATATATTCAGAGCACTAAATGAGAAAAATATACAGCCAAGAATACTATATCCAGCTAGGCTATCATTAAAAATAGAAGGAGAGAAAAAAGCTTCCAGGACAAACAAAAACTAAATAATTTGCAAATACCAAACCAGCCCTACAAGAAATATTGAAAGGGTCCTCTAAGCAAAGAGAGAGCCTAAAAGTAGTAGACCAGAAAGGAACAGAGACAATATACAGTAACATTAACCTTATAAGCAATACAATGGCACTAAATTCATATCTCTCAATAGTTACCCTGAATGTAAATGGGCTAAATGCCCCAATCAAAAGACACAGGGTATCAGAATGGATAAAAAACAAAACCCATCAATATGCTGTCTACAAGAAACTCATTTGAGACCCAAAGACACCTCCAGATTTAAAGTGAGGGGGTGGAAACATGGAAAACAATTTACCATGTTAATGGACATCAAAAGAAAGCTGGGGTGGCAATCCTTATATCAGATAAATTAGATTTTAAGCCAAAGACTATAATAACAGATGAGGAAGGGCATTATATCATACTCAAAGGGTCTTTCCAACAAGAGGATCTAACAATTTTAAATATCTATGCCCCTAACATTGGAGCAGCCAAATACATAAACCAATTAATAACAAAATCAAAGAAACACATTAACAATAATACAATAATAGTAGGAGACTTTAATACTCCCCTCACTGAAATGGACAGATCAACCAAGCAAAAGATCAACAAGGAAATAAAGGCCTTAAATGGCACACTGGACCAGATGGACATCACAGATATATTCAGAACATTCCATCCCAAGCAACAGAATACACATTCTTCTCTAGCACACATCGAACATTCTCCAGAATAGATAACATCCTGGGTCACAAATCAGCTCTCAACCAATACCAAAAGATTGGGATCATTCCCTGCATATTTTCAGACCACAATGCTCTGAAGCTAGAACTCAATCACAAGAGGAAAGTCAGAAAGAACTCAAATACATGGAGGCTAAGGAGTATCCTACTAAAGAATGAATAGGTCAACCAGGAAATTAAAGAAGAATTGAAAAAAATCATGGAAACAAATGATAATGAAAACACAACTGTTCAAAATATGTGGGACACAGCAAAGATGGCCCTGAGAGGAAATTATATAGCCATACAAGCCTTTCTCGAGAAAGGAGAAAGTTCTCAATTATGCAACTTAACCCTACACCTAAAGGAGCTGGAGTAAGAACAGCAAAGAAAGTCTAAACCCAGAAGAAGAAGATAAATAATAAAGATCAGAGCAGAATCAATGAAATAGAAACCAAAAGAGAACAGTAGAACAAATCAATGAAACTAAGAGCTTGTTCTTTGAAAGAATTAATAAGATTGATAAACCCCTGGCCAGACATATCAAAAAGAAAAGAGAAAGGACCCAAATAAATAAAATCATGAATGAAAGAGGAGAGATCACAACCAACACCAAAGAAATACAAACAATTATAAGAACATATGAGCAACTATATGCCTGCAAATTTGACTATCTGGAAAAAATGGATGCATTCCTAGAGACATGTAAACTACCAAAACTGAACCAGGAAGAACTAGAAAACCTGAACAGACCCATAACCAGTAAGGAGATTGAAGCAGTCATCAAAAATCTCCCAACAAACAAGAGCCCAGGGCCAGATGGCTTCCCAGGGGAATTCTACCAAACATTAAAGAAGAATTAATACCTATTCTCCTGAAACTGTTCCAAAAAAATAGAAACAAAAGGAAAACTTCCAAACTCATTTTATGAGGCCAGCATTACCTTGATCCCAAAACCATCAAAGACCCATCAAAAAAGAGAATTACAGATCAATATCCTTGATGAACACAGATGCAAAAATTCTCACCAAAATATTGGCCAATAGGACCCAACAGTACATTAAAAGGATTATTCACCACAACCAAGTGGGATTTATTCCTGGGCTGCAAGGTTGGTTCAACGTCTGCAAATCAATCAATGTGATACAGTACATTAATAAAAGAAAGAACAAGAACAATTTGATACTCTCAATAGATGCCAAAAAAAGCATTTGACAAAGTACAGCATCCTTTCTTGATCAAAACTCTTCAAAGTGTAGGGATAGAGGGTACATACCTCAATATCATCAAAGCCATCTGTGAAAAACCCACAGCAAAATATCATTCTCAATGGGGAAAAACTGACAGCTTTTCTGCTAAGGTGAGGAACATGGCAGGGATGTCCATTATCACCACTGCTATTCAACATAGTACTATAAGTCCTAGCCTCAGCAATCAGACAACAAAAAGAAATTAAAGGGATCTGAATCAGCTAAGAAGTCGTCAGACTATCTATCACTCTTTGCAGATGATATGATACTTTATGTGGAAAACCCAAAAGACTCCACTCCAAAACTGCTAGAACTCATACAGAAATTCAGTGAAGTATCAGGATATAAAATCAATGCACAGAAATCAGTTGCATTTCTATACACCAATAAACAAGACAGAAGAAAGAGAAATTAAGGAGTTGATCCCATTTACAATTGCACTCAAATCTAGGAATAAACCTAACCAAAGAGGCAAAGAATCTGTACTCAGAAAACTATAAAGTACTCATGAAAGAAACTGAGGAAGACACAAAGAAATGGAAAAACGTTCCATGCTCATGGATTGGAAGAACAAATATTGTGAAAATGTCTATGCTACCTAAAGCAAGCTGGCGCAACCACTCTGGAAAACAGCATGGAGGTTCCTCAAAAAGTTGAAAATAGAGCTACCCTATGACCCAGCAATCGCACTACTGGGTATTTACCCTAAAGATACAAATGTAATAATACGAAGGGGAACGTGCACCCGAATGTTTATAGCAGCAATGTCCACAATAGCCAAACTATGGAAAAAGCCTAGATGTCCATCAACAGATGAATGGATAAAGAAGATGTGGTATATATATATACTGGAATACTAGGCAGCCATCAAAAGAAACGAAATCTTGCCATTTGCAATGACATGGATAGAACTAGAGGGTATTATGCTGAGCAAAATAAGTCAATCAAAGAAAGGCAATTATCATATGATCTCCCTGATATGAGGAATTTGAGAGGCAGAGTGGGGGGTTTAGTGGGTAGGTTTGGGGGGTAGGGAAGTAAAAAAATGAAACAAGATGGGATCGGGAGGGAGACAAACCATAAGAGACTCTTAATCTCACAAAACAAACTGAGGGTTGCTGGGGGGAGCAGGGTATGGGGAGGGTGATTGGGTTATGGACATTGGGCGGGTATGTGATATGGAGAGTGCTGTGAAGTGTGTAAGCCTGACAATTCAGAGACCTGCACCCCCTGGGCCAAATAACACATTATATGTTAATAAAAATAATTTTTAAAAAACGTTAAGCAAATCTCTCAGAAAGTAATACAAAAGGATAAAGACAGAATAGAATCAATAATATTAGTGAACAGGTCCAGGAAACTCTGAAGTCAAAAACAAGAGATTCCAGAGAAAAAGAAAGATAGAAAAAACTGAGAGAAAAGGCACTTGATCAAATAGTTAATAAAATTTTCAGAACTTGAAAAACAAGTGTTTCCAGATGGTAATGTTCCCATTGAGTATCTAGCATAATGAATGAAAAAACACCCACCCTATGAGATTTCAGAACACTGGAGATAAAAAGATAATCCTACAATATTCCAGATAGAAAGCAACAGTCACATGGAAATAATTGAGCATTTGAATGGCATAAGACTTCTCAGAAGCAATATTGGAGACGAGAAGAAAATGGAGCAATGCCTTCAAAATCCTAAAGGAAAACTAATTTCAACCTAGAATTATTATCCAACCAAACATTAGCCTGTCTCTGTGTTGGTGTGTATGCACACACATGTGCCCATGCAAACACATTTGAAGCAAATATGACAAAACACTGAGGACTCTTGGTTTAGGAAGACAGCTGTGCAGATGTTCATCATGCCATTCTTTAGACCTATCTATATGTTTGAAAATTTTCATGACGAGAATGGATGAGGAGGGGACAGAAGGGAGAAGAACACAATTTCACACCTAATTCAAAGTTTCTTGCCTTCCCCTGTTCAGCCTAATCTACAGCTCTGGGAAGGGAAAAATAACTATTTCTTCACTCTTTCCTCCTTCCCCTCCATTGTCTGCCCTTTATCCCCTGACTTGGAACCTAGGAAGAGGCAGTGGGAAAGGGGGAAAGTCTTCCATCCCTGGTGTTTGCCAGAGAAACCAAACCTCCCCAGGGAGTGGGAATACCCTAGGTGGTACTGGTACTTGCATACAACTTGTCCAAGCAGGTCCAATGAGAGGGTGGGGCGAGCAGCAGGAAGTCATTCACTGGCATGAACTGATCTGTATGCAGGGGTGGGAGAACCTGCAGAGGAATCAGCCCTGAGAAAACAGCATGGAATCCTTCTTTAATAGATGCTTTTGGGGACGCCTGGGTGGCTCAGTTGGTTGGGCGACTGCCTTTCGCTCAGGTTATGATCCCGGAGACCCGGGATCGAGTCCCGCATCAGGCTCCCAGCTCCACGGGAGTCTGCTTCTCCCTCTGACCTTCTCCTCGCTCATGCTCTCTCACTGCCTCTCTCTCAAATAAATAAATAAAATCTTTAAAAAAAAAAAAAAACTTAATAGATGCTTTTGCTCAGGCACAGGAAATCATGGAGAAAGGGGATTGTAGGAGTTATTTCACCAGAGATTCTGTGAGCTATGGATGTAAAAGTACCACAGAGGGAAGCAGTGAATGTGTTCTTTACTCTTTAGCACAAATGCAGATAGCTTCGATACCTGTACACATAACAGACCCTCTGGGAGAGACAGGCCTCTGGTGTGGACACCAGCCTTCTCTGTTGGTCCCAGCACCAAGCCAGTGCTGTGCTCTCTCAGCATCACAGGCTGCTCTCACAACAGCAGGGGTGGTACCATGTGGGAACTGTAGCTGCCAGACTGATTTATATGTGAGATAGCATCAAAGGACTCTAAGATAAGCAAGGTAAGATTTGCAGGGCGAGCCTCCAAGTTCCTGGTCAGAAGGGAACAGGAGCTAAGGAAGCTTAAATGAACTGTTACTACAATTTCTTTATACCCAGATAGTTGTGAGGCCTAGAGAGTCTTTGTTTTGTTTTTCTACGAATAGTCTTTTAACAAAAAAAACTGCACAAATTGAAGGCATACAATTTGATCATTGTGACATAGGCATACACCAGTGAAACTATCATCACACTCATGATAATGAATGTAAAAATTACCCCCAAAAGTTTCCTCAAAAAAAAAAAAAGTTTCTTCATACCCCTGTATAACCTTCCCTCCTCCTCCCTGCACCCCAACACAAGACAACTACTGAAGCTTTCTGTCCCACAAATGAGTTTGCATTTTCTAGAACTTTATGAAATCATATAGAATGTAGTCGTTCATGCCTGGCTTCTTTCAGCATAATTATTTTGAGATTCATCCATATTGTTGTATGTATCATTAGTCCATTCCTTCTTATTGCTGAATACTATTCCATTGTATGAATGTACCATACTTTGTTTATTCATTCACTTGTTGATGACATTGCGTTGTTTCCATTTTTAGTAATGACAAATAATGTTGCTATGAATATTCCTGTAGGAATACTGGTAGAAACCCATGCTTTTATTCCATGCGGGTAAATAAAAACCTGGCAGTGGAAGGGCTAGATCATATGGTAGTTACATATTTGACTTTTTACAAACCTGTCAAATTGTTCCTCAAAGTGTTTGTACCATTTTGCATTCCCATCAGCAGTGTATAAAAGTCCTATTTCTCCTCCATCACCATCAACACTTGGTAGGGTCAGTCTTTTTCTTTTCAGACATTCTTATAGGTGATAATGAGGCCCAGAGAGTCTAGGGTTACATTGGTATCTTCTTCAGCACCCAGAACAATGCCAGTCATAGAGAAAATACTTGTTGCTTGATTGATGAGTCTTTTTACACTAAATAGAACTAGTTACAAGTTGGTTTGGCCTGGTCTTGCCTCTGGAGACAAGGTTGTGACAAAGTTGCTGAGGATTTTAAAAAAGAAAAATCTGGTTCACCACTGCTCCACTGGAGATCAACTAAGACCCAATCCATGAGAAGTAGAAAGGCCAAGCCACACTGCCTTTACACCAAAGTATTTGAAAGTTTACCATATTTTAGGAGGGCCCTGGATACACGGACCCTGCACTTCTCAGAGTAACTAGATCAATGAGGGGTCTAAGAAGCAAGCAATGTGAGGAGCAGTTAGAGAAGGCTTAGGGGAGCATATAAAAGATGTCATCACATTCCTGAGAGGCTCTCCTGCAGTATCAGAACATCTATGCATCTTTGAGAGCATATTTTGGATAAACAGAAGGAACTCACAGAGTAGCTCATAGCTTTTGGTCCACCAGAGGATGAACATTCTAATGACAGAGATTTCCAGCTGTAGAGTGGGCTGCTTCACAAAGATACAAGTGTCTCATTTCTCAAATCACCCTCATCTTTGCAAGAACACAACAGAAGTTACTCCTAACCTGAGGAAGAGAAAGTACTAGGAAAACAGCACCCAAATTCTAAAAGGTAGAAGGTCAGGCACATATTAGGAGTTTCCTAAAGTCTTTGATTGATGAAAAATGAATGAGCGAGGACAGAAAATGCTAAATTAGACGTAAGAGAGAATGCACTGAAGCAATCCCAGTGGATGGTGATAAAGTAATGAGTCCCAGAGTCTGGCTCAATTAGAGTGGTGAGAGTTGGGTTGGAAGATTTCCCAGAATATTAAGTAACACTTTGCATGAGGCCAGCTCAGCTGGGAAGAGAGAAACTTTGGAAGAACTTTATATAAGGGTCTACTACTCAAAAAGCCACCAAGTTATCCAATATAAAGAGAAGCTCACCTCCCAAACTGCCAACTTCAGAAGTCCAGAAGAGAATATTCCTAAGAACTGAAGGCCAAAGGAAGATCACTTTATAAAATTTCCTTTTTTTTAAGATTTTATTTGTCAGAGAGAGAGAGAGGACAAGCAGGAGGAGCAGCAGGCAGAGGGAGAAGCAGACTCCCCACTGAGCAGGGAGCCCAATGCTGCACTCGATACCAGGACCCTGGGATCATGACCTGAGGCGAAGGCAGACACTTAACTGATGGAGCCACCCAGGCGTCCCTCTTTATAAAATTTTCCTAGAAAATTGGGAAAGACATTTTTTAATGTTTTAAATGTTTTTTTAATGTTTTGCAACATGTTTTAAATGTTGCAGCTGAGGAGGAGGTGGAACTAGGAAAACAGCACCCAAATTCTAAATAGTCTATGGTCAGACACATACTAGGAGTTTTCTAAAGACTTCATTTAATGAAACTGAAGAGTGAGAACAGAAAATGCTAAATTAGACTTTAACGGAGAATGACAAAAGTAGTATATGTTTGTTGTAGAAATTGTTTAAAATAAAATTACAAATAAGAAAATTAAAAACATCTGTGACCCCACTACCAAAATATTTCTATCATTGACATACTGGTAGATATAGAGTCAGTCTTTTTTATTTTTATAAAATGGAATCATAATACAGATACTGCTCAGTAACTGAAATCCAGACAAAATGGAAAAATACATATTTACTTCATTTGTGTCTATCAGTTTACATTATTATTTTATGAAGAGCTCTTAAAAGCTAACAATAAAAGCTGAACTCTTTCAATAAAAAAAGGTAAAAGTCGTTAACAGGAAATTAATGAAATGTTTTTAAAGTGAAAATAGCCAGCACTAGTCAAAGTGTGGGAAAGTGGGCACTTTCATACAAGGCTGGTAGGAATATAAAGGGACACAGCCTTCCTGGAGGGCAATTTGGCAATAGAGTGCCATAAACCGTTGGACCCTGAATTCCACTTTTAGAAATTCATCCTAAGGAAATTTCTCTCCAAGATTAAATAAATTTGCCTCTATTTTCTTGTGCTAATTTTATGATGTCACTTTTCTTTATGTTTAAGCCTTTTATTTATTTGGAATTTAATTTTGTATGAAGTAGAGAACATAGCTTTTTAATTTTTTCTTTTTCTAAATGGCTTATTGGTTCCCAAACACTACTTATTAATCAATCCACTTTCCCCTTCTGATTTTAAATACTGGAGTTTGACTTTAAAATGTAATCTGCTACCTCTCAGACAACATTTGAGGAAATCCTGTTCCCTCCCTCAAATCTATAAGAGGATGAATACGTCACTTCCCTCTTTTTACTTTGTTTCTAAGAATTCCTTCTTTCCAAACTCTGCAAGGCCACTAGTTCTGCAAGGCCACTATAAAAATTTCCAGGGCCTGAGGAGAAAGCAGAACTACCTAATATGGGGAAATCTAGGAAATGCTTACCTACTCAGTTCAGTCTATCCTATATGATGACTCAAACTCTCTAAATCATCATTTTCCTCCCCAAACTACTTCCTCCTCCAGAGTTCTTTATCATCTTGATGTCATCCTAGAGTCCCTCTTTCTACTCTCCTGCACACCCAGGACATATCGCATCAGTTCTTCCTTCCTTGCATGGGCCTTTCAGGTCCATTCCCGATGTGGTGTCCCATGTCTGTTTCCCTCAGCCCTGGCTCTCCTGCCTTTTACCAGGAGGAGCAGACCAATCTCGTGGTTTCACTCACTTCCTGGACTAATCCATTGAACTCACCACAGTGAGACTCCTGCATCACATCATTGCTCTGCTTGAAACACTCCAGGTGTTCTTCATTGCTCATAAATGAAAGTCCAGACATTACACTAGGCAAGACCCACTACAATTTGGTCCTACCCCACCTACCTCTCCCATCTTTTCTCCTTATTCTGACACAGCACTCTGTCTCTTAAATACTCTGTCAAATGTTTATTTCCTCTTCTATCTCTAGTCTGAACTGGATTTAAGGTTGTTTATTCAAGGGGCACAGGGTGGCATAGTCAGGTAAGTATCCGACTCTTGGTTTCAGCTCAAGTCATGATCTCAGGGTCATGGGATCAAGAGCCTTAGCAGGCTCTGCGCTCAGCAGAGTCTGCTTAATACTCTTTCTCCTTCTCCCTCTGCCTCTCCTCCTCCAAAATAAATAAACATATTTTTAAAGGATATTTATTCAAGTATTGAATAAAGTGTTATACTGCCCAGTCTTAATTTTTAAAATTTTAAATTTCATTGCACCTTAACGGCCATGTATTTGCTTTTCTCCATGGATCAGAAGCGCAGCCCTGCTTTTTCCAAGCTCTTCTTTTAAAAGATATAAATATGTCTGTAAGTTGCACCATATTAGGTCCTGGAAATTTTACATCAAATATTTTACCAGATCACTTTCCTCCAAGTCAAGAAAGATCTGGGAACAGAATAGGACACTGGTGACTGAAAAAAAAAAGTGCTGAAACAAAGTCAGAAGAAGCTAGAAGGAGCAACAAGACATGCCACATGAGAGCCCACCATGATGCGGCTGCACTGGAAAGGGTGTGACACACCAACTGCACCTCCATGCAGATGGACAAGACAGTCAACTCTCGACTCCCAGGACACCACATTCCACGTTTCCTCCTGACAAGCAGGGCTTCTGCTTCCCAGTTGCCCTGACTGCCATCCCTGGATGCACAGCTTTGACTGGTGGGGGTGCCTCACCTCCACACCCTCCCCCGGGCCTCGTGCCCACTGCCAAGACTCCATGCCTTAGCCTATTGACTCTTCCAAGCTTCAAATCCATGCATGCAACTCCCATGGGATTTGCTTCATGAGAGCCTCACAGTCCACTCCACTTTCTCCAATTCTGCCAGCATTTCTCTCAGAATATGGTACTTCAGTATTCCTGACTGCTGCTTCCAGAATATGTACAACTCAAATATCTCATCTGTCTAAGGGAGTGCACTTTTTGTTGAGTTGTCTATCTTCCTCACGCCCTACTTCTAACCAATCACCAAATCATGATGATTTGACCCTTCTAATAATTCAAATGCATCCACTTCTCTCCATCTCCACAGCCACCACACAAGTCCAAAGCCATTATCATTTCTCACCCAGACAATTCATTAACCTTCTCCCCACGGTCTCTCCTCTTTAGAATCCAGACAGATCTTTTAAAAACACAAAACTAATTTTGAGAATCGCTTGCTTAACACACTTCAAAACTGCCTTCAGGATATATCCAGTGTCCTTAACCTATTTGAAAGGTTACCTGTGACCTGGCCATGTCCACCTCTTCAGCCATATTTCCTGCCACTTTGCTCTTCAGTCCCTGGGCTTCTGCCACCCTGGCCCTTTTCGGTTTCAGAAGGACACCAAAGTCCTTCTAGCTTTCAGGCCTATGCACCTGCTGTTCCCATTGCCTGAGACACTAACCTCTTTTCTCACATCTACCCACACCTTCATCTGGATAAATCTTACCCTTCCCATCCATGATGCTGCCTTCTCAGAGAGACTTTCTATGACCTTTCAGACTAGATTAGGTTTTCCTCCCTCTCCCCTTCCACTTCCCCTGCATATATCTCCAGAGCATCTCACACTACCGCTTTCTTCAAAGTTGCAACTATGATCATGCATGCCTCTCCACCAGTGGAGATACAACTTACATTCTACTTAGAATTCCTTTAACTATAACCTAATTTTTGGTTAGCCACATTGGAAATTCCCTGCAGCTAATCTATGTTTTCCATTCTGTGTCAAAGAAGGGCCTGGACTAGAGGAGTAAAGAAAGCTCTAATTCCATGGATGGGGGAGTAGGCGATAAATCCCAAAGGGGTCACAGCCTGAGCAAAGGTATAGAATCAGGAGAACATTGGATATTTTGAGAGAAAGGAAAGGAAACTAACATTGAACTAAACACTCTCACAAACACAATCTCATTTAATCCTTCCAAAACCCTATGAAGTAAGAATCACTAGCCCAGTTTTATAGATGAGGCAACCAAAGCCTTCTTTTATTCTGTTTGCACTGTAGTCATCTGTGCAGATCTTCCCCACAAGTTAAAAGCTTATTAAGGGCAAGTGGAATTCTTTGCTACCTCTTTACCCATGGCCTCTGATACAACACCTCACTATGAAGCAGACTGCCAAGCTGGCTTCATGAAGGTTTCATTCAACTCTGCTCTGTGGAACTCCTGCTCTCCTCTGCCAAGTCCTGCTCCTGAGTCTAGGCTCTCTCAGTCTGCTCTTCTCTCCCAGGGGAGCTAGAGTGCCTTTGAGCAACCTTGAAGAGGATATAATGACCTTCAAGGAACTGCACTAAGATCCCATGGATAGCAGAGTGCAGAAAAGAGAAAGTAAGATCACATTTCTTCCTTGGATATTCATCTTTTTAAATCAAAATACTGCAAAACTTGTCTAGACTTTCTGATTCAGGAACTTAAACTCCCTTTTCTTAAAGGTGATCAAGGTTCCAGATGATCCTTCATCTGTATCAAGCCTGAGTCATCATCAGTGGAGTAAAATTATCATTTCCTTCCAATTTATCAGCAACTGTTATATATTTCTATACTAGAAATGGAACTTGTTTCTATTTATACCCCGAGTGACGAATCAAATTGGCCACCGAAGTAATGAAAAAGCACGTATCTATTTGTAAAGCAACTATACATGTGACAGAAAAAAAGATTCTACAAAAGAATTCTAAGGAATGAATCCAGGATGGACCTTCAATAACCAAACAACACTTCAAGAGTGTAGAGGTACCATGAAGCCAATGTGATTATGTTCAGGGTAGTCATATAGTATGGAATGAACAGCCATGGCTGCAAAAATCCCTGTAGTCATCCAGTCCAACCTCTTGCCTTTGTAAAGAAGGAAAACTCTGAGATGTGTAGAAATGTAGGTCACACAACAACTGGTTAGGGTCAAAGCCAGATCCAAGTCTCTTACCTTTCCAACCATACTGTGTGCCACATCTGCCATTCCCTGCCCTGTGCCACAGTTGCTCTAATCAGGGGTCCATCCTCCTCAGCATCCAGGAATCTATACCAAAAGGAGGGAGAAGAGAACCAAACACTGGGCATAAGACCTTTGCTATTAATTATTTTCATGCATAAGTCAGCTTCACATCGGAGCGGATGCTTCTATTGATATTTATTAAAAAAATGTTTTGAGGGATGCCTGGGTGGCTCAGTTGGTTGAGCGGCTGCCTTCGGCTCAGGTCATGGTCCCAGCGTCCTGGGATCGAGTCCCACATCGGGCTCCTTGCTCGGCAGGGAGCCTGCTTCTCCCTCTCCCTCTGCCTGCCTCTCTGTCTGCCTGTGCTCGCTCTCTCTCTCTCTCTCTCTCTAACAAATAAATAAATAAATAAAATGTTTTGAAAAACTATAAAGTATAAGTATTGTTTTGAAAAACTATAAAACATTAACATATAAATGTTAGATGTTTAATATGATTATTATATGATTTCTATCTGGGTTTATCCAGATATTTTATTATTATTAATAAACTATCCAGCAGTTTATTATTGCCCTTTTAATTTCAGAGCTATTATATCTTTATGTGTTGACCCAGAATTTGGTCAAAATGAAAGCATCTGATTGGGCTCTTGATTCACGTTACTTGAAAATTCATCTCCCAGAGAGCAAAGAATGCAGAAAGAGGAATACTAATCTAGACACAATTCTGTCCAAGAAGGAATTGATTATGTGAAAGAGGAATTTTGAGATAAAGTGATGTGACCTTGGAGTTTGTGATGGAGAAGGGAAAGATAGTTATACATAGTAGTAGTCAGAATAGGTTGGTTATATCAGAGTAACAAACTCTGAAATCTCAGCGACTTCACACAATTAAAGATTTGTTTCTCACTCATGCAAAGTCAAATGAGGTTGTTCTAGTCTCATCCATTTGCAACCACACCATCTGGAAGACGTGACTTCCAAGGTTGCTGCACCAGTCGAAATTGAAGACGATGGAAGTACACACAGGCCCTTGATCGCATAAGCCTAGAAGTATAACAAATCATGTCTCACTTCCTGTTCACAATGCTTTGGCCAGAAAAAACCATGGGTCCCTAATCCAACTCTGCAAGGGAGACTAGGAAATGAAGACAGACATTTATCAAGTAATCCCACAAATTGATACTTGGTAAGGAGAGTCCACCACATATACATTCTCCAGATTTCAGGAAAGTAAATATTGAAATGTTCAAAGTATCCCATTTGTACAAAAACAATTCTATATGTGCCTTGAAAAAGGAAAGAATGAAAGAAAATACACCAAAACAGTAATAATAAATACCTCTAGTTATTTAATTGTTTGTGGGCTTTATTTTCTTTTTATATTTTTTATATTTCCCTAGCAATGCTTAATAATCATGGTTTAGAATCCAGAAAAGTAATCCAAGGTTTTTTTTTTTAATTGTGAAACAAGTTCAGACCAGAGACAACTCTGACTCCATAAAGAAAATGAGTCAAAAGAAAAGGGAATTTCTTTAAAATGCACTTCTGATTAGGTAATCACAATTAGCAAGAAGAAAAGTAAGAGACAGGCACAGACATGACTGCAGTCACACGGAAGCTCTCTGACGAACTCTGATTTTTAAGTGCATCTGTGAAAGACAGTGTGCCAAGGGAGAAGGCAACGAGAGGGCACAGCCCTATGAACGACCATCCCAAAGGAGAGAGAAAGGAAACTTAGAAACAAAAAAAGCACATAAATTAGGGCAGAAATAAGCTAAGGCAAAGAGAGGGAATCACAGCTAACCGGGGATTTGGTGGCCCAACATGAAGGTGTCCTTTCCCACTACAGGCTTCTGCCAACTTGAATTTCTCTATCTACTCCAAGCCACAGCCATCCCTATTCTGAGTTCCCAGAGCATTTGCCCAAAGTTTACCCAAAGCTGAATGGGTAAAGACCTTAGTGAGCTCTACACAGGGCCTTCAGTGTCTACCATTTGCCTCCCTCATCATCCTCACCTGCCACTCCACTGGCCCTGCCTCTCTGAACTCCAGCCTCCAATGCCCTACTTTTACTTATTTGATCCCCAAAGCCTTTGCTCATCCTGGAATATTCCCTCCTCCCTCCCCATTGAACTACCCACTCCCAGTCTAAGACTAGCTTCTTTGTTCATGCCTTTTCTAAACTTATCTTCGTTTGTTTATCTGCTTATTTTACAGGATTATCCTTGAATGTCTTCACTGTCAGCCTCCACGAAAGCAAGAACAATGGCTGGTTGTGCTCCCTGAATGGGGTTTCATCCTTTTTAGCCCCTTTTTAACTTATAAATGAGAATTCATGGGAGACATTGTTTTTCCACCTTATCCCTCTTTGCTAAGGAGCCAGTGTCACTGGGTAGTATGGTATTTTGAACCAGAAATCATGAAATGCAGTTTTCATTTTTGCTCCCACTCTCACACAAACTCTACATGTGACCTTGCAACCCTGACATTTCCCCTCTCTGAAACTGCTTCCTCTTTTATAAGATGAAAGTTTAACCTAGATATTGTCTGAGGTACATGTTCCAATATATCATTCTAGATCCTTCAACAGACTAACAAGACAAAGCAGAAAAACTTAGAAATTAAAAAGAGCAAAGAAAAGGAAGAAGTCACACTAAGTAAAAGAGACAGCCCAGTAGTTGCTTGAGCCTAAGCTCTGGTGTCTGAATTCCATTTCAGCAATTTGGTAAACTCAAAATCTTAGATTGGTTAATCTCCCCGAACTTTGACTTCCTCTTCTATAAAATGTGACAAGAATACCTACCTCACAGGTTTAATGCAAAAATTAAATGAGATAAAGTATTAGAACACCTGGAAGACTACGTTAGGTCGTTTCCTTCTTCCCATCCCACTGTCACAGAATTTAAAACCAGGTTATAATTAAATAGGGCATGAATTGAGACAAAAGGCTCAATTGTCTCTGTATGTAACAATGGTTTATGCACACTTCATTCCTCCAAAGAAGCCTTCTACAACTTAAAAACAAATAACTGCATCCCCTGAAAAATTCACAGGGAAGAGCTATATTTTTTCATTCAAGCAATGCTATCAGATCCAACTGCATGCAATGATTTTAAAGTTGCTTCCAAAGATGTTTACATGGTAAACATCTTCATGGTACAACGGCAAGAGCACAGCTTTAAGTCCATATCCAGGGGCGCCTGAGGGGCTCAGTGGGTTAAAGCCTCTGCCTTCACCTCAGGTCATGATCCCGGGGTGCTGGGATAGAGCCCATCATTTGGCTCTCTGCTCAGCAGGGAGCCTGCTTCCCCCCCCCCACCTGCCTGCCTCTCTGCCTACTTGTGATCTCTGTCTGTCAAATAAATAAATAAAATCTTAAAAAAAAAAAAAAAGTCCATATCCAGACTCCATCACTGACCATGCACTCAGCTATGTTGACCACCTTCACCCTTTTCTTCTACGTCACAGAATAAAATGAGATTTTCACTGGAGGAGGAGGGGAGAGGAAAGGGGATATTTCAAACCATTTCTTTCTTCATCTTTTCTTTTAAACAAAAAAACTGAATCAATAAACGACAAGGTGTTCGAGGCTGAAAAGACCTGCAAGAATGATCTCTTTCAGCCCGTCACTTGGCATTCAGTGGAAGTAAGAGACTTGAGCAGCTAAATACAGTGAAAAGAGAAGGTTGGACTTGGAAGAGAAACCTGAGGTTAGAGGGCTGCCTCTGCCAGTTTTGTGACCCTAGGTTGGCCACCTTAATGTCTTCAAGGGCCCTCAGCTATGAAAAGAGATAGTAATCACTACCTCTGTGGGGTAAGTGTGGAGCCAGTAAGACAAAGCAAGGGAGAGCCCTTTGTGAGGTATAAAGCAGTTTTCAAATGAAAAGCACCACTATGATTCTTTGGACCCTCGACCTCCAGGCTTATAGAGTGTATCCACTCACCCACTAAAGCATATCATTTCATCTTGCATATCTAATTTTATAAATCCTGAGAGAAAAACGCTTATGTCTAACAAACACTCTGGCACAGAATAAGTACACAATAACTTTTTTTTTCTGTATGATCTAGGTGGAAAAGGACTAAAGTTTTTGAAGTCTCCTCAGAGTCAAGAGGTGGGTATTTGAAGTCCCCAAAATTCCTGTCACAGGACAGCCCCCAAAGACCCCCTAGGCTCCAGCAGAGCTCCACCTAGCACGTTTCTCTCTCTATTCCCCAGGAGGAGTTGGTCCGATGATGAGGCTTACTTACAAGTCAGTCTTGGTATACACATACAGAAAAGTAGATTCCCCAAAACTAAAGGAGGACTTCTGACTCTCTAAACCACACCCATGTTGTTCTTCCTTTAAAAGCCAGTTTCCAAAACGGTCAGATGAAGGAAAAAGTTAAGTGAAACCTCAACCTGAGTTATCTGTCTAAAAATTCCAACTGTCCTTGAGAAATTCAACAACCACATTTAGGGAATTCTAATTCTCTACAACAGAGGAGGAGCATAGGCCAGAATGGGTGTTACCACTAATGGTGAAACCAAGGATGTTTTCCTGGATTACCAAACAGACGCTCTACATTCCTCCCAGAAACTAAATATCTTCAGGGTTTCAAGGGAGGCCTTCACCTGAAAATGTCCTCCCTATTGAAGTTTTCAAACCGGTATCTTCATAAGAACTATATTTTCTTTGGTGAATTATGGTGTTACAATGATGACTATACAGGATCCCAAGTGACAGAAGCCATTATTAGCTTTGTTTTTATTTCCGCTCAGTTGCATCTCCATAGCAGCCCACATTCACAGTGTGCTTTGCAATTGTTTCTTGGTAATAGCCTCACAAGATGCCCGGGAGGCAGAAAGAATAACCAGGATTGATATCTGTGTTGCCTGAAGGAGAGCCACAGACATAGAGAATTGGCTACCATCACCATTCAAACAGGATCCATCCCGAGACATCCAAGATCTGCCCCAATCCTGTCCTAAATTTACATTGTCTACATCTAGGATACAATACTTTTGTGGCTCTTGTTTATAACGATTGTGACCAGGTCTGAGACCAGGAGGATCTGGACTGGCAATAGAATCAGAATCAGAGATTTTGCACTTAGGATAGACCTTAATGATCATCTCACCAACCCCATTACTTACTCTTAAACGAGACTAGAGAAAATACTTTTCCCAACTCACACAAGCCACTTCACTCCCAGTTCTGAGTGGTCTTGCCTTTTTATACCATATTACATTGCAGTGCCTACTCTTCTCTCTTTACCTTCTTGTTCCCCTCCTCTACCCTCTTTTTCCATCAGTTTTCTCAATTTAAAAATTTACATTGCTTAAACTCCAAACAGGAGACCTTCAACATTTGTCTGCCAAGAGTCTGATGTTCTACCACCTGAACTGGACCAGCCTTAGGATACCAAAAAAAGTCTTTGATAATAACAACCAGGCAATACTGATGTAGTGTGTATATAACAGTCCCTCCCGTGCCCTCAAACTCTATCCTCAAATGCAGCTACCAGCTTTTGCCAGGGCCTTGCCCATATTTCCCTGAGTCTACAGCTATCCTCACACGCCTTAGGTCTATTCTATTCTATTCTTCTAGAAAAGACCAGACTTCCCTTTGGGCCCCGACAGATGGCCACTTTGCTATAATATGGCCAGGGCAGAGAGTTCTGTAGGAAATGGGTCAACAGTATTCAGAAGAGTAATGGTTATCACTTCTATCTCCCCTACCGGGCCCTAACAGGAGGCTGTCCCCCCATACTCAGAGTGATTTATGCCTATTCTGCAAATGTCCCTCTTCAGAAAAGATAGATCATTTTCCCTCACAGCCAATCCTTATCTGCCAGGGGCTGCCAAACATTCCATCAATTCACAGTTAGCCCTGGCGTACAAAAAAACAAATTAAGCTAAAACACAGAATACAGTTCTTAAGCTCCTCTCCAACTCCGGCCATCTAGAATTCTGATTTTAGGAGTTCTCTCTTCCTCCCAACCATATGTTTTTAGAAAGTTAACATTTCTGGGGTGCCTGGGTGGCTCGGTGCGTTAAAGTCCTCTGCCTTCGGCTCAGATCACGATCCCAGGGTCCTGGGATCGAGCCCCACATTGGGCTCTCTGATCAGCAGGGAGCCTGCTTCCCCCTCTCTCTCTACCTGCCTCTCTGCCTACTTGTGATCTCTGTCTGTGAAATAAATAAAATCCTTAAAAAAAAAAAAAAAGAAAGAAAATTAACATTTCCTGCCCTTCTTCCCTTTTTCTAAGAATACATTATTATAATTGTTTAGAGCAAAGCCATAAATAAATGAGCCAAGTTAGAAATTCCTGGAATCTCTGCAAACAACACTAGTATCAAATATGTAATCTGTCATTATTTGGTCAGTTTCCGGGTGAAGTAACAAAAAAAAATACAATTCTTCCCTGTAAATTCCCCATGACGCATACAGGCCACGCCTACTCCAAGAAGACAAAAAGGCGAAGTAACCCGACTAGGGCTAAGTCTCCAGACAGAGAGGGAGTCATTTCATTGGCACCTGAGTCAGCAAAGGTATTGTCCTTATCACATCCTTAACTTTTAAAATATATTTTGCTTTTCTATTTGGCCATTGTCTCTCAAACTGCCTTCTCTGAAGTACACGCCTCTTCCTTCCTTTCTTGTCTGTCCCTGGTTTGGTGTGTGAGTTAGAATCACAGTCAGACTTCAGAAAATAATTCTTTCTATTGACAGGGAGCTGAGGGACAGGAGAACTGGTTTCACATGAGGGCATTGGTCGGCGCAGCCAAGCCTTCCCTTGGAGGGAGTCTCTACTACTAAAACTATTAGGGGAAAACTAGAAATTTCCAAATATGTCTCTTTCTTGCATCTATATAAGGCAAATACCTAATTCTTGTGGGCTTTTTTAATTTATCCAAGCTTTCATTGAATGTCTACTGTATACAATGCATTGGGAGGGCACAAAAAGAACACAGAAGTTTTAAAAGAAGTTTATAGTCTAAGAAAGGAGGCAGATACATATGAAAATAACTCAAGGGAGCGAAAAGAAGAATGGGGAAAATGCTGAGTGTAGGTTAAGTCATTCATTAAGCTTCTCAAGAAGCACAAGGCAGAGGTGATTCCCCTTGCAGGTGTTTGGGTGGTAGCTGGCTAGGCTGACAGCCACCCGTGTTCTCTGTTGCAGAAGTCAAGATGGCCAAAGTTCCTGACCTTTTTGAAGACCTTCAGATCTTCAAAAGGGACCTGGAGAACTGTTACAGGTAGGAAATTAATTCTATCTCTTATAGTTTAATGAGGGGATCAAGGTATATTAGAATCTATCTAGCAGTTACAGGAACTAGCATGGAGCCAGACTGGCAGAGGTTTAGAGATGCGTCCTACTTCTGAAGTCAGGGCAGGTTCAGCAAAGATCCGGAAAAAGTAAGCATCTTGCATGTTACACTGAGATGACACTGACAGGGTGACAGCCATTTTAGGGAAATTATTTTTACAGTCTCCTGAGTCCTAGTGAATTTCAACACCTACTTAGACACAGCCTCAGTCAGGTTCACATGACCTGATACTGTAATGGGTTTTAATGGACTGCCAGAGAGAGAAACCAAATTCTGATCTGGATATCAATCTGGAAGAGGTAATGGCTCCACAGCAATTTGAGCCTGTAAATGTACATACACAGTCAAACCTCATTCAGACATAAGGGAAAGGTAAATGAATAAAATTAAAATTTATAGGATATGTTAAACAAACACGGTATTCCCATTACTAATACAAACTATGCTATCAAAATGTTGCTGTATAGTTCCCAAGTATAAATTATTAAATGTTTTACTGAATATATGAAAGCAATGTATAACACATGACTTATTTGGTTAAAATTAAATTTAATTAAAATAAATTAAACTAAAATGAGGTGCTTCAAAAAGCATTTCTCTCTTGAGGAGGTTAACATTTTTCCCTGAAATTCAACTCCAGTTCTTCAATTTGTTAGCCAAGCCCCATTTTTGGAGTTAAAGCACAGGTAAAGTTCAAGAGCAGTCCTGATGATTACTAATTCCAAATTAGCAAGGCACAAATTACTGCATATATGTATGTATATATAGAAGTCCTTAATTTTCAAAGAGGACAGTAATGACTATGTGTGTATTACCCAAAGCTAATGTGGTCATTAAAATACATTGCCCAGTGACAGCAGAGATATAACAAACAGAATAACATTCTCATTGTCTTGTTTGACAGTGAAAATGAAGAATACAGTTCTGAAATTGACCAACTCTCTCTAAGTCAGGTAAGCAAATGACTGTAATTCTCATGGGATTGCTGTTCTTTTTATTATTAATATATAATTCATTATTTGTTTCAGGGGTACTTTCTGTGATTCATCAGTCTTATATAATGCCCAGTGCTCATTACAACACATAACTTCCCCAGTGTCCATCACCCAGCCACCCCGTCCCCCCACCCCCCTCCCCTCCAGCAACCCTCAGTTTGTTTCCTAAGATTAAGAGTCTCTTATGGTTTTGTCTCCCTCTCTGGTTTTGTCTTGTTTCACTTTTTCCTCTCTTCCCCTATGATCCTCTGCCTTTGTTTCTTAAATTCCACATATAGGATTGCTATTCTTATGTAGTATTTTCTCTACCAGGAGAAAACAGCAATAGCTTGAATCCTAGAAGATTTTATTTTGCCCTCACTAGAGGTTCAGATACATACATTTCTTCATCATAAGTGAGACCAACTGCCTCTCTACACTAATAGTTGATGACATTCTCCATTCTCAACAGATTTTCTAAGGGAAAGGTGGGAGGGAAATGGAGGGAAAGACAAGAGGGTTGGGAGTGGGGGAAGAAGAGAGGGAATGGGGAGAAGATTGATGAAATAGAGAGCCTTCTCACTAAATCTATTGGATAAGACTTCTACTGAAAGGGATCTCATTCAACAATTATATGTAGCCCCTCAGTTTCCATTTTCCTTCCTCATAGAAATCCTTCTATGATGTGAGCTATGACCCACATCATGAGGACTGCATGTCTCTAAGAACCTCTGAAACCTCAAAGACATCTCAGCTTACCTTCAAGGAGGATGTGGTGATGGTGGCAGCCAACGGGAAGATTCTGAAGAAGAGACGGTTGAGTTTAAATCAATTCATCACTGATGATGACCTGGAAGTTATTACCAATGATACAGAAGAAGGTAAGAGGTCAAGTGCAAATAATATCTTTGTTTTCCATTGTTAAACAAATGGAGACAACAGAGCACAGGAGAAAATAAAACTGAGATTCGAGTAACAAGAGGGCAACCAGGCATCGGTTTGGTAACTATAAGGAAGGAAAATTAATGTTTATCCTTCTCCAGTGGGGAGAGAGGACCAGTGACCTGAGTCTACCGAATACTTCCTCATGGGCTCATATTGTGGCCATATTGTAAAGGTCATGTGATTTTTATCCTTATGGCAGAAAGCAGAAAACTGTTGGTGGGTGACCACTTAAAAGCTATATTCCTCCAGATATAACCATACCCCTTTGGGTAAGCTATTTAACCTTCTTGTGCTTTAGTCTCCTCTACTGTAAAATGGAGATAATCAGAGTCCCTACTTGTTGTGAAGATTGAATGCATCAATACTTGTAAGCTCCTGGACTAGAATAATGCTTAGTACCTAAATACCCAATAAACGTTAGGTATTGTCATTACTACTCCTCCTCCTCATTACCACTACTACTACCTTTGTTAATACTACCAACACTGCTACTTTATTAATGGCTGCATTATCTCTACACTTCACAACAATCTTACATTCTCATTTTACATAGGAGGAAACTAAGCTCAGTTACATAAGTCACATAGTATGTAAGTAGGAGAGCTTTACACCAAATTTAGTTCTGGTTTTAACAGTCAGGTTTATTTTCCCATGCCTCTCCTGTATAAGCCTCTACAAGAAACATAAACCAAACATTTTTTAAATAAGAGCTTTTTTTTTTTTTTTAGTTTTTTGTTTGTTTGTTCTGGAAGCTTTTGTGTTTTTTTTAAGATTTTATTTATTTATTTGACAGAGAGAGAGATAGCAAGAGAGGGAACACAAACAGGGAAGCGGGAGAGGGAGAAGCAGGCCTCCCGCCGAGCAGGGAGCCCGATGCGGGCCCGATCCCAGGACCCTGGGATCACGACCCGAGCCGAAGGCAGACGCCTAACAACCGAGCCACCCTGGCACCCCTAAATAAGAGCTTTTTAAGGTAACAGGTAAACACTAATAGACATTCACCTAGAAAATAGGAAGATACAAGAAAATGTAAAAAAGAAAATAAAAACACTAAGAGTTTTGGCACTGCCAAGATTAGAGAAAATACTTAAGTATTTGATTAAGGGTCCATCAGCAAATTAAAGTCTTTTTCATGTACCTACACACATATAAACAAGCATTATTAGAATTATATGCAGTTTTATATTCAGCTTCTTTCACTTAGCAATATACCAAGGGCATTCTTGGGTACCAGGTTTTCAAATTATAATAGATAATGAACATCCATACCAATAACATCCATATCATATCTTCATTTTTATCACCAGTTCCTTAGAATAGATGCTAGACGTAAAATTACTCAGAACCATGAGGATTTATGAAGCTGTTGTTATACACCACTGTCCAGAAAGGGGAGTAGACATTTAGACCTGTATCCTCAGGGACATATAATTCATTTTTTTCTCAGTGTATTCATTTGAAAAATGTAGATAGTGAATGCTAGCAGTCTCCCTATTTCCTTAAAAAAACCTCCAAACAATCAAAATGAGAATATTTAATAAATAATCTCTTTTTAAAAAATTACTCCCTGAGGAATTGAAGTTTAAAAAGAAGTAAGTAACCATGAGGATAATCCTAGAAACCACTTCTGCTGACGGGGTGACTTCTCTTCTCTCTCAGTTTCTTCACCTGGATTAAAATATTCCTAATGTCCCTTCTATAGCTACTTCTGATGCTTGTATTAGAGCAGATATATCATCTGTGTTTATACATAGACATTAATCTGAGCTTGTATAATGGCTTTAGAAATCATGAAGCCCAGATCAGCAGCATACAACTTCCGTAGCAATGAAAAATACAACTACATGAGGATCATCAAATCGCAATTCATTCTAAATGACAACCTCAATCAAAGTATAATTCAACAAACAGGGGGAAACTACCTCATGGCTGCTGCATTACAGAATCTGGATGATGCAGGTAAGTGGAGAGCGGTCATCCTCCCCTCCTCTTAGTTTTGCATTTCTTTCAAACTTTCTGCTTTCAAAATATAAATCTCTCTAGATTCCTAGCTTTGCACAATTCTTCTAGAATAGGATGAAGCGCAACAACCCCCCAGTAAAGTCCTGGGCAAGGACAGGAGCTTCAGCTAAATCAGGAAGCTCCACAAGAGAGAAGTTTCCAGTCTTTGAGAGCACTGAATATAAAGCTTTCTGAGGAAGTATCTCCTTCAGTTCTCTCAGCTGTTCTCATCCTTGGTTTTAAAGATGAGGAAACGGACTCTCAGAAATATTAAATGACTTACCCAGATTTGCCAGAAGCCAATAAGGAGCAATCACTCTCCATTAGAAAGCCTGTTGCTCAAACTTACAAATAACACCAAACTAGAAAGAATCATCATCTTTGAGAACATAGTTGTGAAGCAAAACATGCAATAAGCTGAGAATATGTTCTGGAGGATGAAATTTAGTGTCCAAGAAATTTCGTCACACAAATCCAATTTCCATGGTGTACATATTTTAGCTTCAGGACATGTCCCCAGTATACAAAATTGGTTTCAGAACTCCAAAGAGGCTACTTTTTAATAAACAAACAGGGCTTTCTGGTTGGACATACTTCAGATAACGTGCTTTCTATTCTATGACATTTACAAATTATTTTGTGCTGTATTTTCCTACTTAATATTATTTCACATAATTTCCCCCACATATTGAAATAGCATATATATTTACCATGTTTAACGACACTAGAATATTCAGTCATGTTACTATGCTGGTCTCTTGGGTTTGCTCTAAGTAACTCTATTGCAAATATTGTTGTGTATATAATTTTTTCCCTATGAGGTTATTTCTTTGGATCATACCCCAAAAATGGAACTCCTGGGTTCCTAGGGATAAATAATTATACAGCTCTTATTAAGCATTGTTCTCTAAGGAAAACAACTACTTTTCAGGAGTGTATCAGCTTCCCCAAACCCCTCCATTTTAGGTTATTATGAACTCATGAGCTCAAAAGTTGAGGGGTCTTATCCCATTAATGTTACAAGAGAGTCAACAAATAGCCCCAAGGATTTATTCAACATAGAAAATTCCAGAGACACTAACCAAGTATTTACCTGCCTAGTAAATATGGCAGACATTATGAACGATACAAAGATGTTTGGAATTCCATTCTGGTATTTACACCATAGTTGGAGACTTAAATACAGATACACACAGACACGCACACACAATTTATGTAACACTTGATTTCATTCATATACAATGGATTTACTTTCTTTTTTGCTTTTCTCTTTGACAGTGAAATTTGACATGGGGGCTTACACTTCAGAAGATTCTAAACTTCCTGTGACTCTAAGAATCTCAAAAACTCGGCTGTTTGTGAGTGCCCAAAATGAAGGTGAACCTGTATTGCTAAAGGTCAGTCATTCTCAGTCCCCAATTTACCTTTATTTATATCCCATATATTTGTGAACGATCCCAATTGGCAGATACCCCTAGCAGAGTAGCACAATCCTCTTCTCTTCCTACCACAGTTTCCACCTGCCCACCTGCCCCACATGCTACTTCTCACCTATCCCCAGAGACACTTCTAGGCAGGATCTATGAGAAAGTCAAATGGAGGTGGCCAGAGTAAATAAAGGGTAAATTCCCTTCTTCCCTCTTTTTCCTTACCCTGCCTGACCCTAGCCACCTCCCATCCCAGGGCATCCATTTATTCCACCCATCTTGAACCTTACTAACAATTACCATCTGACCTATATGATGGTAGGTATTAGGACAATAGGACCTGATTCCAAGATACTCAAGCCAACTAGGAGCAGAGAGGGTTAATCACCTGCCAATGGGCGCAAAACAAAAAACAGGGAGCCAAGACTCAAACCCTGGCCTTTTGACTCTATTGCCTCTCTCTCTTCACCGGTGTCAGCATTACCCCTCCTCCCAGACCCATCTCCACTACCACCTCCCCCTCAAACATAAACACACACACACACACACACACACACACACACACACACGCCTACTATAGCCTTAGATGTTTACTCCTAAGTTACTGGTAAGTAGGTGACTCTTATTTAGTAAATGTATAATGCAGACCGCTAACTCCAACCGGGATTTTTGTAGGTGCATGTATTTCTCTACCTGGATCAAGTGAGGTAAAAGTGATATCTGCAGACTAGGGCAGTAGCTTCATTCATGAATTCATTCAACAGGCATTATTTATTGAGAGCCTTCTATTTTTCAAACATAGTGCCAACAGCTATGTAGACCATGGTGAGCCAAAGTCCCCAGCCTCATAGAACTTGGTCTTCTTGGGGACACAGACAGTAGACAAGCCAAACACCAGCAAAAAGTACAAGATGCTGTAAAGCAAATAAATAGGGTGGTGAGATAGAGAAAAATTGGAGAGTGCTTTTTACATAGAGTTCCCTGTGAGATGGGATCTGCTGGTAGGAAGGAGCATGATGCAAGAGGGCAGGTGAGGGTAAACATTCCAAAGAGAGGGATCTGAGTGCATCTAGGACCTAGAGCTTCAAGAGTTTAAATGCCAGTTTCAGAAATCAACAGGAACACTCTAAAACTGGGGCACAAAAGAAGGAGGAAAGATAAGCAGAGGCTAGTGCTTGCAGAGCCTTGCATTTGGGTTTCATTTGAGGTACAATGAAAAGGCATTAAAGGGTTTCAAATAGGGAAATGTCCTCTTCCCTTATATTTTCTAAAATGGAGACTAGATCAGCAGGAAGACAATGGAGAAAACAAAGAGCCTAACTAGGTGGTAATGATAATAGTCATGGGAGTGGGAGTAGTGAGGCAGATAGAAATAAGTAGACAGAGCTGGTTAGATTTCAGAGATAGAACCAAAAGGAGGGAGGGGAGAAAAATACATTTACTGAGATTGGAAAAAACTAGGAGAGGAATGAGTTTGGGAAATAAATTCCTTGTTACCATTGAAAACCCTTATTGACAAGGAAAGCTCAAAAGGATAATTAGTTGCTTCAGATTAAAAAGAACACAAAAGAAGCATCTCGAGTTGAAAGGTGAATTTCACTTTTCCATGAAAGTACTGTTATTCTATTCATACTGAAAAGTATAGTACGACCTAAAAAGATACAATTGTCAAAAACTATATTGTAAGGAGTCAGCTGCTAATATACTTGGAAGTGGGGGGAGGGTAAACTTTTAATTGTTGGCTTAAATATGGAGAAAAACATCTCTAATGATAAATTATTTTCCCTAAGATATGAACTGCACACTTAGTGGTCAAATGTTTAGAGGTCTCAATTGCTAGTGTTCACGTTTTATGCAAAGTGCTTTCTGCTTATGAAGGCAGGACAAGAACAATGTTTTTACTCTACCTGCCACGATATAGTGAGACACTATTGTCATTGGCAATCCATGACTAATTTGGATTTCTTTCCAGTTAAGTAAGGAAATTAACTATTATGTGTAGACTGGGCCATACCTCTAATAGGCATGTAATAAATGCTTGCTGCATGACCAAATGAAAGAAGAATCTATATCATCATATTACAGAGTCAGTGTCCTAAAGTGCTGTATTTCTCACAAAGGCCAAATATCCAGGGAGTGCACTTCAGTTCTTTGTCTGGAATCTTGTTCTCTAACATATCTCTGTTCTCCTTATCATAGGAGATGCCTGAGACACCCAAAACCATCAAAGATGAGACCAACCTTCTCTTCTTCTGGGAACGTCATGGCACGAAGAACTACTTCACATCAGTCGCCCAGCCAAAATTGTTCATTGCCACACAGGAACGAAAACTGGTGCACATGGCAAGAGGGCAACCCTCTATCACTGACTTTCAGATACTGGAAACCCAAACTTGACTCTGGGGTCTACTTACTTGTGATGTGTTGACAGTCCATATGTACTATGTACATGGAGGACTCAAATCCTTTACTCTTAGTCACTTGCTGAGCATGTGCTGAGCCTTTGTAATTCCAAATGAATATTTACTCTCTTTGTAAGAGAGTGAGCAAGGTCTAATGCAAACAACACTAATATATAATGTTATTTGTTATTTAAGAACACCCTATACTTTGCAAACTAGCAATCAGTTTAATTATTATTCTTCATAACAATCTTGGGAGGACTGGGGCTACTGACTATGGCTACCAAAAAGATTCTACCCATATTACAGATTGGTTAAGTAACTGAGGCATTAGAAAACTAAATACCCACAACAGCAGTTGGAATGAGAAGCCATATGCCTAGGATCTCATTCCAACTATTTGCCTTTAAGTTGCTGATGGACCCTTAATCAAATACTGTAAGTATCTGGGACCTCAGTTTGATCATCTTTAAAACAGAGGAGATGATACTTATATCCTTCCTGCCTCAACAGTATTTTATGCTAATCAATGAGATCAGTCTAATAAAATACTTCTTGAATGAAACTACTGAGCCTTAAGAAAGCAAAGTTATATATTTATTATAATTTATGTAGACATATATTTATAAATATATTTTTATGATAAAAATGATATTATATTTATGGCAATTCCTTAACAGTCATCCTTAACAATAGTAAAGTGTTTTTTAGGCTAAATGAGTTTGATTTAGTTAAACAAGGCACTTTGGTCTGAGTCCTGCTTTTTGTAATATGTGGAAACACTGTAATTATGATAATAAATTTATATTAATACTTTATGCTGATAATTGACTTATCTTTCATTTCTCTGCTTTTAAATTTGCTTTAGCTTTTTTGTATCATTCAATTTCACCTGCTATCAAGTCTTACTAGCTAAAATGGGATAAATTTAACTTTGGTAACCATGAGACAAGTGTAAATCTTTCTTTTCTGAAATGTAAGCAACATTCCTTCTAGGTTCTAAAAGTTGTGATCAAACTACAGCAATTTCTTTCATGAGTACTTTATAGTTTTCTGAGTACAGATTCTTTGCCTCTTTGGTTAGGTTTATTCCTAGGTATCTTATAGTTTTGGGTGCAGTTGTAAATGGGATTGACTCCTTAATTTCTCTTTCTTCTGTCTTGTTGTTGGTGCATAGAAATGCAACTGATTTCTGTGCATTGATTTTATATCCTGACACTTTACTAAATTCCTGTACAAGTTCTAGCAGATTTGGAGTGGAGTCTTTTGGGTTTTCCACATAAAGTATCATATCATCTGCAAGAGTGATAGTTTGGCTTCTTTGCCGATTTGGATACCTTTAATTTCTTTTTGTTGTCTGATTGCTGAAAGAATTATTGATGAAAGAAATTGAGGAAGACACAAAGAAATGGGAAAATGTTCCATGCTCATGGATTGGGAGAACAAATATTGTGAAAATGTCTATGCTACCTAAAGCAATCTACACATTGCTATCAAAATACCATCCATTTTTTTCAAAGAAATGGAACAAAGAATCCTAAAATTTATATGGAACCAGAAAAGACCTCGGATAGCCAAAGGAATGTTGAAAAAGAAAGCCAAAGTTGGTGGCATCACAATTCCAGACTTCAAGCTCTATTACAAAGCTGTTATCATCCAGACAGTATGGTACTATCACAAAAACAGACACATAGATCAATGGAATCGAATAGAGGGCCCAGAAGTGGGCCCTCAACTCTATGGTCAACTAATCTTCAACAAAGCAGGAAAGAATGTCCAATGGAAAAATGATAGTCTCTTCAACAAATGGTGTTGGGAAAATTGGACAGCCACATGCAGAAAAATGAAACTGGACCATTTCCTTACACCACACACGAAAATAAACTCAAAATGGATGAAAGATCTCAATGTGAGACAGGAATCCATCAAAATCCTTGAGGAGAACACAGGTAGCAACCTCTTCAACCTCGGCCACAGCAACTTCTTCCTAGGAACATCGCCAAAGGCAAAGGAAGCAAGGGCAAAAATGAACTATTGGGACTTCATCAGGATCAAAAGCATTTGCACAGCAAAGGAAACAGTCAACAAAATCAAAAGACAACCGACAGAGCGGAAGAAGATATTTGCAAATGACATATCAGATAAAGGGCTAGTATCCAAATCTATAAAGAACTTATCAAACTCAACACCCAAAGAACAAATAATCCAATCAAGAAATGGGCAGAGGACATGAACAGACATTTCTGCAAAGAAGACATCCAGATGGCCAACAGACACATGAAAAAGTGCTCAACATCACTCTACATCAGGGAAATACAAATCAAAACCACAGTGAGATATCACCTCACACCAGTCAGAATGGCTAAAATTAACAAGTCAGGAAATGACAGATGCTGGCGAGGATGTGGAGAAAGGGAACCCTTCTACACTGTTGGTGGGAATGCAAGCTGGTACAGCCACTCTGAAAAACAGTATGGAGGTTCCTCAAAAAGTTGAAAATAGAGCTACCCTTATGACCCAGCAATCACACTACTGGGTATTTACCCCAAAGATACAAATGTAGTGATCCGAAGGAACACGTGTACCCCAAGGTTTATAGCAGCAATGTCTACAGTAGCCAAACTATGGAAAGAGCCTAGATGTCCATCAATAGATGAATGGATAAAGATGTGGTACATATATACAATGGAATATTTTGCAGCCATCAAAAAAAAAAAAGAAATCTCGCCATTTGCAAGGAGATGGATGGAACTAGAGGGTATTATGCTAAGCAAAATAAGCCAATCAGAGAAAGACAATTACCATATGATCTCACTAATATGAGGAATTTGAGAAACAAGACAGAGGATCATAGGGGGAAGGGAAAAATGAAACAAGACGAAACCAGAGAGGGAGACAAACCATAAGAGACTCAATCTCAGGAAACATACTGAGAGTTGCTGGAATGGAGGGGTTTGGGAGGAATGGGGTGGCTGGGTGATGGACATTGGGGAGGGTATATGCTATGGTGAGTGCTGTGAATTGTGTAAGACTGATGAATCACAGACCAGAACCCCTGAAACAAATAATACATTATATGTTAATTTAAAAAAACAATTAAAATGACAAGCTGAATACTTAAAAAAAAAAAAAAAGAAAAAGAAAAAACCTACCTAGCTTTCTTTCCACACTTTGTGTCCCACAAAATAGTCCCTCAACTATCCAAAGAATGTAGAAAAGGGTGCGGAACTGGCCTATGTTACCCAAAGTGGGACCAATTAGCAAGAGGCTTATTTGAGCTCATTTTTAAAAAGTTTCATAGTAATCAGGGCTTTCTAATAAGGTAAGGCAATTCCTTGACACCAACAATATTCCTGCAAAGAAATACCTAATAGGATCTATAGAATACTCTAGTACTGGGTGGGAGATCAGGCAAGATAATTTGAAATCCATTCAATTACTAAGATTCCGTAAAGACCAACAGAACTCCCTCTGCTTTTCTGAAACTGTCATTAACAAGCCCCTTTCTTACTCATTAACCAAAAAGGCTCTTGCCCAGCTGCTAGTGTTAACCATTAGGAAGGCTCATGGTCCTCAACAAAGAGTCCAAAATTTTCATTAAAATAATTGTCAGTTGTTTTATTTGAAGCATATTTGTATATAATTAATGTAAATGTCAAAATGCATAAATCCAGAAACCTCTGTATGGCTCCCTGCTAAACTCCCCACTTGAGGCCAAAGTGAAAAGCTATGATAGCTTCATGCCCAGCTGAGTGCCCAACTGGTGAAGCAAATGTAGCAAACAGGGACCCAGACATGACTCCCTCTCTACCCACCTTCTCAGCATCCAGGAGAGAGGTACCCTGACATGCAGAATACCGGAAACATTCCCCAGACCTCTTCGTAAAACCAGCAAATAGTCGAAACAAGGGGCAAGCTCTGAAGGAAAACGTTTTCAGGCTGAAATAAGAGGAGTGGGGTGTGTCTAATGACTCAGGAAGACTTAAAAAGGAACCACTCTGAAAGCAGTATGGCACTTCCTCCAAAAATTAAAAATAGAAATACCATATAATCCAACAATACTCCTCTATAAACACCCCCAAAGAACTGAAAGCAGAGATGCCAACAGGTAGCTGTGCACCCCTGTTCATAGCAGGATTACTCACAGCAGCTAAAAGGTGGAAACAACCCAAGCGTCCATCCACAGATGAACGGATAAAGGTGGTACAAGAATACAAGGGAATATTCAGCCTTAGAAAGGGAGGAGATCCCGCCATGTGATGCGACATGGATGAACCTTGAGGACTTACTGCTAAGGGAAATAAGCAGACAATACCACCTAAATGGGGGTCCCTGAGTAATCAAAATCACACATAGAAAGTGAAGTGGTGCTTCCCCTCCCCCCTCCAAGGGAGGGGTGGATTTCCCCTTTAATGGGGATAGATTTTCTATTTGGGACCATAAACGGGTTTGGGATTTGGATGGTGGTGAGGGTTGTACAACACAGTGAATGTACTTAATGCCATTGGACTGTACACTTAAATCTGGTTAAAATGGTAACTTCCGTTAGGTATATATTACCTCGGTTAAAGAGAAAAAAAAAAACTTTAAAAAGAGCAGCCACCCAGCAGTACTAAGAACTTAGAGCTTTTACATTCATGAGAACGTTCACAAGTAAAACTAATATGCTGGTGACGCGCTCCGAATTCATCAGATTTGGGGTTTACCTTATTGTTTTCAGAGCTCCTGTGACCCTTAGGGTGTGAGAGGAGTAAGGCGGCCCTGCCTATGCCGCCGAGCGGGTTTTCGTAACCGACCTCACCCGACTCCACGACCGGCAGTGCACAGTCCCTTAGAAGAAACCAGCCGGACTCTCCGGCGGACGCGGTCGCAGGTCCCCGCAGCCGCCTTTAATGTCCGGGAAGCTGCACGTTCTTCCAATCAAAGGGCCCCCGGGGAGGGCTCGAAGGGTAGAGCCAACCGGAAGGCCCCTATTCCTTTTGTCCCGCCCTCCCCTGCTTCCTACTGGCGGGTTTCAAACCCACAGGAGCCAATGAGAGCGAGCAGACGCGTTGGGCCCCGTCCGTAGCTTCAGGCGCGGGCTTTGAAGAAAAACTGTCGCGGAGGTGTCATGGTGCCACCGGGGCCGTCCGCAGCCGCCGGTGAGTAAGATCGTGAGGCCCTGCGTCTTGCAGGCGCTCCAGCAGGGGCGGGGAAGAAGGGAGGCCACCGAGTCCGTTCTTTTAGCGGGAAGTGTCGGTCCGCTCCAGTGCCTCGGTCTCCCCCTTGGGCGTTTCCAGTCCAGGGAGCGCTGATGCGAACCCAGGCCCTGACCCTGGGTAGGGGAGAGTAGATGCGGAGCCAGATGCCTTATAGGCATCTTCTCCGTAATTCCTACAGCAGCTCTGCAAAGCGACGTCATTGTCATCTCGTTTAGGTGGAGAACCTGAGACCCCTTCCCCGGGTCGCACACCCAAAAGGAAGCCAAGTGCTCCCTAACCCAGATTTGGCCCCAGGGAGAGCCTGGGCGTGGTCCTCTGTACTGCCGCCTGATCTTTGACAGCGGCCAAGAGGCGGGGTCTGACCCTAAAGGGGGCAGTGGACGCGGTTGGGGGGCAAAAGGGGAGCGTGGGCACTGGAAGTTGTTTAAATCTGCACCGAGAACTGAGGGTCCTGGGTTCCCTGATCTCTTAAATGTACCTGGAGCCCTAAGTTGCCTTTCAAAATATGGCTCAGATGCCACCAACTCCCAAATGCAAACAGTGTTTTGATTGTTTCGGCAATAATACCTGTTGACTATCTGCTAGGTTATGGGCACTGTCCTAGGCACTTTACATAACAGCCCTTAAAGATGGGCATTTCTGTCTCTGTTTTATAGGTTCAGCACCCGTGAGGTTTGCTGACTTGCTAGAAGCCACAGCGCTGGGATTCTTACCCGGTCTCTCAGCCAGTGCTCTCTACACTGCCTGGCACAGTAAAATGCATAATCCTCAAAGTTGTCTCCTAGGGATGCATCAGAGCCGGATAAAACACACAGCAACTTGGTTTAAATGAAATTAAGAGTCGTTTTGCACCCCACTGTCTTTTTTTTTTTTTTTTTGCCATTATTGAATTTTAGTCTTCTCCAACCACCTATTTATTATTCCTCTCACTCATTCCCTGCTTCTGAACTCTCATAATTCTTTCTTTGACCCTTTCTTAGGATACCTAGATTTTTCCCTATACTGTAATTATTGTTGTTTATTTTATTTTCACTACTAGATTGAAACTTCCTGAAGACAGAAATACTGAATTTTCATATCCTCACAAATGCCTTGCTTAGAAAGTCACCATGCAGGAGCTCCTGGGTGGCTCAGTGGGTTAAGCTTCTGCCTTCAGCTCAGGTCATGATCTCAGGGTCCTGGGATCGAGTCCTGCATTGGGCTCTCTGCTCGGCAGGGAGCCTGCTTCCCCCTCTCTCTCTGTCTGCCTCTATGCCTACTTGCGATCTCTCTCCTTCAAATAAATAAATAAAATCTTTTTTAAAAAATCTCCAACTGAAGTTCTGCTGTTTGTTTTCCTGCCTATTTTGCAGAAGAGCGGCAGAGAAAGCTCCAGGAGTACCTAGCAGCCAAGGGAAAACTGAAGTGCCAAAACACCAAGTGAGTTTGTCTCACACAATTATGCAAGTTTTGTTGCCCTCATTCCTCTAGTAATTTAAAGCCTTTCGAAACATAGTCCTTTGGGGGTGCCTGGGGGGCTCAGTTGGTTAAGTGTCTTCCTCCGGCTCAGGTCATGATTCCAGGGTCCTCGGATCCAGCCCCATGTTGGGCTCCCTGCTCAGTGAGGAGTCTGCTTCTCCTTCTCCCCCTGTTTGTACTCTCTTTCTCTCTCTCTATCAAATAAACTTTTTTTTTAAAGAAAGGACATACTCTTTAAAAAAAAAATAGCCCTTTTGTTTGCAGTCTACTCAAACTGCATTGAGAGCCTGTGATAACTCAGAAAAGGGTACATTGGTCCAAACATAACAAAAAGAAAAAACCTGAGCAGGTTAAGCACTAATATTGTGACAGTCTCTAAAGGTAGGGGATGGGGCGGGGGGGTCCACAGTATTACCTACAATGCTGGAAGCTTTTCCTATCCCTGCTTTTTTCCCTGGGGAAGTGATTCTTGCGAAGGCTAGAAAAGGTCAAGGAGTTGAATGGCCCTGGTTCTGTTGTTCCTTGCTAAGGCAGGAGAGCCAGTTATAGTCAGTCCTCCATAGCTCCACACCAACATCCTCCAGCCTGACAATGGTCTTTGGCCATTCTCTCAGCACTTACTCTTGAGTTGGACAGAATATGACTGTTTCACTTTTATCTTCCATCAACATCTTGCCATTGTAGTGGTGTTATTAGTCCCTCTTGCTTAACATTGATATATTTTTTCCCCAAAGAAGAGGAAGTGAATTTTTACAAAGTTATCTTTGACCCTTTATTTTAGTTTCCTTTAACTTTGGGGTTTTACTCAACTCTATTTCCTTGATTAATTAAGTACTTTAATTCATTTATTCAACAAATATTTATTTAATACCTATAATATATCAGTCACTCTTGATTCTGGAGATAAGGTACTTAACAAGACAGAGAGGTCCCTCCCCCTCCAGGGTTTATGTTCAAGATGTGGGAAACTAACAGCAAATCATGATCAAAGTCCCTTTTAGTCTGAGAATTATTTTTGATCCATGCAGATTGAATCCTTCTAAATTCTCCTCTACTTTCCTATCCATTTTTACATTTTCTGCTCACTGGCTAGATTTCATATGTGCTCCTGTTTTTTTAATTATATCTCTTTTTCCACCTCTGAATATTCATTATCTGAAGATACTTAAAACTTGAAAAAGGAAGTTTTTCAAAGAAGCTGTTAATTACCTTCTTGACATCATATCTCTATAATATTGCATACTGCAGTATTCAAGAAATGATGTTTGGATGAACAACAGTATGTGAATATGAAGAAAACATGTATTTCATTAATCTTGTTAGAATGCTGCATTTATGCATAAGACATGTCTGAAAGGATCACAAAAAAAATGGGTAAGAGTAGTGTGGTCACTGAGGAGTAAAATAGCAGGATTAAGAAAGGGGTAATAAGTAGACTTTATTGCATATAATTTTGAACTATTTCATAATATAAAGAAATTCCAATGATTTAAAATTCTAATCTTAATAAATCTTAATCTCTATACTTCCCAGGCCTTGCTGATCCTTCTGTAGTAAGAATTAATCTTATTTTGTCTTTTATAGGCCTTATCTAAAAGCCAAGAGCAATTGTCTGAATCCTCTACCTTCCAAATCTGTAAGTAGAAATTAGTCTTTAAAAAAATAATCATTTGGGGGGTGCCTGGGTGGCTGAGTCCATTAAGCGACTGACTCTCGATTTCCACTCAGGTCATGATATCAGGGTCATGAGATCATGCCCCACGTCTCAGCACAGAGTCTGCTTGAGATCCTCTCCCTCTGCCCCTCCCCCTGCTCATGGACTCTCTCTCTCTCTCCCAAATAAATAAATTAAGTACATCTTTAAAAAATAATCATCATCATTTTGGGGGCACCTGGGTAACTCAGGCAGTTGATTTTGACCCAGGTCATGAGAGTAAGAACCTGTGGTCTTAACCACTTCGGTATGCTGCTTTGAAGTTAAATGGCTCATTTAAAGGGAACACCTACATTGGATCTTCCAAGGTACTAACAAGCTATGCTTCCTAAACAGTTCAATTCAGCTATATTATGGATAGAGTGGTAAAGGATCCTCACATTTTCAAGGTTTAAATGGAAGAAATTAGCCTTCTGAAAGGCTATATATAACATCATTAGACACTGAAGGATAGAAAATATATATAAGACAAAACTGGTACATCAGGATGTGAACAGTTGGGAATCACTGGGTTAGACTTCTACTTCATGTAGATTGAATTAGTGTAGCACGCAAGTCTTAAACGAAAAATCTGCTGGGAAAATAGTGTCCTCATTCAGAGTTCCCAGAGGCTTCTCTAGAAGCTGACAACACTGATTTCAGTAAGTCATCTCTTAAATGAGGTGATGCCTACCTCTTTTTTACCCAGTTGTGAAGATAAAAATTAAGTGGGAAAGGCAAGTATGGAACAGGAGGAACTAAGAGGCCTAGGCAAATAATAGTCATCATTACAATTGTATAATGCCTTACAATTTATAAAAAATTTATAAAACATTTTCATACCTAATTATAATAGCTAACATTTGAGTACTTATTATCATCCTGATACTGGGCGAGACACTTACACATAATATCTCAATTAATATTCAAAAGAACCCTGTAAGAAAGGTGGCCTTATGATTTAATGTCCAGTACCGTCATGAATAAAAGGAGGTACTATTATGTTGGGCTAATGATCATAAATAAAAACTATCTTGTGAAAAATAGGACGTTATGACACACTTCTTAGAAGATATATATCATTATTGCTTTTTTATAAATGAGAGGGCTAAGGCTCAAGGAAATTGAGTACTTTGCCAAAATTATACAGCCAGTAATTATACCTACTCAAGACTTGAACAAACTCTTCTGGCATACTCTTACTGCAGTGTTGCTACTCAAAGGAACACAAAGTTTTTCATTTTCTGTTCCTATCTGGCAGTTTAATATATTGAACCAATATCTGAAAGGATTCCTTGGAGCCATACCCTTAAATTTATTGAGAAACTGTGATGTATAATTGTTAAAAACTGACTAGGTCCAAATCCTAACTCCTTCATTTTCTAGCTAAATGACCTTGAGCAAGTTATTATATGTGCTGCCAAAGCGAGCACGACCTTGGGCAAGTTATATAACTTTATCTGTAAAATGAAAATAATAGGAGATTTTTCATGGAGTTGTTCAGAGGGAATACACACACACCCATACACACATAAAATATATATAAACATATATATACATATAAACATATATATGTTGAGAAGTATGATAGGGTAATGAACTATAAGCTTCTAAGCACAAAAATCTAGGTTAAAAATTTTGTGGTTAACTGGAACAAAAAGAGGCCCAGGGAAAAAGGGAAAGGTGTTATGTTTTCCTTTTTTTTTTTTTTTAAGATTTATTTATTTGACAGACAGAGATCACAAATAGGCAGAGAGGCAGGCAGAGAGAGGGGAAAGCAGGCTCCCCGCTGAGCAGGGAGCCCGATGTGGGGCTAGATCCCAGGACCCTGAGATCGTGACCCAAGCTGAAGGCAGAGGCTTTAACCCACTGAGCCACCCAGGTGCCCCCTCATTTTTTTTAACATTTTATTCATTTGAGAGAGAGAGCATGCACACAAGAAAGAGAGAGAGAGAGAGAGCAAGAAGAAGAAGGGGGAAAGGGAGAAACAGACTCCCCAGTGAGCAAGGAGCCCAACATGGGGCTCCCTCCCAGGACCCAGGGATAATGACCTGAGCTGAAAGCAGACACTGAACCAACTGAGCCACCCAGGCACCCCATGTTTTCAATTTTTAAAGAAGAATATGTTTGGTTTTCTAAATGAATTATAGTGAGTGTCAAATTTCATTTATCTTAAAATGCCAATATTTACACTGTGCCTGAAATTACATCTTTTGCAACTAATTTAAACTAACAATGAAAAACTTTAGATGTTAACTTTAAAAAGTATGAAAAGGCATGGGGTTTGGCAAAGTTATTTTGGGCATATATGAATAAAAATGCTTGAAAAACACTGATAAGATGAGCTTTGCAATCTCTTTCAGCCCTACTACAGCCCTCATTTCATCATATCATAATTTTTTTGTGCATATATCTTTTCTATTAGTGCTCCTCAGGGGCAAGTGTCCTCCCTTCTCATCTTGCATGCCGTTAGAGTTTAGCACAGTGCCTAGTATATATTCAGTAATATAAACCCTAGTCATATCCTTTGTGGATGTTCTCTCTCCCCTGGCTTCATATGTCCAAAATAAAGTGACCAAATTCAGTTTAGATCAATTCTTCCCTCTTCTGCCGTCTTTGATTTTTTTTTTTTAATCAGTTTGATCCATCAATTCTGCAGTGAGTCATCAGAGACCAAGAGTTAGAGACTGAAGTTCCAACTTCAACTCTGCCACTAACACCCTGCCTAACCTTGGGCAGCTCACTTTCCCTCTCAAATGGAGGGGCTCACTTCCAGTCTTGGGGGCACCTGGATGGCTCAGGGGCAACTCTTGATCTCAGGGTTGTAGGTTCGAGCCCCATGTTGGGTGCAGAGATTACCTAAAAATAGAATCTTAAAAAATAATAATAATAATAATAATAATAAAATTTCAGCCTTAATTCTCTGTATTTGCCTATTGATTGCAGACTATTCTATTAGCCTGGTGACTCTTCTGAGTCTAGATTTTCTCTCAATGTAGTACTTAAAACTGCAGGACCAGTTCTACCACTTACAATAAATTAGCAAAGTCAGGCTGATATCAAATAAAGATATAAAAACTGAACAAAAGAGAAAATATTTGCAAGGCATATATGATAAGGACCTACTATCCAGGATATATAAAGAGCTCTTGCAGGTCAACAATTAAAAGACAAATAATTAGGGGCGCCTGGGTGGCTCAGTGGGTTAAAGCCTCTGTCTTCAGCTCAGGTCATGATCCCAGACATTAGTTTATTATGTATATATCTTTCCAGAGTCCCTAGAAGGACACTTCATTTGGGACTTAATGGGCATTCAAATACTTGTTCAACTGAGGCAAATTTTATTTTTTAAATGTAATTTTTGTGTGTTCACTGCATCTCTGCTTAATTCTATCAAGCTAAAATATTCTGGTATATTTCTGGTGACAGCTCAAATTATAAAGACCTTATAGGGACATGACACTGGATGGCTCCATTTGTTGAGCATCTTGACTCTTGGTTTCAGCCTAGGTCATGATCCCAGGGTCATGAGATTGAGTCCCTTATAAAGCTGCAGGTCGAACCCCTCATTGTTCTCTATGCTCTGCACTCAGTGAGGAGTCTGCTTAAGATTTTCTCCTTCTTGGGGCGCCTGGGTGGCTCAGTGGGCTAAAGCCTCTGCCTTCGGCTCGGGTCATGGTCTCAGGGTCCTGGGATCGAGCCCCGCATCGGGCTCTCTGCTCAAGCGAGGAGCCTGCTTCCTCCTCTCTCTCTCTCTCTGCCTGCCTCTCTGCCTACTTGTGATCTCTCTCTGTCAAATAAGTAAATAAACAAAATCTTAAAAAAAAAAAAAAAAAAAGATTTTCTCCTTCTCCCTCTGCCCCTCCCCCAACTCATGCCTTTATTTTCTCAGATTTAGCTGTCTTAAATGAAATTCTAAATAACTAATTTTTTAGTTTTTTTACTAATATTTTGTTTTTAAAACTGAGTTATTGTTATGAATTTATTTTTTTTTATGTTTCTCTTTGTCTTTTTAGCATATTATACCCAAAAAAGATGTTACCAATCGTGTTGCTTTGCCTACCAAAGGTACAAGACCCATCAGCATTAAACTCCAACCCAGACCCGCCAATATTACAGGACCCCAGAACCCAAAGTTGGAGGCACCAAAACTTCTGGGTAAAAAGCTGACTTCAGGATGTGTTTCTTCTAACTCAAACTGCAAGTCTTCCAGCAGTCATCAACCACAGCATAAAGTTGGATCATCCACTACTGGAGAACTATCTGGAAAAACTATAGGGTCACTTAATGTGCAAGAATTGAAAACTGCAAAGCAGCAAGTAGCAGATCAAGGAACTACTAAATGTTCAGACTCTGTGGACAATAACCATATTGAACATGAACCCTTGGATAGCTGTCTAAAAGAGATGAACAAAGAGAACATGCCCCAAAGCTTACCAGACTCTGAAAGGAAGTCAAATCCTGAATTATGGACAATAAGTAAACCAAAGACTAACTCTTATAATCAAATCAAGAGCAGTTTGGCTCCCAAACAAGCCTTGAGCAAAAGTTCCGGGAATAGTGCTGTTCTGAAAGACAGGGTTAATAAACAATTTGTTGGAAAAACACAAATTAGGATACCACCAGTAAAGTCACAGAAACTCTCTAGAGGAGCAAATCTTGCAAGACCAGGAGAAAAACTCCCAAAGACAGTTCCCTCTCACAATGTTCAGATCCTTAGTAGGACTCGGGCACCAAAGAAACCAGTAGTCAAGGACATAAAGGATATAAAAGTTAATAGGGATAAATATGAAAGACCAAATGAAACTAAGTTTAAGTCACACGTTGTTACTGAACAGAAAATAAAACAAACCAAATCCTGGACATGCCCTAATGTGCTTCAGGGAGGCTTTAATAACAGACATCCAAACATTAAGCAAGATCAGAAATCCACCCGACCTTGTTTTAGAACTCAGACATCATGTGCACTGCAAAACTCAAGAGCCATAAGCCAAAGGCCTAATTTGGCAGTTGGCAGTTTTAATTCAGTCATCCCAAGTACCCCTAGCATAACAGCAAATGGAACCAATGGGAATAAATGCAGCAATGGCTATCAACAAAAAGCAAGGACTTTGGACTCCAAGTTGAAAAAGATTCTTCCCCAGAACCATTTCTTCAATAAAACAGCTCCCAAAACTCAAGCTGGTAACAAAACCATAAGTAGAGGAAGAGTTCCAAATGAGACCCAAACTAATCCAAATATTAAGAAGAAGATCACAGCAGAGGATCGAAGGTACTTTGCTTAATTCCATAATTTTGCAATTTAAGATTTGGCAATTGACCATCAGGTATATTCAGGCCATAAATAAGGGCTTCTGAGTAATTTTTAGCTACAACCCTGAAAAAAAGAAGATTGGAAGCAAATATAACAAATACTGACTTGATAGAGCTAGGTGGGACATACATGTGTTATAAGTAAGTCCCTGTAATTTTCTCTATGCTTGAAATTATTTTTTAAAACAAAATTGAAACAGAATGTTTGATTAAGACACGGGTTGTAGAAGCAGACTACTCGTTCAAGAAGTACCTTACAGGACCTGAACAACAGTAAAAGAGGGCAGGCTGGGAAGAGCCAGAGTAGTGGTTTTATATAGCTAGGAAGTGGGGAGTTGGTAGTCCCTTGTTAAGCAGACCAGTGGTTACATCCAGGAGCGTTCTCAGGGAAGAAAGAACAGGAGACTTCCATGAGTGTGAGCAGGCCAAATTTTGAAAAGTAAGCTTAAGACAAAGAGGAGCAATAAGTTCACACCCAGAGTTCAGGCAGTAGAAATGGGGATCTCAGGGTGCTGGAGGTTCACATTAACATACATGTAGCTGGAAACCAAGCCAAAAGTCTTCACACTATCTGCACTAGACTAGATAGAGTCACAGTGTGGTGAACCTTCCAGGAGAAGCACCTTTATACACTTGGGTGGGCTAGAAAATAAGGAGATTCCTGACAAGGGCTAAAGGAACATGTAAAATTAGATGGTAGGTAGAAGGTATAACAGGATGAAGAGAGGGCAGGATCTATTCTCTGAATATAGCCCTGAACACCACCAACAAGTTCTCTGCCCTCCCAAAGAGACAGAAAACAAACAGCTTAGTTTAGGTGATGTAACTGAGAGAGATTGAGAGAGTAAGGCTAAGCTGACTACTTCTGTGTTTTTTTTTTTTTTTTTTTTTTGAGCTGACTTCTTTAGATAGAAGGATCAAGGAGGTACTTTCAACAGTGACATGTGGTCTAGGAAAAGGATAGTGACAAAAAGCCTTCTGAGCAAAAAGGAAACTGAGTATAAAGACTCCAAGCTGGTGAATGAGGAAATCGGAGTCCCTCCCCTGGAGCCCACAGTCTAGACCAGATAACAGATGTTGGGTCTTTAAGACAGTGTGTGGAGTGCGGTCTGTGTTTGATTACACAAGAAGAGTCTGGAGAGGGACAGACCACTCATTCATTGCTTGAGTGTTCCTTCAGCACCTACAGAGTGCTGGGCTCCTGGGAGATACTGTGGTGAGAGCACACAGTCACACTCGACCTTCATGGACCTTTTTTCTGGTGTCTATGTGGAAAGTACTAGAATAATAAAATCACAGCATTGAGGTCCTGGGAATAAGTTGGCTTAGAAAAAGGTAAGTTTCCTCCTCATTTATGATTGGAAGGAAGTCTGAGAGAGGAAGAATGCCAGGAACATAAAGGAAACACATGCCAGACATCTCAGCTTCTGTCATTAAGCAGGTAGTTACCATGAAGTTGAAGGAGTTGGGGCACTTGGGGCTGAAATAAGCGCTATGGATTGTGCTCTGGAGTCAGGGAGAGAAACGAGGGTTAATTAGTTATTGACATTCTGGAAGGAGCAAAACCATAAGGTCAGAAAACAGATCGGTGATCACTGGCAGCTGGGGATGAGGAGAAGGGTTGAATACCAAGAAGCATGAAGGAATTTTTGAAGGCATTATATTGTAGTTGGGTGACATGACTTTGTGCATTTGTCAAATCTCACAGAACCATACACTACAAAAAAAAGGTGAATTTTGCTGTATGTTACTGAACCCTTGTGGGTTCTAGACACTGAGCTAGACACTGGGACATCCAAGGTGTCTGCCTTCACAGAACTTGCATTCTAGTGGAGAAGACAGAAAGTCAACACATTGATGAAATTAAATAATACACATAATTATCTTCTAAGAGGTGTCATTTGAGCAGAGGACTGAATGAAGATGATAATTCAAGACCTGAGATAGGAATGAGGGTGGGTCAAGTAACTGAAGGAACATCAAAGCTCCTGGTGGGGATAGAGTAAGAGGGAAAGGGGTATGAGCAGTGACATGGTCTGATTTACACTTTTTTTTTTTTTTAAGATTTTATTTATTTAATTGAGAGAGAGGCAGTGAGAGAGCATGAGCGAGGAGAAGGTCAGAGGGAGAAGCAGACTCCCCGTGGAGCTGGGAGCCCGATGCGGGACTCGATCCCGGGTCTCCGGGATCATGACCTGAGCCGAAGGCAGTCGTCCAACCAACTGAGCCACCCAGGCGTCCCTGATTTACACTTTAAAAACTACTCTGGCTACTGGGCACATGATGAATTTGTTGAGGGTGAGAGTGGAAGCAAGGACATGAGTTAGGAAGGAAGTTGCTGCAGCATTTCAGGAAGAAGGTGACAGTGATACAGACTAGGGTCACGGTAGTAGAGATAGAAGCCTACTGGCTGTACAATGTTGTGTCAGATGTGAGGGAAAGAAAGAACTACGTAAAGACAACTCCTCATTCTAGGTCCCAGCAACTGGGTAAATTGGGGTACTATTTACCAATATAGGCTATTTGGGAACAGGTTTGGAGATGAACATCAAGACCTTTATTTTAGACAGCATTAAATTTGAAGTGACTGTCAAACATCAAATTAAAAAACACCAACTAGGCAGTGGGTTTTATAAAGTTTGGGGCTCTAGGGGAAAATCTGGCTTGAAATGTACATCCGTGAGTTATAAACATGTAGTAATTTAAAGAAGCTGAAGAGCCTACATTCACATGCTTGAATCTATGGGTCATGGTGCCTCTTCCAACAGTAGTCTGTTGACTGCTTAGAAGCAGGAGTGGGTGGAGGAGAGTGAGGATTAAGATTTGACCACCATCAGAGACTAGCTACTTATGATTCCTGAAGTTATTGGTCTTGTTTAGGAAGAAAGGTGTTCATGTGTGTTCAGGAGAGGGCTAATGAACCAGGCTAAGTGGGTCACTTTGGCCAAGACCCTAAGGGCAGAATGCAGGCTTGGTGGGTCTGGTTGAGTGGCAGATAGAGAGCTTATGGTAAGAGAAATGGAGTGCTGAGTTTGTAATCTCAGAAGTGGAGGGATGTTTTAGGAAAGCAAGTGCTAGAAGTAATATACAGGTGAAATGAAAATTTTTAGAGAAAAATAATGAAGAATAATCATGAAGTCAAGGAATTTGAAGAGTGAGATCCTAGTAATCTCTCTGCAATCTGCCTTCTGAAGGGTAGGGGCAACCACTGTGGTGATTACCCATTTGTAAATTGTTTTTAATGCCATTCTCCTGACTTTGTGTGTAGTTGAAGGATTTAGTGGTACTCAATCCATGCATATCGTATACTTTGAAAGTGTGACTACATACAAAAAGAAACCTAAAGCATTTTCCTGTCCCCCAACTCTTAATTTTATAACAGGAAACAACTGGAAGAATGGCAGAAATCTAAGGGGAAAATCTATAAACGGCCTCCTATGGAACATAAAACAAAAAGAAAAATAATAGAGGAAATGAATATTTCATTCTGGAAGAGTATGGAAGAAGAAGAAGAAAAGAAAGCACAACTTGAGCTGTCCAACAAAATTAACAGCACTCTAACACAATGTCTACAGCTCATTGAGGAGGTGAGTAAAAAGGATAAGCTCCCAAAGCTTTGGCCTAGAGCTTTAGAGTTTTTAGATATTTTTCTTAAATACAGTGTAAGAGAGATAACCTTGGTGTAGGCAGATATTCATCTGTTCTTTTTAATATAGAGTAGCAATAATAATGATGGTATGCAATTAAATAAAGGCTCTTATATGCCAGGCACTGTTCTAACACTTTACTTACATGATCTCATACAGTTATCAATAACAGCTATTACCATGCCCACTTAAATGAAACTGAGGCACAAAGAAGTTGGAAAACTAACACAAGCAGTCTGCCTCTCAAGGGATCCAAAAGGAATTTTGCCTTCTTTAGGCATCAAGGTCAAGGAGTAAATACTTGACATTTGGATACGAAGCTGAAGTCAAAGGCAAGGTCATGTGTAAAATTAGGTTATCCTGATGACTCTGGGGAGCTATAACTGGCAGCTAAATTGTATCTTGGATTCTGCAGATAAGGATAAAGGAGATGGTAAGCAAAGGGTATGATCCCTAGGAGATGCCTTGAAGGCAAAATATATTAATAAAAAACAATTGTAAAGACATCTACATTAAGGTCCTTGCCTGAAGCAAACCAAATTCTGTCCTTTGGCTGATGGCGTTGGACAGCAACAGAAAAAGGAAACCTTCAATTTAGGTCTATTCCAGGCAATTTTTTCACAAAATTCAGTTAAACATTAATTATTTATCCTTTATGGGATTAAAGTTCAATTCTTTTTTTGTTGTTGCTTTCTTTTATTTTCATTGTATTAAAGAAAATGCATGAATACACTCTTTAGCAATTTTTGTTTTAGATTTTATTTATTTATTTGACCCAGAGAGAGAAGCAGAGGGAGCTACAGAGGGAGAAGGAGAAGCAGACTCCCTACTGGCCAGGGAACCCAATGCGGGACTCAATCCCAGAAACCTGGGATCATGACTGAAGCAGAAGGCAGACACTTAATTGACTCAGCCACCCAGACACCCCCATGAATACATTCTTATTATTAAAAACATTTTAGGGACAACTGGGTGACTCAGCTGGTTAACCATCAGGACTCTTGATTTCAGCTCAGGTCATGATCTCAGGGTCATGAGCCCATGACGGGCTTTGCACTATGCCTGCGCATAGAGTCTGCTTAAAATTCTCTGGCTCCCCCTGCCCCTCCCTCCCTCTAAAAATAATAATAATAATAATAATATAAATAAAATTAAAAATAAACATTTCAAACAATAGAAAATGACTAGACCTCCCCACCAAGCACATCTGTGCATGCATGCACATACACCAATTATGCATCCCAGGCTTCCCCCTAGACCTGACCACTATTGCCAATTATCCATCCAGACAGCTTTTATGCAAGTACATACCATGTAGGCACATAAAGAAATGAAGTATATAGTTTTGTGTGTTGCAATTATTTTATTTCAGATTTTTATTTTAAGATTTTATTTATTTGTCAGAGAGAGAGGGAGAGTGAGCAAGAGAGCACAGGCAGACAGAGTGACAGGCAGAGACAGAGGGAGAAGCAGGCTCCCTGCCGAGCAAGGAGCCCAATGTGGGAATCTATCCCAGGATGCTGGGATCGTGACCTGAGCTGAAGTCAGCTGCTCAACCATCTGAGCCACCCAGGCATCCCGTATTTCAAATTTTTATATATGTTCTTTTGTTGTCTTTTCTTGTGTTTCCCAAATATTAGTATTATGCTGGCCTTGATAGTTAATTTGGGCATTTTCCTCTTCTCCTGTGCTCTGAAAATAGTTTATACAACATGAGAATTATTTTTTCTCTGAAGCTTTGGTAAGAACTTGCTCATAAAGTCATCTAGACTATGGGGCATCGTTTGGGGTATATCTTTTCAATTTTTTCCGTGACCATTGGTCTATTGGGGTTTTGTATTTCCTGAGCTAATTTTAGTGATTCTGTACCTTTTATTTAAAGATTTCTCTATCAATCTTTTTAAAAGGCCATCTCTGGGGTTTTATTGATTTTTTTTTCTCTTACATCAATGCCTACATCTGTTTTTATGTTTATTGTTTTTAATTAGCCTTTTTAGTTAAAAGCTTAAATCATTTATGTAAGTCTTATTTTCTTAAAAATATTTTTTAATGCTATAAATTTGCCTCTGAGTTTAGCTTTGGTTATATCCTTTATGTTTGATTAGGTAAGGTTCTGTATTAGTCAGAGTCAACTCAGAAAAACAGAAACTGCTCCAGGTATCCTAATAGAATGAATGTAATGTAAAGGTTGTTTCACAGTGTCTTATATAAGTTCCCTAGAAGCAAACCCTAAGAGGAGAATTTGTGTGAAAGTAATTTATTAGGAAGAGGGTCCTGGGGAAACAGAGAGGATTGGAGATGTGGGCCCGGAAGGGAAGGAGAACAAGAAGGATGTGGTATCAAACAAAATCCACGGAATATAACTGCGGCACAATCCCACAGGGGAGCTCTGTAGACTGGATCAGACCTCTCAGAATCATCCTGATCAGGGCAAGGAAGCTATAGTATTAATACCTCCATGGTCATTGATTAATGGCTGTCCCTGGGGAGATAAAAATTCCCAGGCACTCTGACTCTCTGGTATATACAAAGAGGAGTTGATGCTGACTGTTGGACATGAAAGCACCTTATAAGCCTCAGTGCACAAAAATGGTACAGGGACCATCAGAGGAAATGTGGGTACTACACACAGGGCTGACAGCAAAAGGGAACCTGAGGTAACAGGTGCTAACTTCAGGAAGCAGCTATCACCCACTGGGCTAAGGGGAATGAAGAGAGGTTGAAGGTATTAGAATCTAGAAGCTAGGAGAAACAAACTCCAACTCTAAGGAGGCCATACTACCTAGCAGATGCTGGTACCAAAAACTGGTGGAGGGGCCCAGCAGGGCTAGGACTCAGACCTTGAGGAAAGGATGCTACCCACTAGGTGCTTTTGCCTCTGAGAGAGCAAAGTGAGACAGGATCTGTAAGCACCAGGAAAAAGAAGAGGCTAGAACCTACTGTTGCTGCCAGAGTGAAGGACCATTGCTGGGGTGGCAAAGGAGGAAATCCCTCTCTTCTCCATGCCCACAGTCTCCCTCTAGATCCCCATACTGCCAGAACCCTGCAAGAAGCTGCTGTGAAAACAGTGGGTGATTTACAGAATTCCAGCCCCAGTGTCCCAAAGCAGAGGATAAAAGGTGGGTTTGGAGCTAGGAGGCAATAGGTTAATAATTGACAAGCATGCTCATTATTGTTCATCTCTAAATAGTTTGAGATTTCCATTTTGAGTTCTTTAACCTGAAAGTTATCTTAGAAGAATATCTTTTAACTTCTAGATAGAGTTCTGTTTTGTTTTGTTTTTCCTATCTTTTTCTCCAGCTTCTAATTATACTACATTGTAAATGTAGTCTCTATGTGTTCTGCTTGATAGAATTTATTGAAATGAATGTCTGATCAGTCATGGTGAATGTTCCATCTCTTAGATGTTGGAATTCCTGATTAATAGATATTCCCTCCAGAACTCTCAACTTCTCTTTCAGACTCTTCATTTCTCTGTTCTGTCACACTGAGTTCTGGGAGAATCCCACAGCCAAATTTTCAGCTCATTGATTTCTTCTTCAATTCTGTTGAGATTTATGCCTCTTTCATGCAGTGTTGGTTTTCTCAGACATTGAGGATTCTTGACTGTGAGCTTACCTTTGGGACCTCCCCCTCTCAGAAGGAGGAGGAGGCACTGCTGAGCTGAGTGTGCCAGTATCTGTGTTTCTGGTCATGGTAGCTCCCCATATTCCTCCCGGTCTATGTCACTCTCCGCTCTGGATACAATCCAGAAGGGGACCAAATTAGTGAGGATATTTTAAAGTTACTTTTTGTGAGAATTAGTCCTTTTTATATATGCTGCGTGGATCCCCAACACACACAAATATACACACCCCATGACCCCTGCTTACCTGTGCCATCCTTCATACTTCTGCAGGAAACATATGGAAATTCTATTCACTATTCAGTGTTCACATTATTATGAATATGTAAGAAATATATGAATGTTGATTCCTGTACGGTTTGGGGTTTGGTTTTGCATAAAAATGTAAACATATTCCTTACCTTCAGCTGTGAAAAACATTTTACGATTTGGTTTCATGTAACTCTTAAAGTTGAATGACCAGTGTCAAAACTTATTGAAATATACTGTTTAAATGGATGCATTTTATTATATGTAAACTGTACCTCAGTAAATTTGAATTTTTTTAAGAAATTAAGCAAAAGTGATCAGACTGATTTCTGCATAACTGCTCTGATGAACATTAGATGTGAGAATAACAGCAAAATGGTAATAATTACCTCTGGGTATTTTTTTTTTTACAGGGTGTACCTTCTAATGCAGTGTTTACCATATTGTCCAGTATTCCTGAGATTGAAAAATTTGCTAAATTCTGGATCTGTAAAGCAAAGTTGTTGGCAAGTAAAGGTCCCTTTGATGTTATTGGGCTGTACGAAGAGGCCATTAGAAATGGGGCGACAGTGAGTATCTGTCTTGGGGGGTAACTTCCGGAAAATTCTCTCATGTTAGTTGTCTATTGTTTGCAGTATGGCAGTCATACAATGTAATTGTAAACTTCTAAATTTACTTCATCAAGTATACATAGATTATGAAGCACAACAAGTCCTTTATGTACATTTAATTAAAAATTTATTTGCTAGGAGGCACCTGGGTGGCTCAGTCAGTTAAGCATCCAACTCGTGATTCCAATTCAAGTCATGATCTCATGGGTCATGTGATTGGGCTCCCTATTCTCCACTCAGCAGGGAGTCTGCTTGAGATTCTCTCTCTCCCTCTGCCTCTCCCCACTGCTCACATGCTCTCTTTTACTCTCTTTCTCTCTCAAATGAATAAATAAATCTTTTTAAGGAAGATGTGGTCCATATACACTATGGAGTATTATGCCTCCATCAGAAAGGATGAATACCCAACTTTTGTATCAGCATGGATGGGACTGGAAGAGATTATGCTGAGTGAAATAAGTCAAGCAGAGAGAGTCAATTATCATATGGTTTCACTTTTTTGTGGAGCATAACAAATAACAAGTAGGAGATAGGGAGATGGAGAGGAGAAGGGAGATGAGGGAAATTGGAAGGGGAGATGAACCATGAGAGACTATGGACTCTGAAAAACAATCTGAGGGTTTTGAAGGGACCGGGGCGGGGTGGGGGGAGGTTAGGGGAGCCGGGTGATAGTTATTATAGAGGGCACGTGTGGCATGGAGCACTGGGTGTGGTGCATAAACAATAAATTCTGTTACGCTGAAAAGAAATTAATTAAAAAAAACTATTTTATTCAGTAGAAATAGTGTTTCATGTAAACTAATAGAATCACTGTTCTTATTAAATGAATGTGTCTCACTTTACACTCATTGTAGAAATATGCACTTGAAAGTAATAGCATGGAAAGTTACATCAATATGCAGTACTTATAAAATTATACCTCATCATAAAAAAACTAAAGATACATTAAACCCAACATATTGATATTCACACAGCAATAATTCAGAGCCTGCCTGAAATTTAATTCTAAAACTTAGTGAAGGGGCGCCTGGGTGGCTCAGTGGGTTAAAGCCTCTGCCTTCGGCTCAGGTCATGATCCCAGGGTCCTGGGATTGAGCCCCTCATCGGGCTCCCTGCTCAGCAGGAAGCCTGCTTCTCCCTCTCCCACTCCCCCTGCTTCTGTTCTTCTCTCGCTGTGTCTCTCTGTGTCAAACAAATAAATAAAACCTTTTTAAAAAATAAAGGCTGTATCTGGGTGATTGGATTACAGGTGATTTCTCTTTTTAAGTTTCACTATTGTTCAGTTTTTCTGTAATGAGGTATATGACTTTTATGATAAAAACAAAAATCCAGTAAAGACAACACTAAAAACGTATGCCGCATTTTTTTATAACTAACTTTACATCTTTGGGCCAGAATCTTTATGTGGGGATACATCTTCAGTGGGATCATGTAAGTCAATAAGAAAATTAACTGATTTAGAGAAATGTCACTACAGACAGCTTTCCATAAGCACATTTCTTCATTAAAGCATGCCAGCATTTAACCAACATTTTCTTTGTTCCTTCATTTTTCACATAAAGCTATAAATCTGAAACTTCTTAAATGTTATTTGTAGTCAGATAAGAGATTTTTAAAAAGGAAACGTTTTTCTTAAAAAAAGAAGCTCATTTGATGTTAAGCAAAGTTCCTTAGATCATTTCCTGCATGAATGTTTTTTATGCTGTTTATGTATTTTCTTTCTTCCAGCCGATACAAGAGTTACGGGAAGTTGTTCTTAATATTTTGCAAGACCCAAACAGAACCACAGAAGGTACTGCTATTTTTGTATTTAAATTTCACTCCCTTTAGGGGCACCTGGGTGGCTCATCGGGTTAAGCCTCTGCCTCCGGCTAGGTGGGAGAAGAGAAGTGGCTCTTTCTCAGACGAGACTGAGGCAGAAGGGGGAGATCCCTCTGTGTCATAACAATTCACCTGTACTCACACAACCAAATTCACATCATATCCTTTAAAAATAGAGGCACCTGGGTGGCTCAGTCAGTTAAGCATCTGCATTTGGCTCAGGTATGATCCCAGGGTCATCCCAGGGTCCTGGGATCAAGCCCTGCATCAGGCTCCCTATAGGGGAGACTGCTTCTCCCTCTGCTGCTTCCCCCTGCTTCTGTTCTCTCTCTCTCTCTCTCACTCTCTCTTTCTCAAATAAATAAGTAAAATCTTGGGGCACCTGGGTGGCTCAGTCGGTTAAGTGGCTGCCTTCAGCTCAGGTCATGATCCCAGGGTCCTGGGATCAAGCCCCGCGTCGGACTCCCAGCTCAGCAGAGAGCCTGCTTCTCCCACCCCCTCTGCTTGCTGCTTTGTCTCCTTGTGTTCTCTCTATATCTCTCTGTCAAATAAATAAATAAAATCTTAAAAAATAAATAAATAAAATCTTTTTTTAAAAAATCAGCTGGCACAGGAACGTTTTCACTTAACTAACCATTGCTATCATTGGTTAGAACCTTTAGAAAACTCTTCTATGAAAATTACTACGCCAAATACAGTAAGTGGCCCACTCTAATTGCTTATATTTGTCTTATAAATGGAAAGAAAAAACAAGCTCCACTGAAAAAAGAAAACAGATTATTTTTCTGATCTTAGAAGGTGACAAATGTTCCTCCTATGAGACAGATTGAACTTTGGGGAACAACCAAGTCATGTGGAATGATAGCTAACTAACCTATTACTTTTGGGAATAAGGTCACGGAGGAGATATGCCCAATGGTGCTCTTATACTGGGAATGATGCTACTATTCAGATATTTGTTTATAATTCATGGCATTGTTCTTCAAAAGGATAAGAAAAAAGACAGGAATCCATACCTTTCCCACTTCTTGGCCCTCCCAACCTCTTTGAGGGTCTTAGCCTCCAGCCACAATATCTGCCTATCTCAATCTAATTTCCTTCCCTTCCTTTTGGTTGTTGTGATTGAGCTATCATGTATATTGTGTTCAAACAAGACATTTTTTTCACCCATTGCCCAAGGAAATAGCCATGTAGTCATCTCTGGGTAGAGAGGGATTGTAAGGCCAAGTGAGTTAACCCTAATGAGTCAAGGAAATTGACCCAAGGTATGGTATAAGGTAAAAAAACAATGATTAGTCCCTAAAGGAACCTCTCTCAAAAGCAAATAAGAGGTGGGAATGTGTTCAGAAAATGGAAAAACTGTCAAGAATCCACCTAAAGGGATAAGGAGGCCCAAAGGGTGTCTGGAGGGCTGGTTAGAAGGATGGCCTCGTACAGTAGAGCATTGTTGGAGGGCTGGGCAGGAAAAACTACATGTCTCACTTCAAATCCATTACTCTTTTTTAAACTAGGGAAATCACTGTGTATGTTGATTTTTCATTTTATTGCTTTTTCGTTTCAGTATTAAAAACTATTGCTAAACCTTACTTTCCTTCTTGACTTTGCATACACAGGTGTTACCTCTGACTCTCCAGTTGCTGAGACAAATGTAACAGCAACAGAAGAACTGGCCGACAAGATGGAATCTGAAAAGTCTTGTCTGTCTCTGAAAGAGGGAGAACAGGTTACAGCAACACCCCAAATAACCAAGGCAGAACAGGATAATCATCCTGGTATCAAATTACAAATCGCCCCGATCCCTAGGTAAGCAAAACTCTAAGTAGGCTTTGTGTCCACGGGTCTAATTCAAACTCTGTTCTCAGTTTCACTTCCGCAGAGTACCAGCAGTTTACGGAGACCCCTGTGTCACATGAGGACAGGTGGTCTAATGTCAAACCCATCTTTGACAGTAAGGAAAGGAGCTGAGGGTGAGGGGAGGGTTGGAACCACTGACAGGAAGACCTGTGCCCTTTCTGTGCACACACACCATCGCCCTCACAGCACTCTGAGGAGACCTGACCCACCGTGAGGAAGGTGGTACTGGAGTGTGGAGACAGGTTGGAATGGATTTCCCCTCCCTCCTGGATTGGGTGCTGTACTTACAGATCCCACCCGCCTTTCCTCCCAAGCCCCAGGGCGGGGACACAGAATGCCAAGCAGGGGCAACCTCTGTAGCTGTAGGAGAGAAGGGACGGCGAAAAGCCCTATAAGAACAGGCTGCACCGTCGGATACATACTAGGAAGAAGCTGTGCGTTTTATTGAAAGTGTTTGATGTTTGAATAAGTAAAAGTTTAAGGCAGAATTCATAGGAACTGTGTCAGGGTATCAGTGCGATTTCCTAAAACGTTAACATCAGTCTCTATCCATGATCTTAAAAAAGACTTCCGGGGGCACCTCGGTGGCTCAATGGGTTAAAGCCTCTGCCTTCGACTCAGGTCATGGTCCCAGGGTCCTGGGATCGAGCCCCGAATCGGGCTCTCTACTCGGCAGGGAGCCTGCTTCCTCCTCTCTCTACCTGCTTCTCTGCCTACTTGTGATCTTTGTCAAATAAATAAATAAAACCTTTAAAAAAAAAAAAAGACTTCCGAACAAAAACACCACAACCACACAGTTCTGTATTTTAGTTCCCTGGAAAGCACAGCTGGGCCTCTTCCAGTCCTAAACCCCCTTCTCGGTCCTGCCATTACTGCCGACTCACAAAAGGACGAAGGCAAGCAGGGGGTCTGAAAACCACCTCTTGCTGACTCTGGAATTTATTATGAGAGTTCTTAGCCAACCAGCCTGCTAGTTTTCTTAGGCTAATGTCATCAGTGGGTTTATGAGATGTAGAACAGATTCACTATGTGGAAAGTTCTCTGCAAACTATCCTCAGCGCTACTTTTATTGGAACACATTAAAGTTTACAAGGAAGATGCCCAGTTGGTCCAGTTTCAGTTTGTGATTTGGTCCACTGTCTTAAAAGAGGTTTTTTTTTTAATAATTTTCTGTCAAAGCCAGAAAGAATCTTAGAATTCATTTGTCCCACCCACCCCATTTAGTGTTAGGCCCCATTTCCTTAAAACCTATCAACTCTTTGAAGGTTTATGGAATAAACAAACACCCACTGCCAAGTATCAAAGGAAAACCACACTTAACACTTCGGGAGATTCTGAATGCCTCCTTCTGTCTCGCAGAATAAGCTGCTTACCGGAAGTCCAAGACATGAAGCTCATCACCCCCGTGCGGCGCTCAGCCAGGATTGAGCGGGCGGTGTCCCGCTACCCGGAAATGCTGCAGGAGCATGATTTGGTGGTGGCCTCTCTCAAGGAGCTGTTAGAAGTAGAAGAAACAGAGTGTTTCATATTTCGTAAAAATGAGGCCTTGCCTGTAACATTAGGGTTTAAAATCCTCGAGTCCTAATTTCTTAATGCCTTTTTGTTGTGTTAGAGGTGCTTTCAGAGCCTCGTCCAGGTGACCTGAACAAAACTTTATAATGGACAGGCAGACTGCGGGCTCTCAGGAGTTAGAAGCGCCTGGGCTTACTCTCAAATTTTATATCCCCACGAGACTGCCTTTGGTTTATTTAAGACTACAGTTTGCCACAGTTTTATAGTACGTAAATTTTAAACTATTGAATATTCATTTACCCCACAAGTATGGTAAACATTTTCACCTTATTGACCTAATTTACTCTCAGCGTAGTTCTTTTTTACATGAGGAGGCTGGTGCCACAGGATGACAGACTTCCCTTCCTGCAACCGACTTCCCAGAGGGGGTGAATCCTCTGCCCCAGTGAGGGGAGCTTTCTGGACCAGATGCCATGCGACAGACTGATCAAATTCCCTCATTTTATGGAGCTGATACTAGCTATGCTTTTGCTCAGATGTCCCAGATGACTCTCATATGCGACTCTGACTTCCGTCACAGTGTCCCTGTAGATGAGGGGCAATTCCCGTCCTGTCTGTGCCAGGGCTTCTCCAGTGAAACACAGCAGTATTAGTTGTCTAGCTTTTATATCCAAATCTAATTGTGCATTTGTTATTCAGAAATGCTTCAAAGAAAAACAAAAGGGAGCAGGGGAGGGGGCCGGGAGAGCCACTTGCTTCAATTCTTTGCTATGGGGACACTTGGCCTGAGAAGACAATACAAGCCCCAGAGACTATCATAGGTTGCCTTCCCTTCCTCCTGGGCAACTCTTTTTGGAGGGATAAAATTAGAATCATTATGTAAATATAATGTATAGAAAAACCTAGTCAACATATTGTGAATTTTTTAATTTTAGCTTTCTTAATATTTAAGTATTATCTAAAACAAAAAAATTAAATTTTGTTCATTCCTGCTTATTCATGTATTTTATTTATTATTTTAAAAAAAAAAAAAAACAGTGATGATGGCTTGGCCTAGCGAATTAGGGTTTTATCCGGGGAAACACTGTTCGGCAATCTCAAGAGACCTCACAGTGAACATTCATTACCATGAAGAACACCTTGATCAGGGTCTGACCATCATCCCCACCCAGGAACTAGATTTTATCACAATGAGGGAAGCACCATCTCTCTAAGTCAGGTTTATAATGACAAGGTTCATAAAACTGAGCTACAAAGCCATAAAGTTAAAATACTAATTTTCAATAAGAATAAATGTTCACCATGACCAAAATGCAGGAATCCACACAGCCAGCCCTTTCCTTCCCTTTGGACAGACTCCGTTCACCTGCAAAGCCAAATAATGCCCAGGGAGTTGCCGAGAGATCATAAAATCTGAAAGCCTGTGTCAGGTTTCTGTTGGTTACTAGGGGAAAAGTCCTACACACACAAACAATAGCATAAGACACTGTTATTTAGTGCTTCCTCTGGCTGGGTTCTGTACCCCTTATCTCACTCCATCTTCACAGTAGCCTTATGACATAGGTATGGAGAAGCTAGTTAGAAGGTCAGTGATAGGGCTGAAATTTCAGGCTCAAGGTTGTCTGGTGCCAAGTCCAGAGCTTTCAGTCCCCACCTCTACTCCAAGTAAGGAAATGAGGAGTGAGAAAGTGATAAGGTAGGAGAACTTTTGAACCGTTCCCATTTACCAAAAAGAAATTGCTATGAGAGCCAGAGTACTGTGGTTTATTCTACAAATGAGGTGACCTGATCATATTTTTTACCAGGCCACTAACTCAGGGATGATGCTTCCATTCCCTTCCTTTCTGACTGCCCAGGGCTGGATGTCAGAATGAGGGTATCCATTCAGCTGCTATAACTAGTCCCAAAGGGAAACTTGTCTCTCTTACATCAGCAGTTCAAGTGAAACTGTCCATTGTTTTGTGCCAAGCCCAGGCCATGACTATATGAGGGGTACAGCCTCATGCATGTGGCCAAGGATGGCTCCCAACCAAGGTCACATTCCAGCCAGAGGCATCGGGGAAGAGAGGAGGTAGAAGACATGCCCCTCTCCTTTTAAGGCTATGACTTGGAAGTTGGACACATTATTTCTACTCAGGATTGCGGGATTGTACCTTTGGGCACATGCACTTATCTCCAAAGAACCCTGAGAAACATATTCTGGGTGGCTACATGCCCAACTAAAAATTCTTCCAGAGGTAGGACTATCAGTATCTACTATAGTCTTTGGAATAATGAAGTACATTTCCAACTAAAGTATAGATAAATGGGTACAGAGGTAACATTAGGTTTAAATAAAAAGGGGGGGCGTGCCTGGGTGGCTGAGTGGGTTAAGCCTCTGCCTTCAGCTCAGGTCATGATCTCAGGGTCCTGGGATCAAGCCCCGTGTTGGGCTCTCTGCTCAGCGGAGAGCCTGCTTCCCCCCTTCTCTCTGCCTCTCTGCCTATTTGTGATCTCTCTCTCTCTCTCTCTGTGTCAAATAAACAAATAAAATCTTTTTTTAAAAATTTAAAAAATAGGGACGCCTGGGTGGCTCAGTTGGTTAAGCGACTGCCTTCGGCTCAGGTCATGATCCCAGCGTCCTGGGATCGAGTCCCACATCGGGCTCCTTGCTCGGCAGGGAGCCTGCTTCTCCCTCTGCCTCTGCCTGCCACTCTGTCTGCCTGTGCTTGCTCTCTCTCCCTCTCTGACAAATAAATAAATTTAAAAAAAAAATTTAAAAAATAGGGGCACCTGGGTGGCTCAGTGGGTTAAGCCTCTGCCTTCAGCTCGAGTCGTGATCTCAGGGTCCTGGGATCAAGCCCCACATCGGGCTCTCTGCTCAGTGGGGAGCCTGCTTCCCCCCTCTCTCTGCCTGCCTCTCTGCCTACTTGTGATCTCTCTCTCTCTGTCAAATAAATAAATAAAATCTTTTTTTAAAAATTAAAAATTAAAAAAATAAATAAAAATAAATTTTTTAAAACCTGCATTAAATGAATAGCCCCCAATAGAAGTATCTTTCACCCTACGCTGCCCCAGCTGACTTCCTACAAGCTTAGCAGAGTTCTAATCCAAAGCCTTCTAGTCTTTCCCCACTTCCTCTTGTCTTTCAATCCATCTTTTGCCCCACCCTTTCCCCTGTGAATAATATATAATAGTAATAAACCAGGTGACTGACGTAGACCACTCAGTAAAACATATAGGACACTGTAGATGCCCGAGATGCAACAATGAGCCATGTGACCTGGCCCCATGAAGCCAAGAGTTTTAAGGAAATGGAATAATCACCAGAAAGAGAGGTCCCTAGGATGGGACCAACAGAAGGATCTGATCCAGTCAGGAAAGTGGAAAACCCCCTCGAGTCTGAGGCAGGAGCAGGTTTAACAGGAGAAGAGGTAGGGGACACTTCAGGTAGAAGAAAAAAAGCATGCAAAGGCCCTTTGGCCACCACTTCCCCCTCCCCCTCCCTCACTCTTCCTCAGACCCAAAGAGCCCTTCTGGTTGATTTCTGTAGTATTGGTTATTAGTTACTGCACCATATTTCAGCCATCTTTCCAGAAAAGCATGGGCCCTAGGGGCCGAGCAATTTTCCTGATAAAATTCTACCCTCTAGCCCTTGAACAGGAATGTAGTGTTTGAAGACGCAAGGTCAGGGAAAGCTGGTCTCTGCCTGGAGAAGCCGCTGTACAGACTCGGGCCCAAAAGTCAACCCAGGAAGAAGAGCAAAAGGCTTTAGCAGTACCAAACCTGGAAGCTTCTGAAACTCTCTCAGGACATGGCCCATCGTCCCTTAATTATCCTCAGGTATTTTAAATGTTTCCCTTAATTATCCACATAAAGCAAAACTAGTGAACTGTTTCACAGCCCTGTTCCTTTGAGCGTTTGTCATTTCGGTTACGTGGGTGTATTCATTCTAAGCCTCTAGATGATGCCAAGTGATGCTACCAGCAGATGAAACAGGAACTACAGAAGTGAACTCAAGTCAATGACATCAGAACAGAGAAGGGCCAGGCTTAGTGTCACAGAGCAGCTCCTGCCAAAATAAAGCACCGAGCCTTTAAGTCATGAGTATGACTTTGTACATGTTTTAATGCATGCACACAGCAAGCTCAAAGATGATTGGGCTGTCTCTTTCACTGTTTTTTGTAATGACCTGGAGAGAAAGAGCAGTCAATGAAGTCATCTACGGTCAATCGAGTATTACTATTATTACTAGTAACAGAATCAAAGTGCACAAAAATACTCTTTTAATTTAAAAAATGTGTAGGGTGCCTGGGTGGCTCAGTTGGTTGGGTGACTACCTTCAGCTCAGGTCATAATCCTGGAGTACTGGGATCGAGCTCCGCATCGGGCTCCCAGCTCCACAGGGAGTCTGCTTCTCCCTCTGACCTTCTGCTCTCTCATGCTCTCTCTCACTGTCTCTGTCTCAAATAAATAAATAAAACATTTAAAAAGAATGTGTAGAAATAAAACTGGATGTGAATGATGATGCAGCTCAGGAGAACTGGGTAAAATAATTCCACCATTTTCAAATGGTTCCAAGGCCACAGGGGGTGTCTTCTAGGATGATGACAGTACTCCCTCCTTCCTAAAAGAGGTGTTCTTAGGCTCCAAATCTGTTACATTTAGATTTCAGTACAATTGCTTTTTCTCTCTTCCGTGCTTTTCTATTTACCTGAAAAAAAATATCTCATGTAGAAGACAACCATGGATTGACCAGGATTCAGTCAACCTCTATGCGGTCTTCCTGGTCCTCTTCCCTCTCTTTGCCCTCAGCCTTCTAAGAAACAAAGAAAGCTGGTTATGGAATCCGTCCTCCCGAGCTTACACAATGGCTCCCAACCCTCGGGTAGAGAATGTGCCAGAATGCCCCAGCTTGGTCTGGGATGGAGATGAGGAGTACAGAAATCAAACCACACACATTCCCCAGAAGCCTCGAAGGTCCTGATGGGGATGTGTCCAGCCCTCTGGGGGGTTGAGATGGAAACATAGTTGCAGACCACTGATAAAGGACTGTTAATGTTCTTGAATTGTGAGCTTCTCCTAGACAGGTGTAAAGTAGCTTATGATTCTGTTTCTAAATTTCTGGGCATGCAGGAGGCACTCAGTAAACACTAGCTGAAAGCACACACACTGAGCCTGGCACCTTCCAGCCAAAGGAAGCCTAAGAGGTGGGTGTTTTAAAAATCAGGGCTCGCGGGGCACCTGGGTGGCTCAGTGGGTTGAGCCTCTGCCTTTGGCTCAGGTCATGATTCCAGGGTTCTGGGATCAAGTCCCGCATTGGGCTCTCTGCTCAGCAGGGAGCCTGCTTCCTCCCTCTCTCTCTGCCTGCCTCTCTGCCTACTTGTGATCTCTGTCAAATAAATAAATAAAATCTTTAAAAAAAAAAAAATCAGGGCTCGGGAGGCAGAACCAGACTAGGAGCCAAGGCTGCCACTCATGAAAGCTGGAGTGCCCACTCGCAGGGGGACCAGGCAGCACAACGTGACAAAGGAGCTGAAGCAGGGCCCCTACTCATTGTGTTTACAAAAGCTGTCTGGAGAGGAATCCTAGCTTGGAAGAGCACGGGTTCTGCAGTCTTTTCCAGGGTGGGAATGGATTTGTCAGATCAATCGGCCAAAAGCGGTCTGGAGAGGTGGAAGGCACCAGCTAACCTCTGAAGAACAAAACCTGTGAATCTGGGCTCAGAGCCAGTGCTTCCTGGCCCTGAGGGACCCAATGCCCCATCTTAAAAACAAATATTTTAATTTTTTCTTTTCTACCCTGAATTGAAATTCATAGATAATGTGGTTAGTGTCTCCACAATTTTAAAAATCAATGTAATACTATAACATAGGAGAAATCCAGAGCAAAGCGACTATTGTAAAATTCCAACATAAATACTCGGGAATTTTTAACTACGCTTGAAGACAAGATGCCTCCTCGGTTGAGTACCATTCCACTGGGGACCCCTACTCTAGCCCAGGGTAGCCCCCAGATGGCTGAGCTCCCCCAGAACAGCCAGCTGGCTCCTCCCAGCTCCACTGTGGATAAAAGCAACCTGCCTTCTCCCAGCAACTCACCCTCTGGCAGTAGAAGCAGGGGCAGGAGAAGGGACCCAGGTTAGCTCATTCTGGCTCCACAACTGACTCATGGGGCATCTGCAGAGACACGTCCCAGTGGTGATGGAGCAGCTCCTTCCGTGGCAAGACTTTCCGGAAGCCCTCAGTTATGCATAGACAACGACAACCCACCACTTCACTCAGAGCTCACAGCTGCTGGCTTCCTGCTCAATAATGCTGCAGAAGAGGAAGCCCAGGGCGAGGTGGGGGGTGGGGGTAGTCAGCTGGAGAAGGAAGTTTCTAGCAAATGGACATCACTTAATCCTAGGCCAAGCATGGATGAGCAAAGGCCAGGTTTCTTTACATGTTTCACTTTGGTGCTCAGGTTGCTTTTTCTTCACCTTTCTGGTCACTACATTAGCAATGACATCTAACTATATTTCAGACCCCCAGCTTTGCCAGCAGGAATTCTCCAGCCCTGCTCATCTAAAAACCTGGCGATGAGATGAGGCTACATCCTGAGAGCTCACTCCCCCCTTGCCAGTGTGTGGCAGTGGGGTGGGGCGGACAGAGCATGTCCCCAGTTCAGAGAGAACTGGGGTTCAAATTCTGACCCTGCAGTCTACTAGCAGCGTGACAGCAAGGCACTCAGGTTCTCTGCACTTCCATTTCACATGGAACAATGAGGACTTAAAAACCTACTCTGGGGGGTGCCTGGGTGGAGTTGTTAAGCGTCTGCCTTCAGCTCAGGTCATGATGCCAGGGTCCTGGGATAGAGTCCCGTATCGGTCTCCCTGCTCTGTGGGAAGCCTGCTTCTCCCTCTCCCACCTACCCTGCTTGTGCTCCCTCTCTCACTGTGTCTCTGTCAAATAAATAAATAAAATCTAAAAAAAAAAAAAAAAAAAAGACTCTCTGGCGGGTTATACTGAGCATTAAGCAAAATTATTTTACAAAAATAAAAAGTCACCTAGCCAATGCAGGAAACCCAGGAGACACTCGGGAAAATGGTTTTCCCCTCTCAAGCACCTGGAAGGCAGCTGAGAATGGCAAGGAAAGCAGGGGGCAAGGAACTCCGGAAAATCCTTTCAAATCTAGATCCTCGACATGAGACTCCATGTCACAAGATGAAAATGTTGACACTTTTTTGAGAGAACTGACACACGTGCTCAGGGACACGCTGCCTGGGTTGGTCTCATGGCTCCCTGCTAAACCCAGTGACGTCATCCCCACCCCACCCCTCTGCCCTTGACCCAGGAGCATGCGCAGGTGTTCCACAGGAAAGCCAGCTGAGGCGTTTACTGTACCATCTGCTGCTTCGTCCATTTCTCCTGAGTCACCCTGTGTTAACAAAGGGAGAGGGACTACGCCTTCCTCCTAGCATCTGGTATCCTCTCTACCAAGGAAATACTGAGTTAAGTTGGTCTCAGTTTAAAGCAGTCGGGAAGGCTGGGCAGGAGGGAAACCTGACAGCGGCATCTTATCTCTATCACTGTAACTCCTCCCGAGCCTTTTTTATGTCCCACAATTCCCTGTAAGGCTTGGACCCACTTGTCCCTGGAGGTGGGAGATTGGGTCTGGCGACCTTGAAAGCTCTTGGCAGGGCTGGGGACCAGCGGGTCCTTCTGGGGTACAAGATTGGGGATGCCGGGGAAGCTCTGCAGGGACCCGCCAGCCCCAGGGCCGCCTGATACCGCGAGCTGAGCAGGTAGGGAAGGGAGCTGAGGCAAGTGGCAGCCTAGAGGTCTGCAGAGCCCCTCAGCTGGTTGGAGAAGATCAGCCGACAGAAGCCGCATTGGACGGGCTGCCCATCATGCTGTAGCACAGGTCCAGCTCCAGGGTAACTCTCTGGCAGAGGAGAGATCCCAACCCACCCAGACCTGTGTCACCCACAGCCAATCCTACCCTGCTGGGGCCAGGCCCTGCTGTGCCCTCCCTGGGTCTATCACCCCCAGAACTTGAGGCCTCTGCCCCCTGGTAGGGAAGGAGCTAGGTTCTCTAAACCCAGAGGCAGCAGCTACCAGTGCTTCGGGCGGTGGGGCACCTCTCTGCTTTGCCCGGGCCTCCCCTCCCTGCTTTCCTCACAGTTACCTGCCTGGATCTGGAGAGTGACCACCAGACTAAACCCTCGGTTTAATGTAGCTTCTGATGCCCCAACAGAGAGTGCGTGCAGAGGCCCATCCTCCCGGCCCCACACCTGCCCCCTCCGCAAGCCCACCACCCCATCATCAAGCCTTGCTTTCAGCGTCTAGAGAACTGGTCTGGACCTTTACTCCCAGAGGGACCAAAAGCTTGCTATTTCCCCTCATGGAGCCTCCGTTTTCTCATCTGTAAAATAAAGGCAACTGTCCCTGCCCAGCCCACTTCTCAGGGCTAGGGAAGGATCACACAGTAGGCAAGGGCTTTATACCGGGCAAAGGCCCAGCAGAGATCCTTCATTATTCAGCCCCACTGGCTCTGTGAATGCTAAGTGGCCTGAATCCCCTTGACACGGCCTGTGGGACTCTCCTGGCTTTGGGATCTGGTTAGTAGTGCCACGGAGCATCTTCCTTCCTCCTCTTCCCAGGACCCATCAGCTCACTGGCCCTCAAACCCATCTCCTGGGGCGGCTCATCAGGCTGTCCCTAGTCACTGATCACAGCTGGCTAATCAGTCAACGGACAGACCTGCACATCTCAAGGAATGTTAAGGGAGATGGAGAGACACCACAAATCACCCCACAGGCTGAACTCACAGCTGCCCTTCTGCAGAGCACGCGGCTGTCATTTGGAACATGGACCAGCAGAGGGCGCCAGCAGACAAGGACAGCTGTGGCCCTGCAGTGGTTGGGGAAAATCCCAGAACTGGGCTCAGGAACCTGGGACTGAGCAGCTCAGCACACTTACCTGAATCTCCCTCTTGGTGGGAGCCTGACTGGCAGCCCATAACTGCTCCTGTCCATGTGCCTGCTGCAAAAATGGCTACGTGACCCAGGAGGACTCCGAGATGCAGGCCCAGCCTCTCTCGACCCCCATGGAGGTTGGAGGGCACTCTGCGGCCACCCAGGGAGGGTGCTGGGCTGGCAGTGGGCACGTGTGTGAGAGGACAGGCTTCCTGAGTCTGTGCTGAGTGGGTAAGGAGGAGGGGCCTAGAGGTCACAATGTGACCCAAGGGGTCAGAGGGTCCCCAAATCCAGTTTACCAGGGAAGGCCATCCTGGAACAGATCTTGATTTCCTGACTACTGCACAGGACCCTCCATCCCTCTCCCCTCTGCGGGCTGGGCTCTCACTGGTACTGCTCCGCCACGCATACGCTCAGCCTCTTCAGCTCCTCCCTCTGCTCTGAAAAGTGGACAGGGGACAGTGGGGTGGGGGGGGAGTGACAGCCCTGACTATGTTTGTCTGTCCCAGGCCCAGTTCAACCTGTGGTGAGGGGGGGGAGGTCACCAGGGGTCAACATACCAAGCTGTGTGCATAACATCCTTCACCCCTTCCTTTCACTGAGTGAAGCTCCACCCAGAGCAAAGCAAAGACAGCAGAGGTCCTGTGGGACAGGTGAGGAAGCCGGTCAGGGAGTCAGGTGACCCACCCAAGGTCACATGGTAATGACTCAAACCCAACTCTTAGAACAAACCCGAATTGTTTGGGCTCGCAGCCACTCCTGACCCCGAAGACACCAGTCATTCCCAGCTGGGGGAGTGGACCGTCCACTCTCTGAGAGTCCTCAGCTGATGGGGAGGGTAGAGTCAGGTGGGGAAGGAAGCCTCAGACTATGGAAACACCACAGCACTCTGGTGTCAGGACATAGGAATTTGAGTCAGCCTTGCCCTTTCTGGCTGTGTGACTTTGGGCAAGCTGCTTAACCTCTCTGGATCTCTGTTTCCTCAGGGATAAAGGAGTTCTGCTCTGGTGAAGCACAGAGTGGACAATATTACTATGGTCACTACTAACCCCCAACAGGAAAGAAGACAAGATGGTGAAGGACAGGCCTCTGCGCTAGCCACCTATGCTCCCCTTCCAGGCCCTGACCGCTCCACAGCTCACCCTTCTCTTGGGTCCAGATGCCCAGCTCTCAGGACAGCTCAGGAACGACTAGGCAAGTCCATCAGCCCTGACATTTCTTAGACTTGAGGGGGTCCCCAAAGATGCAGTCCCCAACGTACAGGATATCCTTCCCCCACACCCCAAGCAGCTCACACACCACGTCCGAAGAGCCTGCCCCACCACGGAGGGCAGGCTTGCTCGCAGCCCCTCTTGCCTGGTGGGCAGGCTGGGGACATGGGGACATGGGTTCTTAGTAGGGTGCCTGTGGAGGCGGGGGGATGGCGGGGGGAGGAGGGAGCTGGTATCTCCAGAGTGAACCGCCCAGGGCTGGTGGGGCCCCGTGTAGGTGCCCATGTGGAGCTTGCCTGAGTCCTGGAGGGGCAGAGGGGCAACCTGGTCAGAGAGAGCAGGGGAATGGGATCGGCCAGGGTTACCATGGGGGTGAGGGAGGAAGGAGGTGAGAGCCCCCAAGAGTTCCCTTGTTCCCTATCTCCAGGGACAGACAAAGCAGCCGAGAGGCAGCTGCCAAGGGCAGATCCAGCCTCAGGGTCAGGCGCCCTCCCCATGATGTGGCCCACCGGTCAAGGTTCATGGGGCCTCAGCAGGCCCCTACCCGCCATCACTGTGCTGACACATTTCAGCACCGTTCCCTCAGCAAACAAGCAGGGCTGTCATGTGTCTACCACAATCAGGGCGAAGTCAGACCTCCAGGGCCTGGCTGAGGCCTCAGCCTGTGGGGCAGGCGTGGGAGAGCATGTGCGGACACGTGCACGAAGTCTGGGACTCCTGACCCTGACACGTGTCGCAGCTGCTCCCCGTCACCCATCCCCTGGCCTGCCTTTCTTGGCGGGAGCACCTGCCCAGGTTCAGCCACGCTCCGCACTGGTGAAAGCTTGCCCGCACTCAGGTCACAAGCCATCCGTGTGCCGGGGTCCTGACCCCCCAGCCCTGCAGCACCCCTGGCTCCCCAGCACCCATGACCAGGACCATCCCGGCACAAGGAAGTGCTCAAAAGGTATTGGTGGAGGCAGGTGTTGCCTATTGTGCTGGTTCTCACAGTTCTCCCTCACAGCACTGGGGCAGGGACACAGGACCTGAGCGGCTGAGTGCGAGCCCTGCTCACCCGTCTGCCTGCCAGGGACTCCCGGTCACACACACCCCTCCCCCCTCCCCCAGACGTCTGATTGCCTCTTCATGGCTCCTCCAGGGTGGTAAGTGGTCTTCCCCACCCCTCCAGGGCCCTCCCTCGGCCTGGCTGAGGTCACCGGCCTCTCTGACTCCCTCCAGCCAGGCCCATACATGGGAAACGCCCCTCCCACACTTAGTTCCCTCCAAAGGGGAGGACCAGACAAGGGCGAGGCCCTCAGCACTGTGGCCTGGCCTGGCCCTCCCTGCCTTTGGCACAGGCTCCCCAGCCAGGCACATGGCACTCACCTCACGGAGACCGAACAGGCAGGTCCAGATGGCCTGGCAAAGACAGGGCAAGGGTCAGGGCACCCAGCTGGGCGGGGCTGGGGGCCACTGCCTGCCTCTGCCCTCATCCTGCAGGACACACTGGGGACCACAGGAACAACATGGTGAGAAATTGTTCAATCCACTGAGACCTTAAAAGGCCAAGAAATGGAACGCAAAATTCCAACCAGACCCGGAGGGTAGCAGGGTCTTGGCTCCTCCTGACTCCTTCCTGTTCCTACAGGGCCTCAGTTTCCTCCAGCAGCCAGAAAGAAGGCTGTTCTCTGGGCTCCGATGGCTGAGGGCCATCCCCCCACCCCATACACACTCACAACCGTGTAGCTGTAGCTGCTGTTGGTGGCCAGAAACCCTTTCCCATCCTCCTTCCTCTTGCCCAGCAGGGTGGGCATGCGCACCTGGAGCAGAGGGAGACAGACGTCACTTCCCGGGGGTGGGGCCTCTCCCAGCTGCCCCCGGGATCCCTTTCTCTGCTCTCAGTCTTCCAGGCACGGGGCTCCAGACCAGGCAGGAAAGTCTGTGAGCACAGTTAGGCTACAGAGCTCTGGCCACATCTTGAGGAGGGAGTTAGGGACACAGCCCCACTGCCCTAGGGAGGATGGGGACAAAGGGACAGGCCTGGTCATAACCCACTCACGTCCTTCCCCAGGATCTTCTCCTTCAGACAGCCCTACAGGTGGAGCAGAGGGGAGTGTGTGTGTGTGTGTGTGTGTGTGTGTCCAACCTGCCGGCAGGCCTGGATCCAAGATGCAGAGAGCCCAGACCACAGTCCTCAGCAGGCAGAGGAGTGGAAACTCTATGGGGGCGGAACCCCTCAGGGTTGGCCCAGCAGAGTGGCCGGCAGACGGGACAGGGGTCCTGGGGTCCTGGGCCCTCACCGGTGGGTGGGTGGACATTATCCATGGCCTCGAACACATCCTAGAAGAGGCTTTGGAAGGACATGAAGAGGTTCCCATGCTGATAGCCAGTGTCACAGCTGGGGCAGGCTGGGAGGACGGGGAGGTTGATATGGAAGCCTGAGGTGACCAGGAAACCTGGACCCTGTATCAGAGTCATCCCTTGAACCACACTGAGTTGTGTCCCAGCTCTGCTGGAAGGGGCATCGCCCTAGGCTGTGGGTCATCCCTTGGAGGGGGAACCTGTTACAAGGTCGGGCCCCCGCCTTCAGTGAAAGCCTTCCCACTGAGCTCCTCGAGCTCCTCAGGAGGGCTCTGTGCTCCTTGGCAGGGACCCCAGGTCAGGGCATGGGCCCTGGGCAGTGACAGTGGCAGTGTCCTGCTGGTCACCCAGGGCTGGTCAGGGCACGGGACGTACTTGGTGTAGCAGGAGCAGCTAGCAAAGAAGTCCCCCAGGTAGGCATACACGGAGGGAGCATTGGGCATCTTTTACTCCTTGGGTGAGTCTAATGTACAACAAAGCTTCAGAATCTCACTTTTAAAAAGACATTTAACGGGCGCCTGGTGGCTCAGTCGGTTCAGTCATCGGCCTTCAGCTCAGGTCATGATCCCGGGGTCCTGGGATCCAGCCCCATGAGGGAGTCGGCTTCTCCCTCTGCCTCTGCTCCTCCCACCACTCATGCTCTCTCTCTCTCTCTCTCTCTCAGTCTCTCTAATAAATAAAATCTTTTTAAAAACTGTCAAACTCTATAAATATAATAATAAAATACATAAAAAGACATTTCACAAAGCAAGCCAACATTAGACACAGTGCGTGCACCTGAAGGCTGAAGCCACCCCATCCTTGGGCCTTGGGAATCTCATCCTTCACAGAAACACCCAGCATTTCTCGAGAATGATGTCTTCACTTCCTTTTCTCATTTGACGTTCACCTCAGCCCTGTGCTGTGGATGTTATTACTATTATCACCATCCTTTTCTCTTTCTAGAGGAGGAAGTTAAGGGCTTGCTCTAGAAACCTCTGCCACCACAAACAGTTCCACCCCCCGCTCTCTGGGAAGGTTCTGGGGGAAACATCCCTTTGCTGCTGCTTTCCCTGCAGTCTGCCCCAAGTCTCGCAGTCATGGCTCCATTCCAGTTGGTGGGGGTGGAGGAGGGAGACAGTCACTCCCTTTTGGGGTCATTGATCTCTCTTCCACTTGGCCTACTAGCCAGAGGGAGAACAGGGATAAGAACAGAAATCCCTGGGGCGCCTGCGTGACTCAGAGAGTTGAGTGTCCAACCCTTGATTTCGGCTCAGGTCAGGATCTGAGTCCTGGGATTGAGCCCCACACCTGGCTCCGTGCTCAGTAGGGAGTTTGCTTCTCCCTCTCCCGCTGCCACTCCCCCTGCTCGCTCGCTCTCTCTCTCTCTCAAATAAATAGATCTTTTTTTTTTTAAATTTTTTTAAAGACTAGAAATCCCTACAGTTTCACTGGGCCAGGAGCTCTGCTCCAGGTAGAAAGGATTGGAGGGCAACAGGGGAGGGGTGAGTGGCCAGATGTTTTTGTTGCGCTGGTAAGTCCTCTGCAAGCCTGGCCACTATCTCCTGTTGAATCAGGCAGGACGTGGCGAGAGCATGGGACCCGGGCTGTCCACATTCCGGGGATGACAACCCCCTCTGCACAGTGTCTGTGGTCAGTGGTCACTCCCCCGAGGAAAACTCAGCTTCATGCATATCCAGTCACACGGACAAATTCCATTTTCTTCAAATCCTCTAATCCTGAGAATCCATCCTTTACGAAGTCACCTGGAAAAGAGACAAAGCTAGATGCAAGAAGACGACTCATGAGAAACCATCGGCCCCGTCAGGGTCCAGCCGCAGAGCACATCTGTATCATCAAACGGCTGGACAAATCCGACTAACTGTCGTTAAGAAGATGAACCCAAAAACCGCTTAAGACAGACTGCCACGCGAGAAAAAGAGGCAGAACGCATGGGCTTGCCCACCATTTACAAAATGCAAACACAATAGGACTGGAGAAAATAACTCAAAATAAAAAACAGCTTAATGTATGTGAGGCACCCGGGGGCCTGCTCAAAATGCCGGGTCATATTTAATTTCTTGTCTTTAGTATCTCAATTTTCTAATAGATGGCTTGATAATGGGAAAAAAAACTACTACATGAAGTGACATAGAAGATCAAGAAGTATCTATGCCAAATGAAAATAGCAGAATATGAAATGCTATGTAATTAATATTTATTGTTTTAAGTAAAACTTTTTTTTACTTTGTTTTTTTTTTGTTTTTTTGGGTTTTTTTTTACTTTGTTTACTTTGTTTTTGCATTTCATGTACACCTGCCCTGAACACTGAGGACTGAGCCCCCTGATGGTACCACCCACCACGTAAGCCAATACCTAGTACCCTGGTCCTGAGCAGGTCCACCCATGAGGTCCAGAGGCAGCCAGCCAGAGGGACAGGGGAGCTCCTCTGTTAGGGATGAGGGCAGTTTCCAGAAGGTGATGCCTGCCCGATTTTGAAAAGAACAGGAGCTCCCTGGACAGACCACAAGAAGAATTCCCACAATTCTTGAAAGGGGAGGGGAGCAGTGAGCCCACACCTCTTTCTAGGAGACCCAGAGAGGTAGGGAAAGCCAGATTGGGAAAGGTACTATGTCCCACTAAAGAGCTTGGCCTTGATCCTGACGGTGGTGGGAAACCCTGGCAGCATTTTGAGCAGAGTGAGAATGTGGTCCCCTGTGGTTTAAAGCTGCGCCTCGTGACAGTGCCAGTGACCAGCCAGCTGGGAGCCGGACTGGCTACTGAGAGGGTCCCACAGCAGCCAGGCAGGAGCTGGGGCAGGCCTGAATTTACAGGGAGTGGAGAGGGGAGAGCTGGCCAGAGAATCCGTGGGTTAGTTAGGACCTGGGGATGGATTAACTGGAGATAATCCTAAGGAAGGAAGAAGTTAAGACCCTACAGAGCCACAGGAGTAGGAGACACCAACCCAGAGATGGCAGCAGGAAATGAAGGGACTTGTCAGGAGGATATGAGGTGGGGAGTGAGTTCTGGGTCTACAAACCCTCACCTGAAGCCCATGGGTCCAGATATGTTTCAGAATTCAAGGGGTGCCTGGGTGGCTCAGTCAGTTAAGCATCTGCCTTCGGCTCAGGTCATGATCCCAGGATCCTGGGATCAAGCCCCACATCAGGCTTCCTGCTTGGTGGGAAGCCTGCTTCTCTCCCTCCCACTCCCCCTGCTTGTGTTCACTCTCTCACTGTCTCTCTGTGTCAAATAAATAAATAAAATCTTTATAAAAAAAAAGAATTCAAAATTTTCTGAATTTCAGAAAGTAATACATGATTTACTGTATATATGCATGATCATTCCCTTGGTGGGTCTGGGACAACAGCCCATAATCAAACACACTGACATTCCTGCAGCCAACACGTGAATATTCATTCCCACGAAGTGGTTATATAAAGACAATAAACAAGCTCATGTCAGGGCCTGATCAAGGCTTGCCACCAAATGAGTTTGGGAAATCCTTTCAGTTTGGGGATCTAGGGACTGAGGAGGAAGGAAGTTATATTGGTATCTGTGGTAGCTAAGGACCCAAGAGGGCCCTTCAGGAGAGAGGAGAGCTGAGGACAGAGGCCCAGGAACAACCACGTGGGGATGGGGACAGGAGAGGAGACAGCAAAGGAGGCTGAGAGGGGCAGCCAGATTTGTAGAAGAGAAGGAAAAAGGGAGGGGGCACTATGGGGGGAGCCATGACCAGGGACAGTGCCACAGAGAAGCTCCAAATGTCCCCTACATATGGCAAAGGTAGGTCACAGGAGACCTGAACTGGTGGGATGTCCCTGGCAAGATGGCGGCAGCTGAGTAGGAGCAGAGTGTAGGGAAGCAGGAGCAGCACGAGAGAGGGTTCCCTTGCAGGAATCTTGGCCTCAAAAGAAATGAGATGGGGTACAGTAGCCAGACTGATGGGCAAGAAAACATGGTGGAGCTGCCAGATTAGGGCGTCAATGAGCAACAAAGAGAGTGAAGGAAGAAAAGTAGGTTACAGAGACAATGTGTGTCTGCCAAAAGAATGGATAAATAAATGGTGGTATGTTTTTCCAATAAAATTAGCGGTCAAGAATAAACTATGCTGGGGCGCCTGGGTGGCTCAGCGGGTTAAGCCTCTGCCTTCGGCTCGGGTCAGGATCCCAGGGTCCTGGGATGGAGCCCCGCATCGGGCTCTCTGCTCAGCAGGGAGCCTGCTTCCCCCTCTCTCTCTGCCTGCTGCTCTGCCTACTTGTGATCTCTCTCTGTCAAATAAATAAATAAAATCTTAAAAAAAAAAAAGAATAAACTATGCCATCCACAATAACACGGCTGAATCTTACAGACACAAGAGGCATAAGAATCCGTGCATTCTACTGTATGTACATTGTACCTCAATAAAAAAAAAGTTGGGGCGCCTGGGTGGCTCAGTGGATTAAGCCTTCAGCTCAGGTCATGGTCTCAGGGTCCTGGGATCAAGCCCCGCATCGCATTGGGCTCTCTGCTCAGCAGGGAGCCTGCTTCCCTTCCTCTCTCTCTCCCTGCCTCTCTGCCCACTTGTGATCTCTCTCTCTGTCAAATAAATAAATATAATCTTTAAAAAGAAATCTTTAAAAAAAAAAGTTGAGGATGATGGAATTTAAGGTCACAGATGTGGACGGTCAGGGAGATGACAAGGCCCAAGGGTTACCTTCCTGGGCAGAGCTGAAGCAGGTCGAAGGGAGCCTGATGGAGTCTGGGAGGGGAGGGAGCTCTGTGCTCCACGGACAGAGAAATCACTCAACAGGTGGCACGGACTGTGAGACAGCTCCCACAACTCCTCTTGCCCCTGGATCCCGCTTCAGTAGTTAACTGACGGGCTCTGCTCTCGTGAGGCTGCTGGTCCCAGCTGTCCCTTCCCTGAGCAGACGCAGGTCTGACCCCCAGCTCCACCGCAGTTCCCACCGGGCAGGACCCCAGACACCGGACCCACCACTCACTCACAAGGGACACACCTGGATAAAGACGTTAGCGAAACTATACGCAGGGGCTGGCCCTTGCTGACCCTATTTATAATCAGGCTGGGTGCAGGCTCTTTTTTCCCTTGGATGGAGTTCCCAGACTGTGAGACTTTGGGCTCTCATGCAAATGAGATTTCTGAGAATTCTCCCTCCTCCATCGGGCCCCCAGCCAGCCCCTGGGCCCCGCACCGTCTGACACAGAGCTTACCTAGAAGGCCCCCGGGGAGGAAGGAACAGGAGCTGCCTGGCTGAGCAGCTTTTCTCATCCCAGATTGCTCTCAACCTCAAATGGTCAGAATGTTTACTTCAAGAGTATTACAATTCTCTTCTATAAAATAGCGAGGTCTACAGTTACTTTTTAAAGGAGACGTGCTGAAGGGACATGAAGGGGGCTGGGGCATGGTGACAGGTCACAGCTGTCTCAAATCCAGACGAAGCTAAAGGCAGGCAGAGGCAAAGCACAGCTCAGGAGGCTCAGAGCTCCAGCTGAGCTGCGTCTCTGGGGTTCTGGGCCGGGCAAGCTGAGCTCAGTGCAAAGATTCTAGGGCGGCAGGAGACTGACCTAATTAAACATCCGCCCTTATTCTTAGACAAGGAGCCCCAGTTAAGGCCCCTGGGCAGCCACAGCGCAAAGGCACAGCCCTCGAGGTGACCGGAATAATTCTTATTTTAAACAGCAGTTACTTTGGATTATGAAAGCAGTCCATACTCCTCGTAGAATATGCGGAAAATACTGAAAGCACAGAAAAGAAAAGGCGAGCCAGAGAGAACCACTATTTTTGCTTACTTCCTCACGGTCTCTTTCTATACATATCTACATGTTTGACACTTGGCGGAAATGCTTGTTCGCATGATGTAAGTGAAAAAAATCTACAAAGTTATAGAGAGCATCAACCCGTATTTGTTATATAAATTAAGATTGTCATATGGATAGAACTTTGCGTTGTGTTTCTCTAGCTCAGTATTAAAATGTGAACATCTCCCCCATTCATTAAATATGCAGCTACTTGATTTTCTTGGCTGTATACTATCCATCATAGAGAATAAACGATTACCCTGTGATGGGGCATTTAGGTTGTCTCCAATTTTTCAAATAACCTTATTATGGACTTCCCTGCATATCTCCAGTTATTTTCTTGACTTAGATTTCTAGAAGTAAAAATTATCTTAGGACTCATTATACAATGCCAAATGGCTTTCTGAACGTTCGAGGCAACTGGTCCTGCTGCTAGAAAGTATGGGATTCCGTAGTGCCTGTGGCATATCTTGGTTCCTGTAATAACAACCAGACTTCTTTATCAACTGGTGGTAAATCCAGATCAAACCCAGAGGCCGCTCTTAGGGAAGCAGATCCCCAGAACCCTCTTGGACCCGGGGACTGCGCCCAGCACTGTTGCCCAGCATAAATCAGTTTTCATGAGTTGAGGCTGCGGGAACAAACAATCCAGAGCTTTCAGGGCTGACGACAAGCAAGGTTTATTTCTCACACACATTACTCATGAGATATGGATCAAATGTGGCTTTTTTCCCCAAATGTCTTCTGATTCGGGGACCCAGGCTGACAGAACAATCCCCTCCCCACCCCGTCTCCATTCCCTTGTCCAAAGACAAAAACACAGAGCAGAAGCCCACCTTGGCTCAGGAGACTCCAACTTGGACATGGTAGTGCTGCCCCCACACCCCCGCTCACTTCCCTTTGGCCCAGGGAGGTAATGTGGCCAAACCTGATGCCAATGAGGGGACAGATCCACTCCTCCCATGGGGACATGCTGAAGATCACCTTCAAGGAGCACAAAATCCCCTAGGGCGTAGACAGAAAATACCTGGAAACAAAATTACAATTGACCACAGCCATGAGCCCTCAAAAACAAGGCTGGGTATTTGTCATCACCTCCTGGTACTGAATCTGACATCAGGAATGTTCCAGCAACCAGAATCCCTCCTCATGCTGGAAATCCCCATGCCCTAGAAACCTTTCCCCGGGGGCTGATGAGGGGGGTCACCTAGGATTGCCTTTTGTGCAAGTACAAGAAAAAATACGTGTGTGTGTGTGTGTGTGTGTGTGTTTAAGTGTATATATTTATAGGTAGCTCCATTAAAAATAATAAAGTTATATGGTTAAATTTTTTTTAAGATTTTATTTATTTATTTGTCAGACAGAGATTACAAGTAGGCAAGAGAGGCAGGCAGAGAGAGGAGGAAGCAGGCTCCCTGCTGAGCAGAGAGCCCGATGCAGGGCTTGATCCCAGGACCCTGGGATCATGACCTGAGTCAAAGGCAGAGGCTTTAACCCACTGAGCCACCCAGGCACCCCTAATTGCCCTTTCCCAATCCTTTCTCACACAGTGCCCCTCCTCTTCCTCCATCACTCCCGCATTAGGATGCCCTGACTCCCCTACCCAGAGCCTCAGAAAGCAGAATTTCCAGAAAGCACAGGAAACCCCCAAGAAAAACAAACAGCAAGAGTTACAAAGAAAAAAAAAAAAAAAAAACCACCATGCTCCAGCAGGCCAGACCACCTCACATGGTTGTTCAGGTCATACTTGTGACTGCCTGTCACGGCAACCCCTTTCAGGAAGGTGAGATCAAAAGATAGAGCCGAACTGTTCCTGCCTGAGTCAGGAATCTTGCTCCTGGGAGGAAGGTAGGCAGACGGCGAGAAAAGGAGATGGAGGGAAAGCAACAACATTTGCAGAGGAAGCCAGCGGTGCCTCCAAGATGGGGCACTTTAAAGATGGGGCTGCCACTGTGCCATCTTCACATCTCCACGTGTGCTCCAAATCTTCAGAAACGCCTCCCATGCCCCACATGCTTGGTGTGAGCCGGTCCCTCTGTAGAAATAGAAAGGGCTGACATTTACCATCTGGATGAGCAGAACGGAGACATGACCCATGGGGGCGGGAGCTGAAGTCAGAGCTAACATGAGAACACAATCCTCAGGGTACTGGTGAGAATGCTGGAGAATGCTTTGGATTTCTAGAGGGCAAGGGATATGGACTTCAAACCAAGCTGGTGTCTAGACACGCCTGGAGCCCACAGCAATGGCTGGGTTACGCAAGCATGGGTGCTCGTTATAGAAGGTCCCGCATAACTGGGCGTGGCGAGGGTGGTCTACACCATCAGGAACCTGCTGCTGGAATCGTCAGGGGAGGCTCACATTCTCAGAGGCCTCTTCCACACCCTGGCAGGACCTGAAAGGCCCTGGGGAAGCGTGGTGTTCACAGGACGTCTGCACAGACCGCGGTGTCACTAAGTTCCCGATCTGGAACACTTTGCTTGATCGCCTGGACAAGCTCCTGGTGGAGGAGCCACATCCAGGTGGACTAGCAAAAGCTCCTGGGCTCCCCAGAGTGTCCCACAGAACCAGAGGCCAAAAGGGTGTAACTACGGTTCCACGAAGCAAAGGAGATGTAATTCAGTAAATTTAGAAACCAATGGAATAAACAGGATTTGTAATTGCAGGACCTGGAGGGCAGTCCGCTAATGAGCTAAGTCAGAGAAAGACAAATACCGTATGATTTCACTTATATGTGAAATCTAAAAAGTACGTATATTAAAAAAAAGAGGGGCACCTGGGTAGCTTAGTCGGTTAAGCAACTGACTCTTGATTTCTGCTCAGGTCATGCATGATCTCAGGGTCCTGAGATCGAGCCCTGTGTCAGGCTCCATGCTCAGTGGGGAGGCTGAGGATTCTCTCTCTCCCCCTCTCCCTCTGCCCCTCCCCACCTCCACTCTTGCTCTCTCTCTAAAATAAACAATAGGGGCGACTGGGTGGCTCAGTAGTTGAGCGTCTGCCTTCAGCTCAGATCATGATCTCAGGGTCCTGGGATCGAGCCCCACATTGGGCTCTCTGCTCAGCGGAAAGCCTGCTTCTCCCTCTCCCAATCCCCCTGCTTCTGTTCCCCCTCTCACTGTCTCTCTCTGTCTCTGTGTCAAATAAATAAATAAAATCTTTAAAAAATAAATAAATAAATAAATAAAATCTTTTTTTAAAAATAAGAAAGGAAGGAAGGAAGGGAAGAAAGAAGAAAGAGAGGAAGGAAGGAAGGAGCTAAGCATAGATACAGAAAATAAATTGGTGGTTGCCAGAGTGACGGTTAGGGGTGGAAGAACTGTGTAAACTGTTTTTGTTGTTTTAATTTAAATAAATTAAATTTCTTAAGAAGTAGGCAAGAACTGCAGAAGAATATATTGTAAAAAGTAAAAGTTCCCTCACTAAGGCCTTTCCCTAGTCTCACTACCCAGGGGTCACCACTGTTACGATCTCTCCATCCTTCCAGATTTATTTCTATGTACAGCTACATAGACACATCTATGCCCATTATATGTGTGGAATTATGGTATGCATATCATTATTCAGTAACTTAAATCATTTGTTAACTTGGACATTGTTCCGTGTAAGAGCAAGAAATCTACCTCAATTTCCTTAGGCCTGTGATTTTTAAAACCACATTAGAAATGCTTATCATTTGTTATGGAATTAATACATGCAGGGGTGCCTGCATGGCTCAGTGGTTTAAGCCTCTGCCTTTGGCTCAGGTCATGATCTTAGGGTCCTGGGATCAAGCCCCGCATTGGGATTTCTGCTCAGCAGGGAGCCTGCTTCCTCCTCTTTCTGTCTACTTGTGATCTCTGTCTGTCAAATAAATAAATAAAATCTTTTTAAAAAATAAAATAACTTTAAAAAAATTAGTACATGTATATAATAATAAAAAATGTTTTAGGGGTACCTGGGTGGCTCAGTGGGTTAAGCCTCTGCCTTTGGCTCAGATCATGATCTCAGGAGTCCTGGGACCAAGCCCCATGTCAGTCTCCCTGCCCACCTCCCACTCATGCTCTCTCAAATAAATAAATATATAAATTAATTAATTTAAATGTTTTAAATAAAACTGAAGATACCAGTTTTCATCTGAATTCAATTTTGTCAGATTGGCAAAAATCCAAGGAGTTGGTGAGGCTGTGGAAAAAGGAAATTTTACACATTCTTTGTGATAGGGTGAAATGGTACCACCCCTTGGGGAAGTCAATTTGGCAGTATCAGTCAAAATTAAGAGAAATCCTTTGACCCAGCAGCTCCGCTGTTACACTTAAGACTGACTTATACATATCCACGTGTAGAAGTATGCAACAACATTCGTAATAGTGAAGTAAATAGTATATACTCATCAGTGGAGGTCTGGTTAAGCAAGTAAGCTCCCTCCATTATGTAGTACCTTATACATGGAACTATGGAAAGAATAAAGAAGCTCTCCATCTACTGATAAGGAAAGATTGGCAAGGTGTACTGAAAACTAGGGAGGAAGAAGAGGTTGCAGAACAAATATGACATTCTATGTAAAAAAAAGGGGGGGATAAGAATCTATATTTGTATTTGCTTGTACTTTATAAAGAAACTCTGGAGTAATTTATAAGAAACTAAAAATAGGATTTTAGAGGATAGACAAGGTGGGAAGAATTAGAGATGGGGAATAAGAGGGGAAAACTTCACAGTACATTAGCTTGTATTTTTGGATTATGAGCCATGTAAATTTCTTACTTACTCAAAAGATGAAATAAAAACTAAAGAAATGATCATACAAAGAAAGTGTGAATACAACCAGATACAAAATTATATCCTGTGGAACTAGAGGGTATCATGCTTAGTGAAATAAGTCAATTGGAGAAAGACAACTATCATATGATCTCCCTGATATGAGGAAGTGGAGATGCAACATGAGGGGTTTGGGGGATAGGAAAAGAATAAAAGAAACAAGATGGGATCAGGAGGGAGACAAACCATAAGTGACTCTTAATCTCACAAAACAAACTGAGGGTTGCTGGGGGGAGGGGGGGAGGGAGAGGGGGGTAGGGTAATGGACATTGGGGAGGGTATGTACTACAGTGAGTGCTATGAAGTGTGTAAACCTGGAGATTCACAGACCTGTACCCCTGGGGATAAAAATACATTATATGTTTATAAAAAAATTTTTTTTTAATTATTAAAGGCAAAAAGAAATTATATCCTGAACACAAGTCATTATTAGAATTAAAGATGTATTTTTGACTTAGTAGGGACAAAAGAAATGCTAAGACCCAAACTTTGTAAGATAATTTAAGCCATATAAACACGCCAAATGCTAATGGAATGTGGTGATGTGACAAGGCAAAAATGATGGGTATACCCAGTAGTTAGATGCCAGAGAACCAGCTGAACCACCGAACTATGAGAAATTATATATATATATACATATATATATATATAATTTTTTAAAGATTGTATTTATTTATTTGACAGAGAGAGACACAGCCAGAGAGGGAACACAAGCAGGGGGAGTGGGAGAGGGAGAAGCAGGCTCCCCGCAGAGCAGGGAGCCGGATGCAGGGCTCTATCCCAGGACCCTGACAAGCCAAAGGTAGATGCTTAATGACTGAGCCAAACAGGTGCCCCAAGATTTTATTTATTTTAGAGAGAGAGAGAGAGAGACAGCAAGGGGAGAGGCAGAGAAGGAAGGAGAGAGAGAATCTCAAGCAGACGCCCCACTGAGCATTGAGCCCGATGTGGGGCTCAATCCCACCACCCTGAGATCATGACCTGAGCCAAAACCAAGAGCCAGACACTCAACCAACTGGGCCCCCACCTTAGCCATTCATCAGTGTACGGTTTATAGCATCAAGTACATGCACACTGTGGTGCACTTGTCCTCACCACCCATCTCCAGAACGTTCCGTCTTCCCAAACAGAAACTCTGTGCCCATTAAACACGAATCCTCATTTCCTCCATCCCTCAGCCCCTGGGAACTTGTCGTTTCTTTCTCTATAAAGTTGCCTATTCTAGGTACCGCCGGTAAGTACAATCGTTCAGGGACGCCTGGGTGGCTCAGTTGGTTAAGCAGCTGCCTTCGGCTCAGGTCATGATCCTGGCGTCCTGGGATCGAGTCCACGTCGGGCTCCTTGCTGGGCAGGGAGCCTGCTTCTCCCTCTGCCTCTGCCTGCCACTCTGTCTGCCTGTGCTCACTTGCTCTCTCTTCATCTTTCTGGCAAATACATAAATTAAAAAAAGAAAATTTAAAAAAAAAATGTACAATCGTTCAGTACTTGTTCTTTGGTAAGACGTGCACAGCTCTTGCTTCACTTAGAGGTTTTCCAAGGTTCATTCATGTCGAATGCATGGACGATTCTCATTCCTTTTACGGCTGGACGGTATCTCATTGGGTGGCTCTGTCGCATGTCATCTCTTCATTAGCTCGAGGACATGTGGCTGTGTCTGCTTTTTGGCCCTTGTGAACAACACTGCTGTCATCCTGTGTGGACGCCGATCTATCCTTCAGTTCTTTGAATTAGACCCTTACAAGCGGACGCGCAGGACTAAGTCCCCGCTCACGCGTCCTTTTGGAGGAGCCTCTGCCGTGCGGTCCACCGCGCAGCTGGACCACCTTACGCACCCCCCAGCGAGAGACTTCCAGTCTCTGCACATTACACATGCTACTTTTATAACAAAACGTATTGAATTTTTTTTAAATCTCACTGTATATTAAGAAGAAAGTCTCATATTTTTCTCTCCCTAGTACCATTACTAGATTACACATTCTGGGAGGGCAGGGATTGATTTTTGTTGTTGTTACGATTTTATTTATTTATTTGAGACAGAGAGAGGGAGGGAGGGAGCCTAAGGGGAGGGAGGGGCAGAGGGACAGGGAGGAGCAGGCTCCTGGCTGAGCAGGGAGTCCCAACTTGGGGCGAACAGAGCCACCCAGGCACCCCAAGCATTGATTTTTTTTTTTTTTTTTTATGCGTTAGCCACTTGTTTAAAAAAAAAACAAAAAACAAAAAACAAAACTTTGTGTTCCGTGGAGGCCTTCCTGGGAAAGGAGGAGAGAAAGTCATGAGAATTGGGAAGCATGAATTCCTCCTGACCAGACATCTGGGCGGCCACTGCCCCCTCCCTAACCACGCTCAACACCGCAGACGCTCCTCAGGCCCCGGGGGCATTCCCGAGCCCAGGACACTACCTGGCTTGCCAACTGCGGGGGCCCGAGGCCCAGCTGGCTGCCGGCCAGGCCCGGGGGCTGCCACAGCCGCTCAGAGGGCGCTCTGCTGGGGCCCACCAGCCGCACAGTGGATTTCCAAAGCTGGCGGCTGGATTTCTCGTTAAATAGGACATCTCGGCCCGCTTTGGTCACATGCATGTCCCAGAGGACCAGCAGGTCTCGGCAGAGGCTACCTCATTTCACCGGTTCACCTGCTAGCTACTTTACCACCAGCTCAGTTCCAGAGATAATGGCTCCCGGCAAATTTACTGGGTCTTTACTCTGTCTCAGCAATAACCACAAACGCCAGGGAATGAAAACCCAAAGGGCCCATGTGCAGGTCGAACGCCTCATTTCCATGGAGACACAAGTAGGGGCTTGGAGGAGGGACACTCTGGGAATGGGGAGGTGAGAGAGGGGCTGTCTCTCTTCCCAGCTCCTGTCCAGGTCACCCTCATAGCCACTGCTCCCTTTAGCGGCTTGGACCCATTCTCCCGACAGAGTTGGGGAGACCTCAAAACCCAAAGAAGAGTTGGCAGCTGCCAGAGTGTATCCAAGCCTCACCCCCAAACCGGCTTCAAGTTCTTTACTCCGGGACCCCTGCTGGCCTCTCCCACCTCATCATCCCTCCTCCCCTGGACCACATTTCTCCAGCCACACCAGCATTGTGCTCCTGGAAACCACCACATCTTTTCTGTTTCCGGCCCTGGCTCTTCCTGAGCCCTCCCAGATCTTGCATAGGCATTCTGCCACCATCTTGTCCCATCTTGTCCAAGATGGGATCCAGAGGGAGAGAAAACATAAGAGACTCTTAATCTCACAAAACAAACTGAGGGTTGCTGGGGGAAGGGGGTAGGGAGAAGGTGGTTGGGTTATGGACATTGGGGAGGGTATGTGCTATGGTGAGTGCTGTGAAATGTGTAAACCTAACAATTCACAGACCTGTACCCCTGGGGCTAATAATACATTATATGTTAATAAAATTTTTTAAAGGGACAGAGGCTTCCTCTCAGACAGCAGGCAGGCAAGGGTTCATCAGAGGTGCAGATAAAATGGGAATAGAGAGGGTCCTTCTAGATGCTTCTAATCTGATCATGGTGGGCCTTCCCCTTTTGAACCTCAGGGTCTATTCACAGCTTTTCAGCTTCAGAATGAACTTAAACTTGGAAATTGAGAAAACCAGAGAGAGTCTGGGAAGCATCGGACAGAACCCCACAGAGCGCTGGCTCCTATGGCTCTGATCCTGGGGTCTTGTCACAGGCTCCCAGTCTGAATCCAAACCCCGGTTCTTCTTTCTCGACCCTATCTGAACAAGCCCACCCAGAAAAACCCTCCTGCCGGGCAACAGAGAGCCTGTGTCTCTTCCCAGGAGGAAAGTAGCAGCAATGACTAACCTCAGCTTAGGGCTCCTAAAGCATTTGATTCCTCACCCCCGTCCCCGAAGCATCCAGAAAGCTCAAATGCGCTGTGTAAGTTGCTCAGTCATAAGTGAGGAGCTGGAGCTCAAATCCAGATGTTCGGATTTGTTTTTCTTTCTTCTTAAAACACCTGCATCTAATCCTCTTGTGCTTGCTCTTTGCTAGGACTTAATGAGAAACAAGTCCAAGTGTCCAGATTTTCATGGGTTCATGATTTCACTATTTTCATTTCACAAGGAATCCAAAGATCCTGTATTAACCCAAGCTAATAAAAGAGTTAGTGCTAAGGAGGGAGAACTTTCTAGGACCCTCAAATCACAAAAGCTCAGAATTTGGCAGCTGAACCTTCAGGACCACATTCGTGACTCCCTTCCTTCTTCAGGGGCTCCTGCTCTCTCTCCCAGGGGCTCCCCCTCCCTCTACTTTCCCACTTAGCTGTGCCCATCCACTCCCCGCCCAGCCTCACCGCACCAGGACCCGCCTACCTGCCCACAGGGTGACCAGAAGACAGCCACAGGATTGGGGAGAAATTGAGCCCAATCTCTTGGGGTCAGAAGGTTCTACCTAATCTGGGTCAGGCACTGAGGCTCTGGAGGGAGAGGAAAGGCGGGTTTAAGGCCAGAGAAGACACAGCAGAAAGGCCGAGGCGGGCTCTGGCCGCAGCTCCCAGGTTGTGTGAGGGAATGAGGGCAGTAGGGGGGTTCCTGTGGTGACTGTCACAGGCTCATTGCTGAAGCCGGAGGTCAAGTCCCGGCTTGCTGGTTTCTGGTAATAGAGCCAACAGTGACAAACAAAAAAAGGCAAATGATGATGAGGTGGGATCACAGAATGGAACAGGAGAAACCAAAGTCAGAAAGGTGGGAGAGGGGCGCCTCTCTGTCAAATAAATAAATAAAATCTTAAAAAAAAAGATTAATAAAAAAAATGAAGATTTGAGTTGCTCCATGTCCAGAAGATATTGGGCCAAGTTGCCAAACAAGTCCCAAAGCATTTCGTCTAATAAAACAAGCATTTCTGGGGCTTTCATCCAAGGTGTCCCTGCTTCCTGCATTACTGGTTGCTGTAGCCATTCTAGACAAGTATTGAACAGCAGCATTAGGTCAATTTAAATATTTGTTTATACCTGGGCATATATCCCAAAGAAATGCTTACGTTGTTCTTTGGGGGATGTGTGCCTACATATTAGCCACTGCTTTATTTTGGAGGGATGGAATGTTGGAAGTAACATAATGTCTATTATCAGGGATGCATATTAGTAAATTGTGGTAGATGCATACTATAGAAGGTAATGAAACAAAGAACAACGAGCTCCAGACAACAGAGCTGGTCATAGGCAAACAAGAAATGTAGCACTCTGCGGGTCCAGCTACTGTCTGAGTTGTGACATTTCTCACTGTGGATTTCCTTCCAAGCCTCACTCGGGTGCCTACACCTACCCACAGGCATATGGAGACCTCATTGGCAGCAGCCAACCCGGCATCCACCCAGCCCCCTGTAACTTCACGCCCCAACCCAGCCCCCTGTACCTTCATGCCTCAGGAGTATAAAGGGCTAGCATTCCTCCCCAGCTGGACCCAACCGTGTCCCTGCTTACACAGGGGGTAATAAACAAGCACAAGAATGAAGCGCTGTTTGAATTCCTAAAGACAGACGACTTGATGTTCATCAAGACTGAAATATTATTAAGGGATGCCTGGATGGCTCAGTCGGTTGGGCGTCTGCCTTTGGCTCAGGGTCCTGGGATGGAGTTCCACATCTGGCTCCTTGATCACTGGGAAGTCTGCTTCTCCCTCTGGACCTCCTCCAACTTGTGTTCTCTCTCTCTCTCTCTCTCTCTGACAAATAAATAAATAAATAACATCTTTTCTTTAAAAAGAGTGATATATTAAGTAAATCATAGTCTATTCACATGTCACTCAGCAAAACGCAGACAGCAGCTTTCTATATCTATTACATGAAACGATCCCTGATCTATGCTTTATTTAGAAAGTCAGGTGCCAACCATTGTGCAGAGAATGACATCACTTGTATAAAAAATGCACATATTTTGGTCCTTCTCATAGGTATATGTGGCCAGAATAAAATTATTGAAGTATAAGCGTGCAGAGTTTCCCATCGCCCCCTAAGGAAGAAGGGAGTTCCACGGGCAGTAGGAGAAGGATGAGCAGGCTGGAGTTAAGGAGACAGAGTCTGGAAGAAAGAGAGAGACTTTGGGGCACAGATAAGAGAAGATATTTTTAGAGAGTTGGAAACTCTGTAGAAGTTTCTGCTTTGTAGAAGCAGTTCTCCTTCCTTTGGGCCATCCAGGATCTGAACCTCTATGTTAGGGGAACCCCCCCTTTGGAAAGTAGAATCCCCTTCACAATGGAAGCTGCCAGTGGCAGAGGCTCCCTTTCCCAGTTCGTTTTGCAGACCGAGGATGGACACACGGCTCTGCCAATCAGAAGCTCTCCCCCAGCGTTTGGATCCCAAAGCAGTGACATGAAGCACTCTGGAAACCCCGCTCAGGAAGGAGCCAGGCGGCTTCAGTGGCAGCCCATTATTCCCTCTCCAGAGTGGCCAGGGCCGTGGCCCAAGCAGCTAGCAAGCTGGAGCCAGAGGGGGCACCACCAGCATCCGTGACGGAGCTCAGGATATTTTAACCATACTAGCTCCATGAAGTGATTCTGGGGGGTGGTCTTGCCTGTAGAGGCTCCCAGTTGTGAGCTCTCCAGAGATTCTGTGAGCCCCTAATATTGTCTAACAGAAAACGGTGGTTTCTCTTGCTTACCACCAAGAACCCTGGCCAACACGTGTGTATGCCATGTACCTCTCTCCCCAGGGCTCTCAAAAGACCTTCAGTAAAGACCTATGCAATTTCCAAATGCAAAGCCGCATTTGTGCTTCTCACAGACAGATCACTGTGGTAAGGCATGAATGTGGAGGCCTGGTTTTTTATTTGGATGCATTTTGGACATTGTGAATGTCGGGGGAGATTCACCCCAGCCCTCCCAGGGGTTGCCCTGAGAAATGAGGACAACCTAGGGAGAAAGATTTCTTCTCAACTGACAGTTCTTCTCTACTTTTGAATCTGGTTTTGCCATATTCATATATTATTTTTAAATGTTTTTACAGTTTAAAATAAGTACCTAAAAAAGAAATGTGATACATCCACAAATATATCAGAGTGTCTACATAAGAAAAGAAATAAAGTAAAATATGCATTCTGGCAAAAAGGGTAGCCTTTTGAAGAAGCATGTGGTGAAGAATTGGTAGTCTGCTAAAATCAGGTGAAAATCTTAATTTGGTGGGCTGTCAGGGGTACACATTTTTTTTTAGTTTTTATTTGGCATCTCTTACTGTTACTTTATATTACTTGTGCAATAAATGATTATTTTTAACATCACCTTAAACAACCAGAAAAATGGTTTCCTCTGCAGCAGACATAAGGCAAAGGAGGGGGCAGGGGAGGGAGAAAGGTCTCAGGTCAGCAGGAAGAGGAGGGAGAGAAAGATCCAGCACATAGACAGGCGTCCAGCAGCCCTGAGGCAGTGGCTAAAAAGGCCATCCCTTGCAAAGTCAAAAATAAGAGAGCAATTCTAAAATTTGTGGTATACCCATACCATGGAGTATTATTCAGCAACAAAAAGAAGACTAGTACTGACACAGAAGAAGCTCCCAAACATATTGAGTGACAGACACAAGAGCATATACACTGCTTGATGTAACTTTTTTTAATTTAAAATATTTTATTGGAATCCTTTTGATAAACCAAGCATATATTTATGATAAAGAAGTCAAAGTCTCTCAAAATTTCTAAGCCGTTTTTTTCCTCCAGGAGGTTGACAGCGGCTCGCAGAGGTTAACGCAGGAAAGACAGATGGAAAGTTCCTAGGATCTGGCAGGAGACACCCTCTGCATTCGCAGACCCACGGTAGCTGGGGAGGAGGGACCCTGCTCTTCACTTCTCCTCGCCATCTGTCAGTGAGAGTGGTGGGAGCCATTCAGACGTGGCCGTCATCTCACCAGCACTTCTCTGAGAGGGTAATTCCAAACTTCGGCCCTTTGGTCACCAGATTCGTGCTTCCTCTGTGCAAGGGCACTGCCCCAGCTGGGCTTCGAGAATAATCATGCTTCAGTCAAGGGTAACACCTTGGCACAAGTGTTAAAACACCATCGTGGCACACGGGCCAGCCTGCGAGGACCAGGAGCTTCCCGCAGGAACCTGAGCAGACAGCACCTGGCCAGCCTCCCCTCTGCTGCAGGGGTGCACAGCAGCGCTCCCACATCTGCCAGCAACCAGCTCCTCGCACAAAGAGCCGCTTGGTGTAATTTATGTGAAATTCTAGAAAAGACAAAGTGATGGTGAAAGAAAGCAGGACTGAGAGAGACTGACTGCAAAGGCAGAAGAAGGAATTATTTGGTGTATTGGGAATTTGCTCTGATGTTTATACTGGCATTTACATTTGTCAAAACTTATCATACTATGTGCTTAAAATGGGCACCTGGGTGGCTCAGTCAGTTAAGCATCTGACTCCTGATCTCAGCTCTGACCTTGATCTCAGGGTCATGAGTTTGAACCTCACATTGGGCTCCACACGCAGAGTGGAGACTATTTAAAAAAAAAAAATGGGTGCATGTTACTGTATGCAAAATATACTTCAATAAACTTGACTTTTAAAAGATAGGGGAGGGGGTTTTGAGTGAGAACCTGACATGCCAGAGTACATTTCCACCAATGTATATGCTTGGTGGTATTTGTGAATGAATGATGAAGGGTACGACTCCGTGATTGCCCATTTGGATTCAGGGCAGGAGGCAAAGTTTTCAAGCATGGGAGAGAAGAGCAAACAGAGCCTCTATCCATCTCTCCACAGCCTCGGCCCATGCCCCAGGAGACACCAGGCTCTCCTTAGTCTCTCAAGAAAGGAGGTGAGACGTTCTCTTGATTACTGATCTTTGCAGGGCCCACTGCCAGGCCCTGAGTTCAGGACATGTTCATCAGGAAAACATCAGGTGTGTGGGCTGGCCAGAGCTTCCATTTCATTTTCAAGATTTGGTGTTCCTCCCTACTGGGAAATAAGCCAGCAACATCATGAAAAGCAGACTGAAGAAAGGAGTAACTGTGACCACCACTGTCAGCCCCACATTCCACCTCCCTGGGCAACCCAGCAAGTGGGCGCCTCAGCCCACCACAGCAAGCAGCCTGACCCCACTCTCATGGCAGGGAGAGACACCAAGGAGGCCCCCAGGCCCTTGCCTTCAACTCTCTCACTTGTTCCCTCTTCACTCAAGGCCCAGAGGCCTGCACCAGGCCCTACCATCTTTGATCTCCAGATCCTGGGGTGAGAGGCAGGACAGTCCAGCAGGAACTGCCTTCAACATCTGATTGCAAAAGGGGTGGGGGGGCGCTCGCTCGGACAGCATGTCTAGAAGGTTGAAAGCAGTATGGAAAAGATAAGTAGAGACTTCCAGTTATAAAAGAAATCAAGCATGGCGTTGAAAAGGACTATGTAGGGAATATAGTTGGTAAGACTGTAACAACTTCATATGGTGACAGATGGCGACTATGCTAATGGTGACGAGCACAGCAGAATGGGTACTATTGTCACATCACCCTGTTATCCATCTAACACTAATATGTCAACTGTACTTCAGTTTAAATAAAATCTTTAAGAGAATGTGAGGAGCACCTTTCTCACCAGAATGTGAAAAGAGGAGTGCTCAAGAGGGGGAGGTTCCACCTTCCCTCCCCCAGAAAGGAGGATGAAGACACTGAAATCTGAGGCAAATTAAGTGATATCCTCCGATGATCCACCAGCAAGACCAGATAATCCTCGCTCTAGGAGTTTCTGGACTTTTCTGTTCCACCAGCAAGACCAGATAATCCTTGCTCTAGGAGTTTCTGGACTTTTCTGTTCCAGCGGCCTCTCCTGAATGTCTTTTCTCCATTAGCTTTTACAATAACACTGCTTTTGATCTGTCAGCTCACAGATTTCTTCTTCCCAGCTTTCCTTAGTGCCTTAATAATAATGGAGCTCTGCACTCCCTGGATGTACAAAGGCCCTGAGGTTAGCAGAGTCCAGGTAATGTTCCTGGACAGGAAAGCATCAAACCTAAGTGATGTCCCTCTTTCTGGACTTCAGTTTGCTTAGCTCTTGTATCTAGCCAAAATCCCAGCGATGGAAGAAACATATTTGTAAGTCTTTTGTAGATAAATTATCTGGCATAAACTTGTAAGGCCTATACTGCTAACTCTTCCTTTTTTTTTTTAAGATTTTTATTATTTTTTTAAAGATTTTATTTATTTATTTGACAGAGAGATAGCGAGAGAGGGAACACAAGCAGGGGGTGCGGGAGAGGAAGAAGCAGGCTTCCAGCTGAGCAGGGAGCCCAATGCGGGGCTCCATCGCAGGACCCTAGGATCATGACCTGAGCCAAAGATAGTCGCTTAACGACTGAGCCACCCAGGTGCCCCAAGATTTTTATTATTTTTAAGTAATCTCTACACCCAACCTGAGGCTGGAACTTACAACCTGAGATCAAGAGTCAGACATTCTATCAACTGAGCCACCTGGGCTCCCCTTTCTTCATTATTTCTAATAGTTCCGTATATGTTAAGACTAATACCAAAACCAGACAAGACACTACAAGAAAAGAAAATGAGAGACCAATATCCAGTATTAGTCAGCCAAGAAAAAGAGTGAAATCTTGCCATTTGCAACAACGTGGATGGACCTTGAGGATATTATGCTAAGTAAATAAGTCAGACAGAGAAAGACAAATAATGTATGATCTCATTTTTATGTTGAGTCTTTAAAAAAAAAAGCCATGCTCATACATATAGGGAACAAATGAGGGAGAAGGAAGTCGTGAAGTGAGTCGAAAAGTACAGATCTCTAGTTATTAAAAAATTCATGGGGATATGATGAACATGGTGACTATAGTCAGTAATATTGTAGTGCATATTTGAAAGTTGCTAAGAGAGTAAATCTTGGAAGTTCTTAACACAAGGAAAAAAATACTAACAAACCAAATTCCACAGAGTATATTAAAAAGATCATACATACATGTCAATTACATCTCAATAAAGCTGGGGGTAGGGGAGATTGTACACCACGATCAAGTGGGATTTATCCCTGGGATGCAAAAATGGTTCAACATATACAAATCAATATACATGATACACCACATTAACAGAATGAAGGATAGAAAATCATCTCAGTAGATGCAGGAAAAAGCACTTGGCAAAATCGAATGCATTATGATGATAAAAGCTCTCCAACTGGGTAAAGAAGGAATGTACCCCAACACAATAAAGGCCCTATATGATAAGCCATAGCTAAGATCATACTCCATGGTGAAAAGCTGAAAACTTTTCCTTAAGATCAGGAACAAGACAAGGATGCTTAGTTGTATTCAACATAGTACTGAAAATCCTAGCCAGCAATTAGGTAAGGAAAGGAAAGAAAAGCATCCAAATCAGAAAGGAAGACGTAAAATTGTCTCTTTGTAGATGACATGGTATTATATATACAAACCATATATCTGATAAGGGGTTAACATCCAAAATATATAAAGAAGTCATACAACTCAATATAATAATAATATAATAACAGCCCAATTAAAAATTGGCCAAAGGCATTGAATAGGCATACAAATGGCCAATAAGTAGATGAAAATGCACTTAATATTACTAACCATTAGAGATATGCAAATCAAAACCAAATCACAATGAGATATCACCTCACTCCTGTTAGGATGGCTATTATCAAAAGCCAAGAGATACTGAGTACTGTCAAGGTTATGGAGAAAAGGGAACACTTGTACATGGCTGGTAGGAATGTAAATAGGTACAGCCATTATAGAAAACAGTATGGAGGTTCCTCAAAAAATTAAAAATTCAACTCCTGTGTGATCCAGCAATCCCACTTCTGGGTGTATATTCAAAGGAAATGAAATCAGGGTGTCTGGCTGGTTCAGCCCATGGAGCATTGCAACGCTTGATCTCAGGATTGTGAATTCAAGCCCCATGTTGGGTGTAAAGATTACTTAAAAATAAAATCTTAAAGGGGTGCCTGAGTGGCTCAGTTGGTTAAGCTCAGACTCCTGATTTCTGCTCAGGTCATAATCTCAGGGGTTGTGGGAATCTGCACTCAGCAGGGAGTCTCCTGTAGATTCTCTCTCTCCCCCCTCCTTTTCCCCCTCCCCCACCCTCTCTCTCTAAAACAAATAAATCTTTTTAAACTATATAAAAATTTAAAAAGTAAAATCTTAAAAATAAAAAAACAAAGGAAATGAAATCAACATCTCAAAGAGATATCTGCACTGCCAAGTTCATTACAGTACTAGTCACAATAGCCAAGATATGGAAACTATGAGAGCTAGTAGATGGATGACTAAATAAAGAATTGTGACATATATCTTATGATATATATTTATTATTCCATTATATGTAATTATATGTAACATAATGGAATATTACTTAGCCTTTAAAAAGGAAGAAATTCCTGACATTTGCAATAACATGAATGAACTTGGAGAACGTTGTAATAAGTGAAATAAGCCAGTCACAGAAAGACAAATATTGTATGACATCACTTATATGTGGAATCTAAAATCATCAAGTTTAGAGAAACAAGCACTTAAGAAATGCTGTTTTCCAAAAAAACCAATTTTAAAATGAGCAAAACACATAAATAGACATTTCTCCAAAGAAGACATACAGATGCCCAACAGACACATGAAAAGATGTTCATCATCACTGACTATCAGGGGAATGTAAATCAAAACTACAATGAGATATCAACCCACACCCGTCAGAATGGTTAGAGTCAACAGCACAAGAAACAGCAGGTCTTGGTGAAGATGTGGAGAAAGAGGAACGTTGTGCACTGTTGGTGTGTATACACACACACACACAAAATGGAATATAAATGTAATATGTATATATGTACATATCCATGTATAGATGTGTGTATATACACATAATGGACTATATAAAGAGAAATATATGTAATGGAATATTATTTAGCCATAAAAAAGAGTGAAACATTGCCATTTGCAACATGGATAGAGCTAGAGTATAATGCTGAGCAAAATAAGTCAGTCAGAGAAAGACAAATACCATATGATTTCACTGTTATGTGGAATTTAAGAAACAGAACAAAGAAGCAAAGGGGGAAAAAAGACAAATGAAGAAACAAACTCTTAACTTTAGAGAACTGATCTGTGTCTTCCAAATTTTATCAAAGGTCTTATTAAAGATTCTACTTACTAAAATGTTTTCTTATCTAACTTGAAATTATTTCTACTGTGATATGATTCAGAATCTAACTCCATTTTCCTTTTCCTGAACAGTTGGCCAACAGTTAGTTATTTCATGTACCCCAAGATTTCTTAAAAGTGGCACTCTTGGTATTTGGGGCCACAGAATCTCTAATGCAGGGGTCTCCTGCACAGTGTAAAATATTTAGCAGCATCCCTGACCTCTACTGAATTCCAAGATCATTTCTCCAGGTATGACAACCAAAAATGTCTCCAAACACTCCCAAGTGTCCCCTGGGAGACAAAGTCACCCCCTGCCCAGTTAAAAGCCATTGATTTATTGGCTTCCCGGTGATTTGAAACACTCCTTTATCACATAAATTCTTTTTTTTTTTAAGATTTTATTTATTTATTTGTCAGGGAGAGAGAGAGAGCGCGCATAGGCAGACAGAGTGGCAGGCAGAGGCAGAGGGAGAAGCAGGCTCCCTGCCGAGCAAGGAGCCCGATGTGGGACTCGATCCCAGGACGCCGGGATCATGACCTGAGCCGAAGGCAGCTGCTTAACCAACTGAGCCACCCAGGCGTCCCCATAAATTCTTTTTTTTTTTTAAAGATTATTTATTTATTTATTTATTTGACAGACAGAGATCACAAGTAGGCAGAGAGGGAGGAAGGGAAGCAGGCTCCCTGCTGAGCAGGGAACCCGACGTGGGGCTCGATCCCAGGACCCTGGAACCATGACCTGAGCCGAAGGCAGAGGCTTTAACCCACTGAGCCACCCAGGAGCCCCCACATAGTAAATTCTTATATATCATATACACTTGGGTCTATTTCAGGACCTTCCAATGATTTGATGTCTATTCTTGGACCATACGGAAAATAGTACTAAACTGTTTCCATGACTGTGGTTTTGTATTAATTTTTCATCAGTTATGCTCTCTTCCAATCTCTTTAAATCCTTCCTAGAGGATAATCTTATTGATCAACTGGTGGGAAAAGAACAAGTGACCCAAGCAGAATCTGGGACAAATGAGGCCCTGCCTTCCTGTCAAGGAGTCCCAGACTAAGTGGGGCACAAGGCACTGGGCTGCCTAGGCTGACAGGAGAAAAGGCATCTGATAGCACCTGAAAGCCACATCCCCACGGTCATCTGGTGAGACCCAAAAGGAAGCAGTGATGAAACAGAGAAGTGTTTTGAGCTGTCGGTATTTTTTATTCTTCTTTTTTTATGTAGGCTCCAGGCCCAGCATGGAGCCCAACACAGGACTTGAACTCACGGTCCTGAGATCAAAACTTGAGCTAAGAACAAGTCAAACAGTTGGGGCGCCTGGGTGGCTTAGTTGCATGTCCAACTCTTGATTTCATCTCATGTCATGGGTTTCAGGGTTGTGAGATGGAGCCCCATGTTGGGCTCTGCACTCAGTGGGGAGTCTGCATAAGGCTCTCTCTCCTTCTCCCTCTGCCTCTTCCCACCATGTGTGCTCTCTGTCACAAATAAATGGATAGATAGATAGATAGATCTTTAAAAAAAAAAAAATACGCTTAACCAACTGAGCCACCCAGGCCCTCAAGCTGCTGGTATTATTAAGTGAGGATAGGGGAAGGACGGAGAATGTGATTATTTATGTGATTATTTATAGAGTGGCTAGACTTCCCTTGTTCTAGAGGAACTGAATATAGCCCTATAGGGAATTAGTCCTTCAAGCCCACAGGCAAACCACATTCACATGGGCATGACTGCTTGATGGTAAACTCTCTCGGGACCAGACACTTAGGTCCTCCTCACATCTGGGAAAGAGGGCTCCACCTCTGCTAGGAATATTGGGATGAACAAGTCAGGGCTGCCTTCCCCCATGAGCCTACAGCCCTGGGGTTCTAGAATTCTCAGAAGGGCCTAGGCCACGATCCCTAAGTTTTCTCTCCTCCACATCAGAGATAACAGCTCAGATCAAAGTAGTAACTGGCATCCCACAGGTACCAACTAGGAGGGTTTCAGTTGCAAGAAGCAGAAAACCTGGATTAAACAATACTGGAAATGTACAGATGCAGAGAGTGGAAGGGTCCACGGTCAGGCTTCCTCCAGTAGTTCAGGAATGTTACAAGGAGCTGTTTCTATCCTTGGCTCTGCACATCCTCGTTGCCAGTGGCATCTTTGGTGGTACTACCTGGGGCTGCTGCATGCTTCCCTTTGAATTCTGGTGATAATTGTGCTGCAGAAATTCCCAGCAGTCCTGAGATTCACTCTGATTAGACCGTATTTGTTCACATGTCCGTCCAGAGGAAGAGAGAATTGGCTTGTCTTGATTGGCTTAGGGCTGGAACCACTTACCTCCTCCACCAGGAATCTGGAGCTGCTGGGAAGGGGGAAAGGGAGGAGGGAGTGGCTGCTGAGATGTCCATGAGTATCTGCTTCCTGAAGGAACTAGAAGGAAAGCAGCCTGGAGCCTAGATCTTGAAATCTGGAGATACTTGTGTCTTTGGAGGAAATTTGTCTCTTAAATCTTAGATGGACCTATAACATCACTTATTCTTATAACATCCTTCTAATTTCTTCCGAAGCTCAGGATTCAAAAGCCCTATCAACCCCATTGTAAGGCTAACGAAACAAAGGCCCAGGAAATGCATGGGACCTAAGTCAGGAACTAGAACCTCAACAGCAGGCAAAGCCAGGCTCTTGCTGTCTATTCCAGCCAGCTCCTCAATAAAGGATGTACACAAGCTCTAAGTGGTGGGGCCTGAGTAAGAGTGCTTTGTGTGGGAAACAAGTTGCAACTATTATAACAAAACGAGCCCTAGGGATCCAAGCTTGCCTGCCACTGCCACCATCCATCCTGAGATACCAGGCTATTCCCTGGTGCCAAGAGGGCTGCTCGGGAGGAAGCAAGCAAGGAAGCTGGCCCCAGTCTGGTGTTAGCCCAGCAGCTTTAAAAGGCAATTCCAGGAACAGCTTCTTTCCAAAGTAGATTTCTCATCTGCTTCGCCCAGCAGTTTGAGGTCATCAAGTAGATGAGTGGCTCCTAGCTATGAACTCTGCCATGTGACAGAAAGTATATAAGGTGAGGGTGGGGGCAAACAAGGCTTAGCCCGTTAGGACACCATCATGCCTCAAGGTTCCCCTGTGGTCAGGGTAGACCACGAAGCTACCGGCCACAGGTCTGCACTGGGAATGCCAGCGTTGCATGCCAGCATGCAGAAAATGGCTGCGTTATCAGCAAAATGGTAATTATGCTTGCAAATCACTGTTTTGAATCCAACACTCCACCTTGGCTCACTGATATGGTAGACCTCACCAAGAGTACAAGATACCAGCACCAAAGCCCCAGAGGTTGGGAATAGAGGCATCTCTACCATCTACTAAGCCAACCACCTCACTGTTTCCTTCCTTTTTAAGATTTATGTATTTGAGAGAGTGCACACATGCACACAGGGTGGGAGGGACAGAAAGAGATGGAGAGAATCTCAAGCAGACTCCCCGCTGAGCCGAGCCCAACTTGGGGCTCAACCCTGAGATCATGACCTGAGCCAAAATCAAGAGTCGGACGCTTAAGTGATTGAACCACTCAGGCGCCCCTAGTTTCCTTCTTCTGACTACCCAGTTGTTTTTATGGGCTCTAAGGACCCTAAAAGCACAGGTTATGTTTCTTGGTAAGGGCTCCAAGTGCAGGCACAAGTCTCAGTGGGTCACCTTTATGGTATCTAGCTCTCTGCTGGCTGCGGTTTCTGAAGGCGCTATCGCCAAAGCATACAACCAACGTTGTTTCCATGCTCTTAAACTCATCTTCCCAGCACTGTCACTGCAGGAGCGGCAGTCCAGCTGGCATGTAGCAGTCCATTTATCTCTGACCTGGAAATGCTCCTGCCTCACATGTGTTCTCTATGCACGGGCCCCAGATAAACCATCCCTTGTACTTTAATTTTCTCCACTACTGTAATGTCACATTCCCTAGTGTGCCGGTTATGTGATCTTGCATTGTTTCCTAACCCTTAGAAGGCCTCAGTCTTCTCATCTATAGTATGTAACTTACTGAGTTACTGTATGAGTTACTGAGTTACTGTATTAAAGCAAAATGAGTGCTAAATTAATGTGAACTAGGACTAAATTTTTAGCACCCGAAGAGTGATTTCCCTTGACCAAATCCATCTAAGAATTAGGACACAGGAAATCTAAATGGCATCTATTTTATAACTGCATATTTAATTAGAAATTAAATGTTTCATTAGAGCGAAGACTAGAACAGAACATGGAAAAATGGAAAAAGCAGATTGGGAGTCACAGGTAGGTGATTTTATAAATGTGCTATTCATAGAATATGGGAAAAAGAAACCCAAAATAGTCGTATTGGGGGGATTTCAAATTTTGACATGCATTAAATACACTTATTTTTCCATATCCATAAAGGAGAAGAAATGTCTTCCCTTCAGTTTCTATTGTGGCTGTAGCTCTGGTTACCTATTATTACATAACAAATAATGAACACAAGTAGTTAGTGGCCCTAAATGGAACAAAGGGAAAAAACAATCCAGGGCCTGGAATCTTAAGCTACATTGTAGGTATACGAGTGTTCATTATTTTATTCTTTATATAACCTTTTCCATGTGATAAATAATTCACAGCAAATTTTAAAAGTTTTAAAGATCAACTTTATATTAAGGATGTAGCACAACACTGGGGACATGGCAAAGGCTTCATATACAGTAGCAACGTCTGTCCTTTTCACTCAGACATTCCACCCCTTATGTTCACTCACCTTCAGGATTCTCTCCTTCCCTCCATGCATAAGGTACAAAAAGGTGCTTCCATTTTTACAGAAGCTCAAATAAACTATGACTAAAGTCATGAGACTTACTCTAAACCTGGTTGCCTGAATCTGGACTAGCTGGGTCCGACTGGATTTTGAGAACTTTTTTTTTTTTTAAGGGGAGAAGTCAAATTTACAAATATGCCATGTGGTCAAGGTGGGCAGATTTTTGAAGGTGCAGATTTGAAAGCAAGACATGCCAATATACCTAGTTCAGTTCCTTCATTCCCATCCAATGGAATGGAACAGAGAACACCCCATGTGTTTGTTTTACCCCATGTGACCAATTTAGGCTGCCTGTTCCAGAGCCCTCAACTCCAGAAGCACATTGGAATCTACGGGAAGGTTTTTAAAAATCCTGACACCCAGGTCACACCTACACCTATGAAATCCCAATGGCCCAGGCTGGAACCCAGGCTCATCTCTCCAGGTGAATCCAGAATGCTGCCATGGTGGAGAACCACTGGCCCATGTAAGTCCTCTCAGGAGAATGAGGGCCTGAAATACCAGACACCACCTGCAAATTCCAGCTCTTTGCCCTCATCCTTCCATATATAAAGCACAAAGTAATTCCTTTATTCTTCCTAATGTCTTTACAATTCAAGTCAGTTACAGATCCAACTGCAGTAGTAAGACTGCTTAGGCCAGGAACTGTAACAGCTAGCTACCTACACCAGTGTCTGTTCCATCCCAGCTCTTAGTACAACTCCAACTCTAAGCTGGCTATGTGGCCACCAAAGTGAAAACCACATTTCCCAGGGCAAGGGATGAGGGAGAAGAGAAAGCTCTCCTTTACCAAAGAATGCCAACTAATAAACATGCAAGAAATGAGAAAAATAGAAAAATCACTGTTTTTTTTTTATTTTTTTAAGTAAGTGGAGTTCCCCATGGGGCTTGAACTCACAACTAAGATCAAGACCTGAACAGAGATCAAGAGTTGGACATTTAACTGACTGAGCCTCCCAGGTGCCCCCAAAATCACCATTTTACAACCATCTTAGTGATAACTGATTCCAGCTAGATTCCCCAGGGGATACTAAGGCAATTGGGTCAAAGACTGCTAGAGCATAGGATATTCACACATTCTCATTTTCACTCCACTGATCAGGTATTAATTCCAAAGATTCTCCTGAAATGGAGAAATCTGGGACACTGGCTGGCTCAGTTGGTAGAGCACACAACTCTTGGTCTTGGGGTTATAAGTTCAAGCCTCATGTTGGGTACAGAGATTACTTAAAAATAAAATCTGGGGGGAAAAAAGTGTTTTTTAAATAAAATAAAATGGAAACATCTGGCAGGTAGCCACCCCGTGTTGGTTAAGCTCTCGTATCTCAGCCCCTAAGCTTCGTGGTGACACGGGGACTGGGGACTGATCCAACGACTTTTGCAGCTGCTTCCCTACTACGGTCTGCCACTAGGGGGGGCCTATGAGGAGATCGCAGGGGAAAGAACTCACTCTTTGCTTGCTTGCTTCCTCTTCCTGTGAAGGTCACCCTCATGTTTCTTCACTAGGACAGCAGTGGGCCCCTCCTATACAGCAGCCCTCACAGAATCCGCCTCTTCACAGACCTTCACTAGCCGCCAACATGTCCTCCTCAATGGCTTGGGAGCCACAGCAGCCAACAGCAACCCTTCCTCAGAGGTCTGAGTGTCAGCTTCAGCGGGACTCTTCTGTTTCTAAAGTTTTAATATTTCCAACATCTTATCTTTGTTTCCACAGCCTTGTTAGCTGCTACATCTAGGACACAGCTGTGTCTGCTTTTTGCCATTTCACTCTATACCTCATTAGCTCTTTTATTAAATTGTAATGAGATAGAAATCTCATAGAAATCTATGATTTGTCAGAAATCAGTACCAAGAGCAGTGTGTAAGCACACACACCTTACTAAGGCCATCTAAACTACTTGCATTTCCTGCTCATCAGAACTGTGTGATCAATAATAAGAAAACTGGCATGTTTAAGTCTTGAGGGAGTAATCACATGCTGAAGATGGAACATGATAGAAAGTCTTTCTACCCTGAGGACCATGATGCCACTGTAACAGCCCTTGGGCCTCTTTCACTTAGCAATAAAAGAAACTTTCTTCTCCATTCTTGAGATTTCCTTCCACTCAGGTGTTTTTTTGTTTTGTTCATAGATTTAAAGATTTTATTTATTTATTTGAGACAGAGAGAGAGAATGAGTAGGGAAGGAGGCAGAGGGAGAGGGAAAAGCAGACTCCCCACTTAGCAGGGAGCTGATATGGGGCTTGATCCCAGGACCCAAGATCACGACCTGAGCCAAAGGCAGATGCTTAACCAACTGAGCCACCCAGGTGCCCCTCCTGTCACTCAGTTTAACCTAATCCCAATTTATACAGAGTCCTATATACGTTTCTTTTCTTCAAAGACATCCCACCAAAGTTAGGTCCTTTATTTCAGACGTAAGAAATAAAGGTTTAGTTAAGGAAAATTATTTGTCCCATTAGCCGAGGAAAGGTATCAATGTCAAGTTGAATATTACCATACCAAGAAAATTACATATATTTATTTGGAGTATGAGATCAGTTAATAAACACTATTTTTACAAAGTGCTTATGAGGTGTCAGGCATTACACACTTCACATGCACTATTCCACATAAACTTCATGAAAATTCTGTGACATAAGTACCATTATTATCACCAATATTTAGACAAAGGAACTGAGGCCTAGAAGTATTAAACAGCCTCCAAGATACACAACTAGCAAGTGCTAAAGCTGGGATTAGAACCCAGATAAATGTGGCTCCAGATCTCATGTTCCTAACCCACTATATTATACTGTACACATGAGGTAATCAACTGTCTTTAAGACCTGATTCCAATGGAAACTGTGAATTTAAAGACTTTCTTTAAAAAAAAAAAAAAAAAAAAAAGCCTTTCTTTATACTAGATAGTGATTCTGTGGGGAAGTCTGAGAAAAACCAAAGATTCTAAACAGAGGTGTCACATTAACTCTATATGCACAGGCTGGCAGTATTCCCCAAAAGCTGGCAAGGCCAACCATATTTGTTGTGGATGGAGAGCTTGCCAGAAGCCAAGGCCTTACCTAAAAGAAAATTACCTCCCTTCCAAATCAGTAAGGTACACACAAGGCCCCTCACAGGACTGTTCGACTAATGGGAAATATTGACTAACGTTCCCAGAACCTGGCCCCCCACAAAAAAAATTTTAATTGAAATTAAATTTATTAACGACTCCTAGGAAAAGATACCAAATCAACAGGCACTGGGTCATTATGGGCTGAAGCTTGATCTCTAATGATCCTTGTACACAGAATAAGCTCTCCTTGGAATTTCCAAAGGTTCCAAGTGCTCCAAAAGCACCACTTCACTTTGGGAACCAAACTGGCAACTCAGCTGCCAACTATTATTTTGCAAAGCAGGACAGAGTTAGTTGAGAATTATATTTTTCCAATTAGCACAGTGGGAAACACTGCTGAGGCATTCAGCCCAAGCCTGCAATTAGAGAACATTTGCTTGCTTCTAGAAATAGAATGAATGGGAAGTAGAAACCTGCTATCTAGGTCTTTAGCAATAATACTCTGGAAGGAAAGACCTTGCTCTATCAGCAGTCTCCAGAAAATAACCATCTTGTCCTTTTAAGAAGTAGCATTCTGCACTGCACAACCGTATGTTTGATGAGAGAAATCCAGTATCATCTCTGAATGTAACAAAAGGGGTTTATGTTAAAGACCAATCATTAGAAAAGCAAGGACTACAGCCAATGAGCAGCTCCAGTGTTTTCTTTTAGTAGTTATTTTAAAAAATCTATTCATAAACTCTCAGAAGTCTCCATCTGTCACAAAAGAAGTCATTTGGTATAAACACCTCAGCAATCTATAGCCACCAGACCCCTCTCAGCTTTTCAAATATGTGTCTCAGGTAAAACAAAGGATAGGATTAGATTTCTCAAGTAGAGGTGAAAAGAAAAGCAGAAAACAGTATTACAAAGAACCAAGTTCTCTCTGGGTTAATAACCTTACCAAAATTTGGAGCCCTGAACAAAAGTTTGACATGAGGCAAGAGAAAACATTTATCAGCAATTAAGATACATGAAAATCAGGGCGCCTCGGTGGTTCAGTTGGTTAAGTGTCTCACTCTTGGTCTCAGGGTCATGAGTTCAAGCCCTGCATTGGGCTCCATGCTGGGTGTGGGGCCCACTTTAAAATTAAAAAAAAAAAAAAAAAAGGGGGGGGGGTGCCTGGGTGGCTCAGTGGGTTAAAGCCTCTGCCTTCAGCTCAGGTCATGATCCCAGGGTCCTGGGATCGAGTCCCACATCGGGCTCTCTGCTCGGCAGGGAGCCTGCCTCCCCCTCTCTGCCTGCCTCTCTGCCTACTTGAAATTTCTGTCAAATAAACAAAATCTTTAAAAAAAAAATTTTTTTTAAAGATATGAAAATCTTACACACTGCACAGTGGAGAAAGGGTTTTAATAGACCAAGCGTCCTCACATCACTAGATTTTATAGAGAACACACCCAGCTTTTAATGAGCAACAATCTTAACTTTGGTCATCTTTTGTCTGTAAGCAGCTTTATATTGCCTGAAGGGAAAGGAGTGGAGGGTGAGAACAAATCCTTTTATTTCGGGCCAGTCAGGAAACCCATGGTTGAAAGCACTAGTTTTGCCTAAAGCTCAGTCCAGCTTGCAAAGGACCTAGCAACTTGCAAGTAAACACAAGCACAATTGTGTAACATCTATCTAGTTCTTGGTACAACTGTAGGTTAACGGGTATTTCAACATTGACTTGTTTATTCTGTGAATGACACCATTTAACTTCTAGCCACCAAGGGGGCTCTACAGGAGTGAAAAACTTCATCTCTCAAAAAGAAAGATTCTTCAAGTGTGTGTGTGCAAGCACACATGCATGGGCAAAGTGCCTAAGAAATGCAAGCTTCTGACAGTAACCACAAATTACTCACAGGCAAGCTACTGACAGCTACCTTTGAGGACTAGAGCTGGGAAAGGGGAAAGCTAAGTGAGGTTCTTTTCATTCTCTACCTTCTACGCTTAACTGTTCAAACTTTCTCAATGTAAACATTCCAATAAATTTTTTGCTTTAAAAAAATCATTAAGGGGCGCCTGGGTGGCTCAGTGGGTTAAAGCCTCTGCCTTCAGCTCGGATCATGATCCCGGGGGTCCTGGGATCGAGCTCATCAGCTCTCTGCTCGACGGGGAGCCTGCTTCCCCCTCTCTCTGCCTGCCTCTCTGCCTACTTGTGATTTCTGTCAAATAAATAAATAAATAAAAATCTTTTAAAAAAGTCATTACAATATTAGTCAAGAATTTCTAAGTAGGGCGCCTAGATGGCTCGGTGGGTTAAGCCTCTGCCTTGGGCTCAGGTCATGATCTCAGGGTCCTGGGATCAAGCCCAGCTTCAGGCTCTCTGCTCAGCAGGGAGCCTACCTCCCCCCCACCCCGCACACCCACCCCCACCCCCGCCTGCCTCTCTGCCTACTTGTGATCTCTGTCAAATAAATAAAATAAATTAAAAAATAAATAAATAAAAATTCCTAAGTAAACAAAGATTAAAATATTAACTTTCACTCCTTCTGAAACATCACCAAAATGCTAGTAGTAAGGGACTACTGCAGAGACAGACAACAGGCGTGGATACAAAACCACCAAACTGGGGCCCTGCATGGCTCAAGTCGGTTAAGGTTAAGCTTCTGCCCAAGTGTAGGGCTCTCTGCTCAGCGGGGAGCCTGCTTCTCCCTCTCCCTTTTCCTGCTGCTCCACCTGCATGCATGCACTCGAGCACGCACTCTCTCTCTGTCAAACAAATAAATACATAAATCTTTTAAAAATAAATAAATTCAAAACCACCAAACAGTAGCCATCCAAAAGTCCTTAGGAGCTAGGCAAGGTAAGCAGACATGGCAGACCTGACGAAGCTGAAGCTAAGCTGGCCACAAAAGGCTCAGAAATCTGAGAAAAATGTCACAGGGTTAAAAACCGGACAAAGCCCAAGAACTGTTAAGGCACACTGCAGTAACATTTAAAAACAACAAAACACCACAATCATTTAGACATATCCCAAAGTATTTCACAGGTAAGAAGCTATAGTTGGATTTGCTTTAAAATACTCCACTCAGGGGCGCCTGGGTGGCTCAGTGGGTTAAAGCCTCTGCCTTTGGCTTAGGTCATGATCCCACATCTTGGGATCAAGCCCCACATCAGGCTCTCTGCTCAGCAGAGAACCTGCTTCCCTTCTTCTCTCTCTGCCTGCCTCTCTGCCTACTTGTTATCTCTGTCAAGTAAATAAATAAAATCTTTTAAAAAAAATACTCCACTGAATAATTTCAAGAAGTGAAATAGCAGGATACTGAGTGTTCTTGGGAACTGGATGACGGGTAGAAAGTACACAGAGTTCATTATATTCTTCTGTTTTCACGTTCATTTAAAGATCTCCATAATTAAACTTTTTTTCTTTCAATATCAACAGTTAAGCCCCCCTGATCCTTTACCCCACACTGTGGTCAGGCATCTGTCTCCCCAGGTGGCATTAGACAGGAAGTTTATTCTATAAAGGGTACCAGAGGGTCCAAGGTTTGGGAAATAGCAGTTTTAGGCACAAGAAATATACAGGCAGGGGCGCCTGGGTGGCTCAGTTGTTGGGCGTCTGCCTTTGGCTCAGGTCATGATCCCAGAGTCCTTGGATCGAGCCCCACATTGGGTTCCCTGCTTGGCAAAAGCCTGCTTCTCCCTCTCCCTCTGCTGCTCCTCTGCTTGTGTTACCTCTCTTGCTGTGTCTCTGTCAAATAAATAAAATCTTTTAAAAAAATAAAAAAAAAAAAGAAAGAAAAATATACAGGCAGCCCTCACTATGCACAGTAGGTCCGTAAAACTGACAATGAAAGCTGAAACCACGCAAAACAAACTAATAATCAACAGGAAAAAAGATGGCTGCCCTGTGAAGTCTAAAAATTTGTCAAAACATTAAACACTGAGTAATAAATGAATACAGAAATGAAAAAAATTAGTTAGCCCACTAATTTAAAACATTAGAAATACTGGGATTCAACATTTTGGGATCAGCTTCCAACACTTCGCCTTTATTGAATGTTGTAAAATATCTCCAAGAATTTCCTTACTATGAAGTGGTGGCCACCATCACCTCTTCTGGGACATCCGTACCCTTTTTATCACAATCACTTACGCATTTATGCTGAAAAGCTCACCTTCATCAAGTTCCTGTAGCTGCCTGTCTAGAATCTCTCAAGCAGCAGCAGCAACCTTCCCATGGTCAAATACAACTAAACTCATTTTCAGTCTGAATCCGTGACTATTTGCAGTGTAGTACATTTCTGTCACACTGCATATTACTGCTACTTTCTGCTTTGATGCTTCCCATTTCTCCCAAACCCCAGCTATAGATACTGCAAGATCTCCAGTTGGAGCATCCATAGCCATCCATAGCCATCCAAAAGCCCATCAAAAGCTGAAATAAACCTGTCCACTGGCTGATCAATGAAGTTGTATTTGATAAGACACAAAGTTTTCACATTTTCATTCAAAAGCCCGAGGAGAATGTGGGGCATAACCCGACAGGAGTGCTATAAGCTTACATTGTCTCTCTACCACCAGGAGGTATAGAGGTGACACCATCAAAAGCTCTGTCCTCAGTGAGTAAACTACCCAACAGATTGGCAAGCAGCCACCAGCAGACTTTGAAAGAAGTGATCTGATAAGCCACTGATGGTGCTGCACATCTGTTCTTTTGCAAATGTGATTTGTGGACTGAAGAACCAGCATTCGAGTTTGTACTTTATGCAGTTACTCAGTGGAAAAACCACAGCAACTGAAATTTGAACCGTGTTGTTGGGGGACGGCTATTATTTGCCTAAACTGCGGTAACTGATCGTGCATATTGGAGTCACACAAAGCAAGGACTGCCCGTACTGGACACAGGGAGATTAAAATACATAGTGACCTCTTCCCCATCTGATTGCCAGAAATTTGAGCAGTCCAATGCTTCTCTGGGATTCTCCCAAGGAAATCTAACTAAACCACCCTAATCCCAGGTTTCTCAGCCTCAGACTTTTGACATTTTAAATCAGGTAATTCTGTGCTGTCAGGGGCTGCCCTGTGTACTGTACAATGTTTATACAATTGTACAATATATAGAAATCCCCCCAATGTGACAACCAAGAATGTCTCAAACCAAGAACTGCCATATATTCTGGGGGGGCGGGGGGGGGCGGTGGTGGGAGAACTGCTACCCAAGACAAAGGCCCCACAGTCCTACCCACACACTCAGAGCTTCCCACCAGCATTTTAGTGCTTTCCTCTCGTACAAAGGAGATGACCAGGAAAGTCACTGGCATTAGAGACTAGAGTGAAAAACAGGAAGACAAACATTTTAATTATCATTAATATCCTAACGAAGAGATAATGATTGCATCCCTTAATAGGATGCTATTTTTTAAGGTTTTGGAAATCAAAAAGAAGCAGGAATTTTAACAGGATTAGACAAGAATTGAGGGCATCTCTCAAAAAAATAAAAAGGACAAGGTCAGAGAAACAGAAAAAGGTACTGAGCAAAATACTCAGAAATTAGGACCAGTTAGGTAGCTTAAAAAGCTCAAAAAAAAAAAAAAAAAGGTATCAAATTCAGAAAGTTGCTGGAATTGAAAAACGTTATTTTCTAGACTCAAAGAAGTACTCAAGTCAACTGAAAAGTAAACCAACTCTTCACTGTCAAGTTTCCAACACTAAGGACTAAAAATCCTAACAAGTTTCCAGAAAGATGGGTCATGTACAAATCAAAAATATTTCAGACTTCTTCCACAGCAGCCCTGAAAGCAATGCCTTCAAATATTCAAGGGAAACTCTTGAACTCTTCAAACCTAGATCATATACTCAAATTTTCAACTAAATGTGAAAATGTAATGAAAGCATGTCCAGATGTGCAAGGTCCCCCAAAAAAATCCTCTCCAATACTCGCCCAGGAAACTGCTTACAAGGTGTTCTCCATGAAAACAAGACAATAGGGGTGTCTAGGGGACTCAGTTGGTTAAGCATCTGCCTTTGACTCAGGTCATGATCTCAGGGTCCTGTGATCGAGCCCCACGTTGGGCTCTCTGTGCAGCAGGGAGCCTGCTTCCCCCCGCTTTGCCTGCCTGTCTACTTGTGATCTGTGTCAAATAAATAAATAATCTTTAAAAAAAAGAAAAAAGAAAAGAAAGCAAAGGAATAAACCAAGAAAAACAAACACAGGACTACAGTAAATAATAGGAACCCTAACAAAGGAGATAAAGAAAATCCCAGAGGGGCACCTGGGTGGCTCAGTCTGCTAAGCATCCAACTCTTGATTTCAGCTCACGTCATGATCTCAGTCATGATCTCAGCGTTATAAGATCAAGCCCTGTGTCAGGCTCCCCACTGGGCATGGAGGCTGCTTAAGATTCCCTCTCTCCAGGGACACCTGGGTAGCTCAGTTGGTTAAGCATCTACCTTCAGCTAAGGTCATGATCCCAGGGTCCCAGGATGGAGTCCCACATGTGCCTCCTTGCTCAGCAGTGAGCCTGCCTCTCCCTCTGCCTGCCGCTCCCCCTCCTGCTTGCTCAGCCTCTAATAAATAAAATCATTAAAAAAAAAAATTCTCTCACTACCTTTCCCTCTGCCACTCCTTTCCCCCACCTAGAAAGAAAGAAAGAAAAGAAACTCCCAGGGCATGGAGGAAAATTTTAGGATGCAGATGTGAAACTGGTCTAGACTGGAGCAGATAAGCTGTGAGGGAGGCTTCCCCAACACATCAGTAACACTCCTGCTGTTTACAACAGTCCTAAAAGGAAATTAAGACAACTGGTACAGGGCGCCTGGGTGGCTCAGTTGGTTAAGCGTCTGCCTTCACCTCAGGTCATGATCCCAGGATCCTGGGATCGAGTCCCGCATCGGGCTCCCTGCTCCATGGGGAGTCTGCTCCTTCTGACCTTCTCCCCTTTCATGCTCTCTCTCACTGTCTCTCTCTGAAATAAATAAATAAAATCTTTAAAAAAAAAAAAAGACAACTGGTACAGTGGGGCACCACCTGGGTGGCTGTCAGTTAAGCATTCACCTTCAGCTCAGGTCAAGATCCTGGAGTCCTAGGATCAAGCCTGGTGTTGGGCTCCCTGCTCAGCGGGGAACGTGCTTCTTCCTCTCCCTCCCCCTGCTCATTCTCTCTCAGATAAATAAAATCTTTACAAAAACAAAAACAAAAAAAACTGGTACGGGATAGATGAGTGACAGAACCTAAAAAAAGACTACTCCAGGGAAAAACGAGAAGTTGTACTAGAAAAGTGACTACATATATTACTGTTAAGACTCAACAACTCAGTAACAGCTTTTAAATACTATAAATATTATCTTAACAAAATTAAGACCCAATTATACAGTGAAAGTGGGAGATTAGGGTCTGTATATGGTAAAAGTTGATGATGATGAAAACTACACATCATTTTCCTCTATGGGAAGTCAAGAGACAAAAGCTGGAAAGGCCAAGTAGTTACACAAACTATAGCACCCAACAACACTGAGATAAAATACCAAAAGGACTGAGTGTCGCAACATCATGAGAGAGAGACATGGTGGTGGGAGACCCATTTCTGTTATAAGCCTTGTTGAATCACATAACTCCTTCACATGCCCACATATAACCTTTTGATTTAAAAAAAAACTCGTTTAAAAAAAAAGGCAACCTCTATGCCCAAAAAGCACAGACGAAGGCTCTCTGGAGCATGTATTCCCGGCCCATGGTAGGTATTACTATATATGGAAATACAAACTCCCTCTGGTCTCTTCCCAGCTCTTAGGGTTTCTCTTCCCCACATCTAGCTGCTCTTCCTAGAGAAACACATTCTTGATTGAAGTATTTTCTCAGCTGTTTTCTCCCAAGCCAAGGGGAAATGTTGAGGCCGGTCACTATTCATTTAATCACAGGGAAGACACGATGGAGGACTGTGTGAGGTCACACAGCATCTGGAAAGGAAACCAATACCAAAACTCAAGAGCGTCTCCTCCAAAACCTTCAGTTCAGGGATTAATGCTAAATTCTCCTTTACCATATAGAGCCCCCTCCTTCCTTCCTCAAATAAAAAAATCACAAGGCTACTTTCAGCCAGCCCCAAAGGCTACAACTGATGTCCATTCTCTGCTACCATGTAATACTAGGAAAGATAAAGCTCCCCAGGCCGGTTCTATCACCTGTAAGAAAGGGGTAAAAACCTATCTGAAGAGGTCTTAAGGATTAAATGTATATAAAAAGCTTAGCACAGTGCCTGACCTTAAATGGTGAACATCGAGGAGTCTATGGCATGTACCCAACCAGAGATCTCTCTCAGGCATAGGCCAGGCAGGCTTATCTTTATGTGGTACAGTGTGGCTTCTCAAAAGCATCTTCCTAAAACACAACTCTCAGGACAGGAATCATCAACATAGTTTGCAAAGCAACGTACTTTTCATTAACTGTTCTGGTCAAGGATAAAAGAGACAATGGGTCCAGATTGAAGAACCCAACACTGAGCATTTTTAAGTTGAGCTACCCACACACACATATACACACCCCACCTGTCTTAACATCCTTCCTAATAGCAAAGCTAGGGACATTCTAAATAAGGATCTGGTAAAACAGTCCATTCAAACAGGAAAACTTTGTGGCTGTCAAACAATGAGTACATTTATACATGCTAACATGAAAGTGTCTAGGCTGTGCTATTATAAGGAAAAATGCCAAAGAGCTACACCACCACCTATGGAGTTAAGTCATGTACATTCTGGGATCACAAGCAACTTACCAGGGAGGAGTGGGAAAGTTTAAGCAGGTCAGTAGTTCTCATTTAAGATGAGAACACTCTCCTAAGAATGGCATAGGGCTAACTGATCTGGAGCCCAGATGCTTCAAACATGAACAAAAACCACGAGAACAAAATTTTCTAAAAACTGTAGGCTTTTTTATTCAGTTAAGAGGTAGACAGATGAACATGGAAGGCTGTCCCATTTAACTTGCCCAAAGTTCATATTCCACTTCATTCATCCATCCCACACTGCCAGAAATTGTAAAGAAATAACCAACATGGCCAGAAGGCTTTTTCTTCCTACTTCTTTTCAGCAATAATTGTCAATGAATTGCTTGCCAAGAAGTTTCTACTAACTTAAAAATTTTCACTGTGTCCAAAGAACCTCGTCCCTCTAAGAAGTTCCCACATATGCCAATGGAACCTGCCACTACCAACAGGAGGGCAGAGTACAAATGGCTCTATTTCTCTAAGAGACTACAAGGGAAGCTTCAGTTATGTTTGTTGTTAGGTCCCTGTGCATGTTAGGGTAGAAGCTGGTGAAACCACCAAGGCAGAGCACACTGCGTCAAAAGGCTCTGAATGGTTGTTTAAAAAAAAAAAAAAAAAGGGAATCACACGTTATCTTCAGAGACAACATTAAAACATAATGGAATTGAAGCCTCATACAAAAAGTAGAGAATTATGTACAGGAATTCACAGCCCAGAAGGAAAAGGGACCTCAATAGGAACCAGTGGAAACCCGGCTATTTTACATAGCTAATTTTGAGACAAGTTGTATTTAGCACAAAAGCAATTATAGCACAAGTAACACTTCCCTCCCACAGCTCCCAAACTTTAAAAAAACTCTTGTCGGTCTTCTGTAACACTGTGATCCTTCTTGAAAGGAGCAGGAATGTGTAAGGTGGCCCCAAACATCGACATGAATTATAATCTCAAACAGCTTCATGCTGTGAGGATGACATATTTGAAGACTGCCATAATAGCAGCACTAATAACGCCAGAAATGGGGACGGTAACAAACCAGGCCATAAAAATGTTGCGGAAGAGTCGCCAGTCAACAGCCTTTTTGGATCGGAGCCAACCGACAGATACGACAGAGCCCACCTAGCAGAGAGGGATGGAGGACACTGGTTAGGAGAGGCCAATGGTATTCTAGTAACAGACTCGTGATCGTACATAGGTAAGCAGCCCCAAACTGCTGATGAGACTGATTCCATGAAAGATGGTTTGTAACAGGGTAAGAAGCAGATTACTCATGGGAAGACGAAGGCAATACAAAAATCCAATCATTACTTCTGTGGTAACTGGGGTAAAAAGACGAGAACGAGAACACTTCCTTTCTCTCTCCTGAGCTACCGGCATTTTAATCAACTGCTTTAATAAAGTATTAAATAAATCAACTGTCTTAATAAATTAAGTTTCAGGTTTTCCAAGCATCATTTTAGAGGAAGACAGATATCAGACCTCACAGCCAATCACCTGGAGATACCCTAGAAGAGGAAGTATGACTCACAGACTCCAGGATGAACCAACTTAAATTGCCTTAAGGAAGCTAGTTTCTTCCTTTTTCTAGTTATTACATTATTAGTTATTACATGGCCATCAAGCAACTTCAGAATTCAACAAGATTCTCAGCATTTCAATTCTGAGGCTATGAATATATGCCTTCTATAAATAACCCTGCCCTTCAACAGCCCAACATGCCTCAAAGATGGGTTAACTATCTGTAAAAGGACTTTGGCCATTGTTTGGGGAGAACATATATTATTGGCTTAAGTAAGAGCACTCGACCCAAGGAATTATAAACTGTAAGCCTTTACATTATTGCAGTAATTTGTCCTAAATGTGTGAACTCTTCAAGACTCCAACTGCATAAAACTTTCTAAACCACAGTTATTACATTAAAAAAAAAACCAAAAACCTCTTTATATTACTAGAACCATTCAATAGACACAGTACATATACATTACACTACACTTACTTTACAATGTGTTGTACTGATGGGAAGACCAATATTTGATGCAATTACCACCGTGAGGGCAGATGCCAGTTCAATACTGAAGCCACTGTAGACATAAAAAGATTACTTGTCAAGAATGGAAGGTGATCTTTTTTATAAGCTTCCATTACCTCAAAGTTAACACAATCTTACTGTGATCCACTCAGTGACAAAACCTGACACTGACCTACACATCTTTCATTTGCTGTAGCTCCTGAAATCTGCTATTTTTATTATTTTATTTATTCCTTATTCATTTGAGAAAGAGATAGCACAAGTAGAGGGGTGGGAAGAGGCAATCTTAGAGGGAAAAGCAGACTCCCCACCGAGTAGGGAGCCCAATGTAGGGTGGGATCCCAGAACCTGGAGATTATGACCTGAGCCAACCGCAGACGCTTAGCTACCTGAGCCACCCAGGTGCCCCTGAAATCTACTTTAAATCGGCCTTTCTTCCCTCCTTTCTAACATTTTTCAGGTTCTAAGGATTCCTAGAAGCCCATTATTAAAGTCTGCACTTCTATTTTGAAGAATGTAATAAACATCAGTCTTAGCTCTCAAGTAGAGAAAAATAAAGGACAAGTATACAGACTATTTGCTCCACACACAGCCTTTCTCAGAAAAGTTATGTTATTAAGAGACACTGGAGATGAGTATTTGACCAAAATTTTGTTTAAGGGCCAAATAGTATGTAAAATCGAAAAAGTTCACAACAATGAGAGGAACACCAGGAAATAATTCAAGTTTGGGTTACATTAGCTGAAGATTCGTGTGGTAACACTACACATATTATGCATCCTAAGAAAATGAGCATTAGCCTGTTTTACCAACTTACCTAGAAGGTGTGATTGGTGTCAGATCTTTCCCCATGGTCTGGATAACTCTCCTTCCCCAAACCCACAGACCAATACAAATACCAACTCCACCATAGAGCAGAAGCCATATTGGTGTTGCCACTTTTGAAGAAACATCTCTTGTGTCATAAACCAGATACAAAGCAACCAGAGGACCAATGGCATTGCTGAAAGAAAAAAAGAGGACAAAGATGATTTTTCAGGCAGAACTAGAATTTGGCAAGATCCAGTTTGCTAAATGACCTACTAGATTATTTAAAGCAAAGCTGTCAAGCTCATTTAGCAAAAAGTCCTTTCAACAGAAATAAATAGAACCCCAATATACACAGCAGAAGAAAATAAAAGCTGCTCTCAAGAGAAGAATCCCATGCATTTGGTGGCCTCTCATCCAACAGGTAGCCTAGAACAACTCAGGTTCCAATGACCAGTTTACAAACCACAGAACTAAGGTCAACAACATCCAAATTCATTCCCTAGGGCAGTGATTTTTAAGCTTTTCATCTCAGTATTCATAGAATTTACTATCACAGAACTGGCCCCTATCTTGACAGAGAAGACCTCTCCCTGAAGAATATCTGTGTTTATCATCTACAGAAACATTCTTTGTAATCTCTCTAAAGGGGGTGGGGGGCAATATTTTTTTTTTAAGATTTTAAGTAATCACAGGGCGCCTGGGTGGCTCAGTGGGTTAAGCCTCTGCTTTCAGCTCAGGTCATGATCCCAGAGTCCTGGGATCAAGCCCCACACTGGGCTCCCTGCTCAGCGGGAAGCCTGCTTCCCTCTCTCTCTCTGCCTGCCTCTCTGCATACTTGTGATCTCTGTCAAATAAATAAGTAAAATCTCTTAAAAAAAAAAAAAGATTTTAAGTAATCTCTACACCCGACATGGGCCTCAAACTTACAATTGAGATCAAAAGTTGTGTGCTCTACTGACTGAGCCAGTCCAGCACCCCTCTAAAAAAAATTTTGCTGCCTGTTTAAGTCAATAACAGCTATTACCTCATCCTCTCTAGCTTATTCGTGTCCCACAGGTGCTATGGTACCAAAGCCACAACCATAGCCTTATAAAAGGGATAAGGTGATACAAAACTAGAAAGCGTGATGCTGAGATTCCAAGTCAACTGACCTGACATCATTTCCACCATGGGCAAATGACCCAAAGCAAGCTGTAAGGATCTGCAGGAACTGGAAGAGGAGAGACACCTCTGGTTTATCCTGGTCATACCATTCTTCGAGAGAGCTGCTACTTCCTTTTCTCTCCCCCAGACCCATCTCTGCCTTGACACTCATGTCCATCTCGGATGCCGAGTGAATATCAGACACAGCATTGCAGTAACTGGTGTAACTGTCCATTCGAATTCGCTTCTTGCTGTCTGCGTTAGGCCAGGTCAGCTTCTCCATTTCTTCACCTTTCTGTTCACCTTCTTTGGCACGGAATGAATCCAGAGGCATGCCACAAATTGCCATGGTGTATGAAGTATAGCTATTATTGCGCCTCAAGGGTTTGTCGCCAGAGTCTCCCATACAGTCTCCCACCTTGGCAAGATGTAATTTATGGAGCAGCTCTTTGTATAAGCCAGAATCTTTATGCACAGTGTGATACTGATAGTGCCCACTAGAGTTTATCTGGTTACTGACGGCTTGATTGAACTGAACAAGGTTCCCATTAGGCAACTGCACTGCCCCTAGCCAAGACCAAAACAGTAACGTTAAAAACAAACATCAAGGAGTCCAAACAATAAGCCTCCTCCCCAGTAACAAAGTAAAACTCTTCTCACTCCACTCACCATTCATGGTGCCGTCTATGCTGGTTTCCTCTTTCAGATCCACGCTGGGAAGCCGCTCTTGCTCTGGAGCTTCCTCTAAGTCTCCAAGTTTGAACGAAACTGTTCTCTCCTCCACCACAGCCCGGAGGGGCACCGTGGCAGAGCCTACCTCAGCAATAGGATTCCTGGTTTCAATATCACTGAGAGACAACTTTGTTTCTTCATGGTCTTCTTTCAAGCTATTCTTTTTTTCCATTAAAGGGCTTTCAGAAGGACTAGACTTTATTTCTCCTAAAAAAAAAAAAAAGGGGGGGGGGTTGGTTTGGTTTTGACCAAACTAACTCATTCCACACCTCCCCTCCCCCCACCTCAAAAATATCCATCTCGGGACGCCTGGGTGGCTCAGTTGGTTGGACGACTGCCTTCGGCTCAGGTCATGATCCCGGAGACCCGGGATCGAGTCCCGCATCAGGCTCCCAGCTCCACGGGGAGTCTGCTTCTCCCTCTGACCTTCTCCTCGCTCATGCTCTCTCACTGCCTCTCTCTCAAATAAAGAAATAAAATCTTTAAAAAAAAAAAAA
>PISX010001449.1:0-71468 GCA_004024625.1 Mellivora capensis | reverse complement strand
TATCCATCTCAAAGTAATGTATTTCAGTGAAAATTTGGGATAAGTTTCCTTGTCTGCTTCATTTGCCTTATCTCCTATCTTTTCTTTGGGAAGAAATCAACAGTGCTTCAGAAGTCACAAACTTTTTCAGTAAAGGGCCAGACAGTAAAATATTTTAGGCACTAGGGGCTCTGTTGTGTATTCTTTTCCTTTACAAAACAAATTTTAGTTTTATAAGGATAAAAACTATTCCTAGCTCCCTGCTAACCCATTCTGAGGTGAAACGTACCTCAAGTATGAGGTGGACAGATTGAAAATTTACACTGCATCTAATTCACGTTCTTTTCAAAAAAGGAATGCCCCCAAATTTCAGTCTAGGAGTTTAAGCAAAGGAACAGCTCAATGCAGACAACTAAAGAGGACAACTCGAATTCCCACCTCTGTAAAACAGAGATGTGCTTTAATGTTCCACACCTTACGGATCTAAATGCCCCAACTAGGCAGGAATATCCTCTGCCCAGTCTACCAACGCCCAGTACATTTACACGCTCATTCAGGCAGCACAACCATGCTATAGACTAGGACCTAAAACATTAGCAAGACTTGTCTCTTCTCCCAAACTGGAGGAAAAACGAGAGCCGGAGGTCATGCAAGCCTCATTCCCACTGTGCGCACGGCACAAGCACCTCAGTACAGCTGCAATGACACAGCACTCTTCCTAGTGCCCCTGCAGTGTGTGCAGCCCTTCACTTCCCAAAGACAACGGTGAAATCTCTAACCAAGCATTTGCAGATGAAAAAGGCAGAAAGATTACTGTAACAAATCTCAGCCAATAAGGAAATGAATACAAGATTTAAATAAGACTAACAAAATTTATTCTGTATTTAATTATACTCTACTACCGTATGTAGTAATGGTCTAAACAATTCCTTCACATTAACAATGGAAAATATCTACCTCTCAAATCTGTGTGACAATTCTGAGAACCCATCACATCTAAAAGTCAGGTATTAACAAGACACTTAAATTTGCATGTCAAAATCTAAAGTTACACACAGAAGTAGTTAGAATAGTTTCCCCCTTGAAAATTTTATGCCTACCCCTTATTGCACCTTAAGATATCCTCATACTTCGAAGTTAATGTTAAGCTACTTCTCTGTGTATTCTTGTCACCAGCAAATGATACAGTAAAAACTAGATTAAATGGCCAGTTCATCCCCAACATGTCAACTATTCCTTATGAGTAGGTCTCAGGTCATTTCAAGTCAATAAAAACATAGTTTGGCCAATAAACCCATCTCCTGAAATCTCACTTAAATTTTTGACTTTGCCAATCTATCCGAATAGTGCATTTTTATTAACTGATCACACAAGAAACAAGCACATTGCTAGTTAAAATGTTCTGCCACAATTTGTTACTTACGTTCGATTTTTCTCTTCATCCTGGGACATACAAAGAACCAGACGATAAGGGCACAGAAAACTGCACATCCCACCGAGATGAGGATGGTGCCCCACAGAGGAAGTTTGTCAAAGCCCAGCACTAGGGAGATAAAATGGTGCATCTTGAAAACCCCAGGGCAACAGCCCCCTGCAACAATGTGTAAACCTGGGGTTCCCCAAGCCAGCCCAGCACCCTTTACAATTGCTGCCAGTCTTAAGTCCATAGGGTTTTCATTGTGTTCCTGACTACATAAATTCAGGAGGGGAGAAAAATCCCCCAGTCACCTGAAACCCACACCACCACCTCTGGCCACTCTCCACACCTGCTAGATTAGGTTCAAGTCTCCCAAACTCCTTCAAAAACTGGGTTTTTTTTCCTTTCTTTACTTAGAAGATAATAAGGATCACTATACTCAGGATCTGCAACTAGCTATGAAAAAATGGAAGCGTTCTACTCCCTAGCCTCCAGATGGTAGCTGCCACACATTATGTTTGCATATACAGATTTTAATGTTAAAAAGAAAGGGGCCCCAAGAGTCGTCTTTGTCATAGTGACAGAATTCTCTGTGGAAGTTACCACCTCCACTGTATTATCCTCCAGTAAAATCCTTTAAAAAGATTATCTCTTAGGAGACATTATCAAACTAAGATACAGAAAAACCAGATTATCTATCAAAAGATAAAGACTAGTTCAAAGGGCTATCTTTCACAAAAAGAAAATAGTTTAGTGGTAATTTCACTAACAAGCCTTATCTTAAAGACTTGCCTACTTTCCACCTAGCTTTGGGATCATCAGTATCAGTCCTCCTTTGCTTATCACTTATATGCCAACAGGTTCCAAGCCACCAGCCTAGACTACTGACTGAAGCAAAGCACTACAGAATTCTATTTTAGCCTAAAAGATGTTATAATGATCTATAGTTCATCCAAGAATAGCTTGGTTACCTGTAGTTCTTTTGCTTTATTCTGATTAGGAATTAAATTACTTATAAAATGGAAAATCTAGGGGCACCTGGGTGGCTCAGTGGGTTAAAACCTCTGCCTTCAACTCAGGTCATGATCCCAGGGTTCTGGGATGGAGCCCCGCATCTGGCTCTCTGCTCAGCAAGGAGCCTGCCTCCCTTCCTTCTCTCTCTGCCTGCCTCTCTGCCTACTTGTGATCTCTGTCAAATAAATAAATAAAAATATTTTTTTAAAAAATGGAAAATCTATTCTCCCCCCAATTATTGGTATTTAAAAATCAGATATAAATTGTGGTCCCTTCAAAACTAAAGTTCTAGGGACGCCTGGGTGGCTCAGTTGGTTAAGCAGCTGCCTTCGGCTCAGGTCATGATCCCAGCGTCCTGGGATCGAGTCCCACATCAGGCTTCTTGCTCAGCGGGGAGCCTGCTTCTCCCTCTGCCTCTGCCTGCCACTCTGTCTGCCTGTGCTCCCTCTCTCGCTCTCTCTCTGACAAATAAATAAAATCTTTAAAAAAAAAAAAACAAAAAAACTAAAGTTCTATAGTGACTATAAATCTTTCCATTTTAATTCCTATCAATTCTAACCATGTATTTAGTCACACAAACTAAAATATTCATGAAATTTAATCAATCTCTATCACAATTTAAATTTGCCTGTGTTCCAAGTTCCCCAAAGAGGAGAAATGAGAAGGGGAAATTTTTCTTGTAAAAGATCCACAAAGAACAGAACAAAAACATCCCAAGTTCATTTTTCAACAATGATTGAAAGTTTCTAATTTCACTGAACTACGAGCTTTGCTGCTACCAGATAAAATATCTGTGCTGAGAGCCTCACAGGAGACTTTAGTTTAGCACAAAGACCTCAATTTAAAAAAGAACGAAAATGTAGCATGCAAGCTTTTCTTTGCCTGTACCATTTGGTAAGGAGTCTGGTATCCCCTAAGTAAGATCAATGTTCTCATTAAGTTGTCCATTTTCTTTCCTAATTATTCCAAGAATAAAGACAAGGTTAAAAAAAATACTGAGCTAATTTCATTTTTGGTCAGTGACTTATTACTTCACAGAAGTTTAAGAAACAAGTTATGATCCATTAGTCAGAAAAGTAATCAATTTAGTTGTCCCCAAGGAGCATTAAAAAAAAAGCTAGAGAGGGGCGTCTGGGTGGCTCAGTGGGTTAAGCCTCTGCCTTCAGCTCTGGTGGTGATCTCAGGGTCCTGGGATTAAGCCCCGCATCTGGCTCCCTGCTCAGCGGGGAGCCTGCTTCCCTCTCTCTCTGCCTGCCTCTCTGCTTGTGATCTCTATCCATCCAATAAATAAATTCTTAAAAAAAAAAAGCTAGAGAATTATCTGAAAATATGGGTGCACAGCACACAGTAAGAGCAAGTAGCTTCTCTACATGAGTGTCTTGGGCAGCAATGTACAATGTATTTTTTCCAGTGGGTCACAGTCAAAAGATCAAAAGCCACTGACTTGACCATCAAGTCAAATGACCCTAGACAGCAAAATGGCTGATCAAAGCATGTACCATCCTGTAAATTACAAGTGATTGATCTTTTTCAGTTCCCAAATTAAACACGTATCATAATTTAATCCATGCTTTGCCTTAGTCCCAAAATAAAAGCAATCATTTTAATCTTTATATCCTCACAAATTATTTTTCCTCTTAGCTGCATGAATTCTTCTTCCAAGTGCACTTAGACCAGTTGTTAAACATCCCAACTCTTCTCATTCAAGCAGATTCAGGGAAGTAAATTTAGTGCTTAGAAACAAAGGTAGCTCCATTTGGGAGAGAAAAATGAGAATATCCAGCAAACCAGTTCTAAATGACTGATTATTGAAGACCAAATATAACTAATGACTCTTCAGTAGTCAGTAGGTGAGGTCATTATCACTTCCAGTATTTTCAGCATAGAGAGGAGAAAGGGAGGGAGAAGGTCATATTATCGTGGGTCCTGTGAAGACTAAAGAGTAAAGGTCTGTAGTGATTTAGAATCTTAGCAGGTCTCTTTGGTTGAAAAACTATCTAGGTTAACTCAGCATACACTAGCCTGCAGCCTTCTGAAATGGGCGCAGGCCAGCCACCTTCTAGGAGATTTCAGCCCTGTAAAGCAAAAAGGGGTAAATTGGGCATTTAATGCAAGTTTTATAAAAAACTTAAATTCACATTTAAATATTTTGATATGTACTTACAAGGTGCTCCAGTATACATGATGGAAAAAAGGTTTATTCCAACTGTGCAGGCATAGAAAACTGGCAAAGCTCGCAAACCATTAGGAACTGGATCTGCCTGTAAAAGATCATTAAAATCAATACCTTAAGAGGTGTTAAAGTTAATTCATTTCCATAGAACCTTGTAAAAGAGCAGGTTCAGGAATTACAGTGCCAGTTAATGGTCTCCACAATAGTAGAAAAAGCCCAGTTGGCCTTGTTCCTAGAAGTCTCCCTACCAAGGCTGCTCTCATCTTATACATCTACCTGAACCTAAGTTTATGTTTGGCTTTTTATTATTTGAGGGGGGAAGGGTGCTATTTCTAACAAGGCTACTTATACCAGTGACTGGTAATACCCCAAATAATCAGTTTCATCACCCAGTATTCTAAGGAACCTGATGGCCAAAAATAAATCTGAGCATACATCTGAAATGTACATTTCAGATGTACATTTACAAACGTATAGTACATTTGTAAAAGATGTCAAGACAGACAATGAGATGTGAGGACATTTCTCACCATGTCTGCAAAGATTTCTTAAAACCAAAATATGCAGAATTTACCTGTGACAACCACTTTTTCTAGACATCAATAAATATGCCATCATTAATGATCTACCAGGGTGCTAAGCTAAAAATGAATTGTACACTAAGTCACCTCCTCATTCAACAGACTATGCCAAACACTATTCTGAGCACTAAAATATGGGAATGAATGAGACAAAGTTCCTGCCCTCAGAAAACTGGCATTTACATTCTAGTACAGAAAAAAGTAGCAATAAATACTATAAAGAAAATAAAGAAGAGTAAGGGGCAATGATGGAAGGAGGGGCACACTGGGGAGTACCAGTGGAACAAAGACACAAATGTGTTAAGTCAACAAGCCAGTACATATCTAAAGGTGGGAAAAAGCAAGGGGGGAGGGTGTATTCCAGACAGAGTGCAAAAGCCCTCAGGCAAAAACTCCAACAAATGTTTAAGGAACTGCACGGCTAGTGTGACTGGAAATAAGAGTTGCATTAACAACAAATGTGTATTAATTCTATAGGAAAACACCGAAGTCAAACCCTTAAAGAAAATACAGAACTGAATATATGGGGAAGACTAAACTTTGAAAGATACTACCCTAAAGGTTTAATGCTGTCTTGATCACAATCCAAAAGAAAATCTTGAGAAGAAAGGGAAAGACCCAAAGTGATTCTAAAACTTCTGACTAGGGATGCCTGGATGGGTCCTGGGATCTGAGCCCCATTGCGGGGGGCGGGGGGGGGGGGTCATCTCCTGTTTAGTGGGGAGTCTGTCTCTCCCTCTCCCCCAGCTCATATTCCCTCTCGAATAAAATCTTTAAAAAAGAAAGAAAAGAAAAGAAAGAAAAAGAAATGAAATACAGGCTCATAGTCTAAAAGGCTAAATTCGTAAATCAGCCAGGAGGGTGGGGAAGGCAGGATAAAACAAACTGTGTTCTCCATTTTACTCCCTCCAGACTCCTCTCGGTCACTCACAACAGGTACCAAGGCTAACAATTTCATAAAATTTGTACTACTGTATGACCCATCTAACACACACTTGAATCTTTACCTGGAAATAATGTAAATATCTCACCATACAGTTACGTGAGATGTGAAAGAGGGGTCTTCATAACTCCCCATCTTCAACCAGAATAGTCCACTATTTACATACTGGATGTTCCCATAAGCCTTTGTATAAAGAAAAAGGCTCCTCTGAGTTTGAAAAGATGTCCTAGATTTAATGTGATTCCTAACAAAAGGGAAAGTGCTGAACAACCTGTTTTCTCTGACTAGCATTTAAATACTCAATAGGAAAACTTGCCCTTTTCCCTTATTTCCTGTTTATTGCCCTCAGTCCTTAAGAGGAAGTACGGCACCTCCATTCTGATTTTTCCTAACGGACTACCCAATACCCTTGGAATAGACATTGAGAAAACAAAATTTTTTAAAAGCAATTTTAATGTTAATTCCCAAAACAGAATCTTAAGTTGAAAAGCATTTTAATGGTCAAATATTCAGACTTTAACAGCCAGGATGCCCAAAGGTTACCAGCATAAGGCTGTTTTCTTGAGATTTAAAACCTGAGATAACCAGCAACTATTCACATTCATCACCTAAAGACTCACTGATAGACTGGACACAAGGGTATATATGGGCCATGGGGAGGAAAGAGGGGCCTGGAGGTCAAGAAGGTCCTCAAAGTCAATATTGTTTTAAACACTATTCCAATCATTCTTGATCATGTCCACCCTCATTCCCCCATAATGAATATATAGTTAAGAAGTTAATATACTTGACTTAAACGCTATTAACTATGGGTAAAAAATACCTGCCATGCATTTCTCAAATCAGAGAAATCTCTCTAAAAATCCCTCAGAGCACCACCACCATTCTCCCTCCAAGAAAGAAGACAAGTTTGTTTTGTCTGGAGACACACAAAGCCTCTCCAGAATCAGAACAATCTGCTTCCCAATAATCAACAAAGACCCAATGTAAACCTTTTATATAAAGCAGGAATCCCCTACAGAGGATCCTATTAATTCTCCTGGTTATCTGGTATAGAGCAAGCTATATGGCTCTAATAAGAAGATTGAAGAATCTAAGCTGTGACTACCAGTATGCCTCAAATCTAAACATCATGTTATCATATGCTACAGCAGTTCTGGGGATTGGAAGGGTAGGAGCTCTTCATACCTGTTTGCTAAATAGAACAATAGCAAACTTCAAGGCCAATAATAGTAACAATTAACTATTTACTCTCAAGTTATAACCAACCTACAAATGTTTCAAATTTTCCAAATATTCAATTGCTATATTCTACCACACTCGGGTTACAGGAAAAGTGACTAATGAATCATGGTATTTCCACAAAGGTACGAATCCTTCCCTACAGAAGCTTACAACTAGACCAAACAAATGGCTCTGAATATATTCTTACCCTTTGGGATTAAGCTGCCTATCTTACTTCACTCAGATTTCTAAGCTACCTATCTTCCTTCACTCAGATTTCTTCCATTTAGGAGCATTTTTAAGAACTTACAATGGACCGTTAAGAGCCATTCACCTCAGAAAAAGGATAACTTTGTTTCCTGAGTGAAGTGCATTTATTCTTACTCAGTAAATAACTCAGTCCAATGACAACATCCCTTGCCGTCTACATTTATATTGGAGCCAGCACCAGACTTCTAGATAAAAGAAATGCTATTGGGTCACTCAAAAGGGATTTTCAAATAGGACAGGAAATTAAATGACTGTCTGGAAACTTTTTTTTTTTAAGCCAAGAAAAACAAAACAAAACTACCTTTACTGGCTCTTTTTACCCAGTCTAAGAAATTAGAGTCAAGTCACTGTGAGTATGAGTCTCCACCTAGAAGCTTATTAACTGGTTATGATAATCAGTACTACAAAATTAACCATGTGGAGACCCAAACTACTCAATTTAACTATCAGCTTTTAAAAAAAAAGAAAAAGCCACAAGAGACACTGTGACTTCCTGAACCCCAAGCTTGTAAGTCAAACTGATCTGCATATGATGGTTTAGGTAAAGCAATAATCTGCAAACACCTCTACAAAGCCCCCCTGAATAAATTTCCTTTTTTCTCATTTCCAGCCTCTCCTATTTCTTGGGACACCACAGTACTCATTCAATTTTTCCTGCCTGAATGCATTCTTGGTTACTGCAAACTTGTTTCTTTCAGAGAACTTAGCGACATACAAGAAATATACCAAACATAAATTTTTTAACTTTCTAAGGCCACACCAATCACATCTGGAAGAATGCTAGCAGTCTAAATACCAATAAGTATGACCCATCAAAGGTCATAAAGAAGGAAAGAGAAGGATTACCTTACGGAGGATGAATGCACGAACAAGGAAGAATAAAATTCCAGACATAATACCAGAAAGCAGTGGAGAGATGAACCAAGACATCACTGGAACAGAACACAATAAAAAAACAAAAAAGTCAACTAATGAAAATCAGAAACCAAAAACAAACCAACCAAAAAAAAAAAAAAAAAACCACTTTACATTTTAATATTCTATCTTCAAAGCTTTCTATTTTACACCATATATTTCATATAATGCCATGATAGCACATGACAAGAATAAAAATTTTAAAACCATTTAGAATTAAACATACCAATTTTTATCAGTTCAGACCACTTGACACCCTCCTGCCCCTTTGCCACAAGGGAGAAACCAATGGTTGCACCAACAATACAATGGGTTCCAGAAATGGGAAGCTTCAAAAACGAAGCCACTAGTTGCCACACAGCAGAACCTGAAACACAGGCAAGTTTTATTAAATGGCAAAATTCTTAGGAATCGCTGCATTCTGCAGAAGAAAATCTGAAAGGGAAAGCACAGGAAGGGAAATACCCGTTTTCACACCCGCCACTAAGGGACACACATAAAAAGAACTTACCAAACATCGCACTGACGGAGCCGGCCATCAACAGCTGTTGGGTCGAGTTGTACATCTTCACGTCGATCAAGCCCTTCCTGATTGTTTCGCTCACTTTGGCCCCCAGTAGGACGGAGCCCACGGTTTCAAAGATACTAGCTAGGATACAGGCTTGCTTGAGGGTCACTACACCTGAGCCCACAGCTGTACCAAACGAATTTGCTACATCATTGGCTCCCACGGAGAACGCCAAGACAAATGCAATAACGAAGCCCAGGATCAGCATCCATAGGTAGCCCACCAACGGACCAGAAGCAGCAGTAGCAGCAACAGTACTGGTAGTCAGCGTTGTCAGGGTAGATGCCATTCTCTAGACTAGTGGTTTTGTTTGTTGTTTTTAATTATAAGAGAATTACTGAGCGGCTTTCAAGATGTGTAAACAGAATATGAGGTATCAAAAATGCTATAATAAATAATATATATTATATAAAATTAAATACTGTAAACTACGGCACAGAAACCGAGCTGGGGAGTTACTGCTATACGCTGCGTATGGGCATCTGTTGTCTGGGGTTTCTTTGGCTCTGGAGGGCTAAAAGCAAGGAGAATTCCATGGCGGAGAAGAGAAAGGACGCAAGTTCATCCTGGGGGGGAGGGGGGGCGGGGGGAGAAAATAACAATAGCAGCGCGTCCTTGGGGAGCCCGTGCGGCACCTCGCGCTGGCACACACGGCAGGGGGACCCGGCCTTGACCCCCGCCCGCAGCCCACCGGCCCCGGCCCCGAGCAGGGCTCGCGAGGCGGTGGGCACGTGGCGCCGGGGACCTCCTCGGCCGGCGCGCGCCCAGCCCGCATCCCCCCACCGCCCGCCCGCCCGCGCGCGCCCTCCCGCCCGCGCGCGCCCTCCCCACGGAAACCGGAAAAGGGCCGTTCCCGCGCGCGCCGCCCAGGGACCGCCAAAAAGGCCCGCGGGCGGGCAGGGTGGGGGAGGGAGGAGAACAGAAACGAAGCCAGAATCTCGCCGCACCGCCCGCACCGGCCCACCCGGCCGCCTCCCGCGCCACGGCATCGGCGCCTGGCCGCGGGGAGAAGAAAGCCTTCTCCAAGGTGGCGCCACTACTCACCAGAGGAAACGAAGAGCCGAGCGGGAGACGAGAGGTGCAAGCTGCGGCGGTGAGCTGGAGCCACAGACGCACGCGCGTGGGGTCGACGAGGAGTCGGCCCGGGGCGGAGGCTCCGGAGATGGTTCGGCGGGGCCTGGCGACCCACCCTGGAAGCACCCGCGGGCGCCTCAGCGGCCGAGAAGAGCGAGCAAGCAGCGCGCGCCGGCAGCCATCACTCTGGCGGCACACGCCGCCGACCACTACTTATAGCCCGGCGCCGCGACCCGCGTGACCCGCCGCGCCTCGCCCCGGCTCCGGAGCCCCGCCCCCGGGATGGCGCAGCCCCACCGGCCCGCGTGCCCAACCGGGTGAGCCCGACGGCGGCGTTCATTGGCCGGCTCCGCGCCGGCGGCCACGCCCCCAGCGGGGAGCTTGTCCACGTGGGGAGGGCCAGCCCCGTGTCTGCAGCCTCGCCCTGGCGTCTGTGTAGGATCTCGCCGCACCGGTTCGTTACTGGTGGAGGCCGTGGGGGACCCTAGCGCTGCCGCCGGAGGTCGCCATGCGGGGTTATAGAGGCCGCGCGACCAAGGTCATTCCTAGTCCCTCCACCTCGCGGGCTCACAGTGCTGACCGCTTCGCCAGCCTCCCTTTGAGCGCGCTAGTGACCTGCCGCGCGTCCAGAGGCCACACCCGGCCGAGTTCCCCTCCCGGCCGTCCAGTGACACTGCGGGAGAGCCCGAGCCCTCGGGCTCCGGATCCAGTCCTGGCACGTTGTCGCACCTGTGACTTGCCCTTGGCCAGACAGGCACTGGCCCTCGCGGGGGGAGGGAGAAGGCTCACGTGGTCGCTTTGCTCCCGCAGTCATGCACTTCGGTGAAAACAGAAAGACTGAAGAGTCACGAGAACCAGGTTGTCTCCCCGTTATGGCGCAGAGCCTCAGGAAGGCTGTGGGTCATTAATTTCCTGCAGACCTGTGTTTTCTGCGTCGTGGCGGTGGCGGGGAGGGGGGCCCCGTCGGGGGGGAGAAGGACACTGCTTGTGATTCAAATCCTGACTCCTACTTGCTGCAGTGTGTCACCTTGAGCAAATTCCAGATCTCTCAGACTGCACTGTCACGAATGTAAGATGTTAGCATTCAGTACTTACTTTGTGGCAGGACTTAAATGAGTTAATGAGCGCGAATGCGACCAGCATTCAGTAGGCACAGAATGCTAATTTCCGGTTTGCTCTTAATGTAAAAACGCCTGTTTTGGGATGTAGGAAAGGGTGTAAGGGGACGTTCTCTGTGCATCCCAGAAGCTTTCCTATTCTCTTGATGTAAAAATTGATTTCTGGTCTCCTACAGGGCATATAATGTAGTTTTGACGTTAATAAGATTTACTCTGCACGTTTGAGGGCATTTATTCTATTATGCAGCTTAGGATCAAAACTAATCATGCCAGGAGATTAAAATCGTGCTTTCTTGTCAGGGTCATAGTGAGACTGAAGGATTTCAACCAGAAATACTTATCAGGCTTAGAATGTTCTGGAGCCCTCCCCACCTTTTTGTCATCTCCAGCAGCAGGGCACTGAATAGCAGAAGCAAAGATGCTGTAAATCTTTGTCTTGGACATCTGTGGAGGCTTAAACCGCACATGAGTATTCTCTGACCTATCTAGAACAGCTGATGGAGTTTTGTGAGTAACTCAAAGCTCTAGGTCGCAAGATCATGCCTGAAACAGAAAGTGCGAGTCTGGGAGCAGTGACCCTAGAATGATGTTCTGATGTAATTCTCACACCTTAAAATGTACTCCTCCCTCCACCTTCAATTCATTCCAAGGTTATTAAAAAATTAAATGAAAGGACTGATCCGGTCAAGGTCCTTAGTGTTCGGCTATTTAAAACAATGATTTGGGGTGCCTGGGTGGCTCAGTTGGTTAAGTGTCTGCCTTAGGCTCAGGTCATGATCCCAGGGTCCTGGGATCAAGCCTGGTTTGGGGCTCCCTGCTCAGCGGGAGTCTGCTTCTCCCTCTTCCTCTTGCCCTCCCCCTGCTTGTATTCTCTGTCTCTCTCAAATAAATAAAATCTTAAAAAAAAAAAAAAAATGATTTTGGCTTGGGAGAGGTGTGCGAAATAGGTGAAGGGGATTAAGAATACACTCACTGGGGGCTCCTGGGTGGCTTAGTGGGTTAAAGCCTCTGCCTTTGGCTCCGGTCATGATCTTAGGGTCCTGGGATCGAGTCCCACATCGGGCTCTCTGCTTGGCTGGGAGCCTGCTTCCCCCACTCCCTCTGCCTGCCTGTCTGACTACTTGCGATCTCTGTCAAATAAATAAATAAAATCTTAAAAAAAAAAAAAAAGAATACACTCACCGTGATGAGCACTGAGTAACAAACTGTTAAGTTATTATACACCTAAAACTAATAGAACACTATGTCAATTATATTTGAACTTTAAAAATAATAAAATTTTAAAAACAATAATTTTCAAAGTAGTTGTTTGTAAGGGAATTGCTTAGAACGTTTCACAGCATGTGTTTTGTTGGTTTTTTTGTTTTGTTTTGTTTTTTCATTTTGTCCATGGGCGTATTTTTTCTGGTCTGTGGTATTAGCCCTTTAAGTTCACAGATATTTGCAGGACAACCTCTGAGTGAGGAGGTCAGGCAGCCACAGTGAGTAGCCATCAGGGTGAGAGAGCACAGTCCAGGCTTCTTGGAATGGGTTTGCAGGGAGTTGGGAGCCGTGGGGCAGAGAATCGAGGAGACTCCCCCTTGCTTTACAGGTGAATTCTATCAACATCTTTAGGTTGGTCCTATCCTTCCTCCTTAGGACAACAGAGTGCCTCGGCCTACCAGGCTACAAGGAGGGAGAAGTTGGGATTGGGGTGGGTCCTGACCACCTCACCAGGGGTAAGAACGTCAGTAGGGTACAGACTGCCCTTAGACACCTGAAGTTGCCTTGTCCTGACACCTTCATCCTCCCATAGGGGAGGAGAGGTAGGTCTCTGCCTGTAAGAGAAGTTACAGAAAATGGGAAGAGGAGATAGACCACCAAGTCATACACCAATCTTACTGGTTCTGACCTCATCGCTGAACTTGGGAAAGAGGGAAAAGACCCTAAGGATAACGTTTCTCTGTTAGAGTCAAGGTGTTGGTGCACACTCTCTAGGATCTGAGTGAGGCCATTTGGTCTAGTGGTAAAACACACAGACTGGGGGCGCCTGGGTGGCTCAGTGGGTTAAAGCCTCTGCCTTGGGCTCAGGTCATGATCTCAGGGTCCTGGGATCAAGCCCCACATCAGGCTCTCTGCAGGAAGCCTGCTTCCTCCTCCTCCTCCTCTCTTTCTCTCTCTCTCTCTCTCTCTGCCTGCCTGCGTACCTGTGATCTCTGTCAAATAAATAAATAAAATCTTTAAAAAAAAATAAAAATGAAAACACACAGACTGTAAAGCCAAACTACCTATTCTGCTATTCGCTAGTCATGTGACCAAGGGCAGATAAATTCCTGCCTTATTTGCCTCATCTGTAAAGGGGAGATGTAGGGGAGTCCCTACACTATAGGGCCATCATGAAGACAAGGTATATAAAATTCTTCTAAAGTTCTCACCCGTGGCTGGCACTACTTCAACATTCATATTCTCCTTATTCAACTGTGGAAGGCCTACTATGTATCAGAGCTGCCATCTGGGCCAAACTCTTTTGAGACTTCTCCCACTGTTCATAGAAAATGAGGGGTCACTGGGACCTGCTGCCAGAAAGGGAGGCTGCAGTGTGTGGCGGAGGACACAGATGGGCTCGCTGCCCTGGGAATGGGAGGCCTGGGCCTGGCCCAGGCCCCGACTGCCCACAGGATCTTTGGTAGATCAGAGTCACTGGCCCTGAGCTCACAAGCCCAAGGGTTCCTCATCCATCCATATCCTCAAAGTAGAGAGAGAAAAACAACCTACTACATACTGCTAAACACCAACCCAGGCGCTATGGGTTTGGAGTTTTCTTGGAGATGGTTCATCTCTCACTAACTTGATGGAATTAAGCTTCTGAGGGCTGGGAAGGCAGACCCACCAGCCCCTCCAGACCTGCCAAAGTGGGACAAAAGGAGGAGGCAACACCACTTCTGCACTTCCTGAGCCCGAGAGGCTTACAGTCAAGGAAATGCATCTGAGGTCACTGTTCAATGAGCAGGAAGTAAGCATCCTGGAAATAATCTACTTGGAGGGGCAGAGACTGCAGTGGGAATGGGAACATTGTGGCACAAGACTACGATCAAAGACTTCAGCGGCTGTCCATTAGGACTTGGATGGAGCAAGGAAGAGAAGGTAGGAAACTTTGAATAAAAAAAAACCACCTCCCTTCTACCCACCAGTCCCTTCCACTAGGCTACAGTTACAAATGAATGAGGTAGTAATATTGTGATTAAAAGTTTACAATGTGCCAAGCTTTGTTTCAGGTGGTCTGTGTGTATCATCTCATGGGACCATAAAGCTCTAGCTGATGTACCTTATTTTACAGACAAACCGAAGCACAGAGAATGAAGCAACAAGTAAACCAGTGAAGAATGTAACAAACTGCAAGTTTGTAGGTGCTGGGTCCCCGGCTGTCAGTAAGTACACAGGCAAACATGATGCTCTTAGGTGTTAACTTGTATTTGCATTTCAATTAATACTTTTACTTCCATCTCCTTTCCTCCTTATTTTTATTAATTATATTTCTTTAATGCCTGAATTTTAAGCCTCTTTGGGTCCTGCTGGAATAGAAAGGGCATTTCTAGGAGACCTGACTCCAAGACTGTCCCCAGTTTCCCCATAGTAAGAAGAGGCAGGAAGCCAAGGGCACAGGTTCTCTCCAGATATAAAGTCAATGCAGTAGCCTGACCATGTTTCAGAGCTACTGAAAACTCCATTCTCTTGAGACTTCTCAAGAAAGGAAATCTGTCTTGCACTCACCCATAGTCAATGCTTACAGGCAATAGGTTCAGAATAAATAAATTAATAAGAATGAATGAATAACTAATAATAATAAAGTAAGGATCATGCATCACCATCACCACCAGCACTTTCCCACCTGCTGTGGACATGGCTAGCCTCTGCCTTCAAACACTTCCTCATTCCCCATCAAACAGGTCTGGGAGCCCAGTATCCGTGGCTCCACCCTCACCAGATCCAGGGGAAGTTCCAGGCAGAGGTGGAGGGTAGGGGAAGGGTGCTTTTAAGCACAAGGACAGCCGAGCTCTGATGTGGAGACACTGGTTGAGACTGGTCTCAGGCCAGTGTCCCATAGCAACAAGGAGCCAGATTTGGTTGCCTCAGGCAAATGAGTCGGTCCACTCCTCTGCCCACATAAGAAGTTGGGAGGACAGGGCCACCCACTCCAGACTTTATGTGCCTCCTCCTGAATGCTCACTGCCTGGTCTCTTTCCTTTGGTTTTGAGCTCATACATTTGCGTGTGATGTGGCCTAGCACCCAGACAGAGGGGACAGAAGGACAGCTCTTTTTTTTTTTTTTAAGGTTTTTTTTATTTGACAGAGATCACAAGTAGTCAGAGAGGCAGGCTGGAGGGGGGGTGGGGAAGCAGGCTCCATGCCAAGCAGAGAGCCCAATGCAGGGCTCGATCCCGGGACCCTGGGACCATGACCTGACCCCAAGGCAGGGGCTTAACCCACTAAGCCACCCAGGTGCCTCCAGAAGGACATTTCTTGGAGCTTGAAACGGCTCTGAAGTCTCTGGTTCTCCTTCAAGCCAGCTTGGAGGACAGCCCAGTGTTTTTGAACAATTCTTCAGAAACACCTTTCTCTGGAGACCTAAACTGGGACTCCATTTTCTCCAAGGCCCACATTTCTCAGCTCTTACTGGGAAAGCAGGGAGGAAAGGCAACTTGCAGGAAACTCAGGAACTGTGTGTCATGAAGATCCTGTGGCGGAAGGGGGGAAGGGGTCAGCTCACTGCCACCACACCCCAGGACATGTGGTTTTAGGCTGAGAAAGTGAGTGGGCTGCAGGACGTGAGTCATCCCCATAGCCATTCCAAGGACGAGGTAGAGGGGAAGGGCTCCAGGCACTGCCTTGCTTCCCCTAGTTCTTCATTTGTTCATTCACTCAACAAATAGTCTACTATGGATCTGGCAGAAAAAGCAAGCTTGACCAGCCCATGCCCTCACAAAACACAAACTCCTTCTTCCATCTAGAGCTTCACACTGAGGACCCGCCACAGAGGCAACAGCCAAAGAGTGAACCTTCTACCCCCTGCCAGACCTCCCACTCCTGTACCCAAATCACACGGCTCCTTTCCCAGTACACCCTTATTATCGTTCCTCAGCGAACATTTCCAGGGCACAAGAGAGTGCCAGGCCACTCATCTCAGAGTCTACCCCCACACTGCCCCACCTCCTGCTATCCACAGGCTCCCCCCTTGGCTGGCTCAGAGCCCCTCAGTTTTCCCTTCACCTCAGCAAGAGAAAGCTGGCCAAGAAGAACCCCACAGGGCCCCATGGGTAGAGCTAAAGAAAAAGCTGTCTTGGGGGAGAGAACTAGGCAGGTCCAGAAATTCAGGTGTCTGGGGACTCAAAGAGGGGCTTCAGCTGCTAGAAGCTGCCTTGTGGGAGACAGAATCTGAGCAGAACCCAGTTTCTTTATTTTCAGCGGGCAAATCTATTTCCGATGACGGGAACCTTCTTCCCCTCTGCCCAGAGCCTTGTTCCTTAATGTGGGGTCTGCAGACCCTCAGGAAGGCAATTGGCAGAGTCTCAGACATCACCCAGCCCTACTGAATCAGAATCTGCATTTTTAACAAGGTCACCATGTGATTCATATGTACATTACAGCTTGAGAAGCAATTAGGGGAAGAATAAGGATTCTTGTTACCTGGTAAGTTTAGAAACATTATGTTAACACATTCTTTTTCAGCTGGATGTTGAAAAGCCATCCCTTTTTTTTCTATATTAAGTCCCAGTTTCCTGAGCAGAATGCTCCTACCCCCCCCCCCTTTTTTTTTTGGCTGAGGAGTTGTTACAGCACACAGGGGTCAGGCAATCTGAAATCAGAATCCTGGCTCTCCCATTCCCTGTCAGGACTGTGAGCAAATCTCCATGCCTCACACTCCTCCTCTATAAAGTGGAGATAATAGGGTTGTTAGGAGGATGGAATAACTAAAGGACTTGCACTGTACCTGGCATTTAGCAAGTACACAATACATTTGGATATTAATTGGATTTGGGTGTCCCCAAATTTCCTATGTGCTACATTTACACCTTTTAGGCTGAAATGCTTCTGTGGTTGATGGTCTCATCTATTAGGCCCAGATTCTTCTCAGTTTTATTTGCCAAACGTTACTTTATTTCCTGGGGGCGACTTTCTGTCACTCCAAGATACCTCCCTTTCAGGACTGTCCATTTAATTTATTCCATACTTGCTATCTGCAGGGAAATGGACTTTTCTTTCCATCTTTTTTTTTCATTCCAGTATATTACATACAGTGCTGTGTTAGTTTCAGGTGCACAATATAGTGATTCAGCCATTTTATATATTACTCGATACTCATCATGACAAGAATACTCTTAATTCTCCTTACCCTTTTCACTCATCTCTCTGGTAACCACCAGTTTGTTCTCTATAGTTAAGAGTCTGGTTTTGGGGGGCATCTGGGTAGCTCAGTCAGTTAAGTGTCTGCCTTTCGCTCACGTAGTGATCTCAGGGTCCTTGAATCGAGCCCCTGAGTCCAGCTTCCTGTTCCACGGGGAGCCTGCTTCTCTCTCCTCCCCACTTGTGCTCTCTCTCACTATCTCTCTCTGTGTTGCTCTCAAATAAATAAATAAAATCTTTTTTTAAAAAAGAGTCTGGGTGTTTTTTTTAAGTTTTTATTTATTTATTTGACAGAAATCACAAATAGGCAGAGAGAGAGAGAGGGGCAAGCAGGTTCCCCGCTGAGCAGAGAGCCCAATGCGCATGGGGAGGTGGGGGGGGTGTTGATCCCAGGACCCTGAGATCATGACCTTAGCCAAAGGCAGAGGCTTTAACCCACTGAGCCACCCAGGTACCCCGAGTCTGCGGGGGGGAGGTTTGTTGTTTTTATCTAGGTTTTTATCTTCCTTCATTTGTTTTGTTTCTTAAATTCTTCATATGCATGAAGTGGGATGCCTGGGTGGCTCAGTTGGTTGAGCAGCTGCCTTCGGCTCAGGTTATGATCCCAGCGTCCTGGGATCAAGTCTCAAATCGGGCTCCTTGCTCGGCGGGGAGCCTGCTTCTCCCTCTGCCTCCATCTGCCAGTGCTCACTCTCTCTCTCTCTCTCTCTCTGACAAATAAATAAATTTTAAAACTCTTTAAAAAAATTCTTCATATGCATAAAATCATATGGTATTTGTCTTACTCGGATTTGATTTCGCTCAGCATTATATGGTCTAGATCCATCCATGTTATTACAAATGGCAAGATTTTAGTCTTTTATGGCTGAGTAATATTCCATCATGCGTGTCTGTGTGTGTGTGTGTGTGTGTGTACCACATCTTCTTTATCCATTCAACTATGGAGGAACACTTGGGTTGTTCGCATATCTTGGCTATTGTAAATAATGCTGCAATAAACATAGGGGTGCGTGTAGCTTTTCAAATTAGTGCTTTTATATTCTTTGTATAAATACCCACTGGTGGAATTACTGGATCAGATAGTGATTCTATTTTTATTTATTTATTTACTTATATTTTAATTCCAGTGTAGTTAACAAACAATGTAATGTTTCAGATATAAAATACAGTGATTCCACAGTTCCATATATCACTCAGTGTCAAGATAACTGTACTCTTTTTTTTTTAAAGATTTTATTTATTTATTTGACAGACAGAGATCATGAGTAGGCAGAGAGGCAGACAGAGAGAGAAAGGAGGAAGCAGGCTCCCTGCTGAGCAGAGAGCCCGATGCGGGGCTCGATCTCAGGACCCTAGGACCATGACCTGAGCCGAAAGCAGAGGCTTTAACCCACTGAGCCACCCTGGCCTCCCTCGATCCCAGGACCCTGGGATCATGACCTGAGCTGAAGGCAGAGGCTTTAACCCACTGAGCCACCCAGGCACCCCAAGATAACTGTACTCTTAATCCCTTTCACCTATCTTACCCATCGCCCCACCTACCTCCATAATTCTATTTTCAATTTTTTGAGGAACCTCCATACTGGTTTCCAGAGTGGCTGCACCAGTTTGCATTCTCCCCAAGAGGGCATCCTCTGTTTTTCTCTGCATCTTCACTGACACTTGTTTTTTGTGTTGGTGGTTTTAGCCATTCTGACAGGTATGAGGTGATAGCTCATCGTAGTTTGTTTTTTTTTTAAGATTTTATTTATTTATTTGACAGAGAGAGAACACAAGCAGGGGTAGCAGCAGGCAGAGGGAGAACCAGGTACCCCACTGAGCGAGGAACCTGATGTGGGACTTGATCCCGGGACCCTGGGATCATGACCTGAGCTAAAGGCAGAGGCTGAACCCACTGAGCCACCCAGGGGTCCCTCATTGTACTTTGGATTTGCATTCCCCTGATCATTAGTGATGTTGACCATCTTCTTCATATTTTTCATCTTCATATGTCTGTTGGCCATCAGTATGTCTGTTCATGTCTTCTGGCCATTTTGATTGGATTATCTGTTTTTTGTGTGTTGAGTTGTGTAAGAAAATATTTTGGATACTAAAGCTGCTGCAGGGAATTGAAGTTTTTTGTTGTTGTTTTTTAAAGATTTTGTTTTTAGGGTGCCTGGGTGGCTCAGTGGGTTAAGCCTCTGCCTTCAGCTCAGGTCATGATCTCAGGGTCCTGAGATGGAATCCCGCATCGGGCTCTCAGCAGGGAGCCTGCTTCCTCCCTCTCTGCCTACTTGTGATCTCTCTCTGTCAAATAAATAATTAAAAGCTTTAAAAAAAAGATTTTTGTTTTTAAGTATTCACTACCTGCAATGTGGGGCTCTCACTCACAATCCTGAAATAAAGAGTTGCACACTCCCCCAACTGAGCCAGTTAGATGCCCCAGGAATTAACTTTTTAAACTGTGACCTTGGTTAATGCCTCTGAGAATGATTCATAAAAACCTCAAATCTGTAGATAGGGCTCTTATCCCCCTGGTTCTAGATACCTCCAAAAGCATTTTCATTTCATCTTCACATCTGTGTGATATAGATGTTGTTGAAAACCAACTTCATGCTTTGAAGCCAAAATATAATCCAAAGATAGAGGTCGGGATAGAGAGGAATAATAGCCTCATTGCTTTGCCTGGCAGCAAGCTACGGCCTTCAAAGACTGCAACCCTGCCCGGGGGAAGGGACTGTGGGGTGGGGGAGGTTATAGGGAAAATTTTTGTATATGCTGCCAGCCTCCTTAGTCATTAATCATTTCCAGGATGCTACCAGGTTCCTGAAATGAAAGACCAAGAAGGGAAGAGGGGAGATTGCAGAAAAGAGAGAAAAGGTTACTTTAAAATCAAGCTTCTCTGAAGCATTTGGGCAGCCATTTTGATTTTTGTTCAACTTTATGTTTTTAAGAGGCTTCATAAGCAGAGTGAGTACTATTACCCCGTCTTACAGGGATATGAAAGTCCAAGAGCCCACAGTCAGACAGTAAGTAGGGGACTAGGGCCTGGAACACTGGCACAGTGGGCCCTGGCAGGGAGTCAGCTAATGAATAACTCAAAGGCCAATTTTCTTCCCTCCAGAGTTAAACCAGAGAAGCTGCTTACCGGAGTGAGGCTTCAGGCCAGATACAGCAGAAAGAAGGAAAGGAGAATGTACTTCATTTTCTAGAATGACCTCAATTGCAAATATTCTGTTCCATTTTCCCCATAAAAATTCATATTTATCAGCCCTTTGTTCTATCTCATTCACAAAATGTGGTCATTGAAACTATCACACTAAATAATGTATTAAAAACCACACTGTGCAGATATTAAAAAGGAAATCCAGGCTCCAAATGGAGTCACTTATGCTAGGCCAAGTCACCAAACTGGGGCTTAGTCCTTAATCTAATAGCAGTTCGAACTTTCCCCAGAAATGTGGTCTTAACCAGTTAGCCAGGAATTTTCTGGTAAACACCAGTGAGGTCATCTGTCACAGAGGCTCTCTCCATCTGGGGATGGAGATGAGGTCATCTACCCAATAAGACCTTTGTTCTTTCCCCTAAGGGAAGAAGACCTTGCCTGAAAATATCCTTTCTTTTCTTTTGCTAATTGTTCTACCCTCCCACCTGGCCATCCACCAGCCATCCACCATCCATCTCTGTTTCTGCCTATAAAACCCTTCTATTTTGTGCAGCTCCTTGGAGCTCCTTTCTGTTTGCTAAATGGGATTCTGCCTGATTCATGAATTGTTGAACAAAGCCCATTTGATCTTGAATTTAAGTTGATTTATTTTTCTTTAGTAATCTCTATACCCAACATGGGGTTTGAACCCCCAGATCAAGAGTCTCACCTTCTTCTGACTGAGCCAGCCAGGCACCCCAGATTTGGCTGGGGGTTGTATGAATTTTTTTAAAGATTTTATTTATTTATTGGACAGAGAGAGAGCACAAGTAGGCAGAGCGACAGGCAGAGGGAGAGAGAGAAGCAGGATCCCCGTTGAGCAGGGAGCCTGATGTGGGGGAGGGGGAGCTCCATCCCAGGACCCTGAGCAGAGGGCAGACACTTAACCAACTTAACCACCCAGGTGCCCCTGAATTTTGTTTTTTAACACAGAAGACCATATAGTTAAAAATGCCCTCCCATAGAACCTTAATTTTCTAATCTAACCCCCAAAATAACTATTAACAGTTCAAGTTGTATACACAAATACATGTCAGTCATATTTTAATAAAGTGGTTTTTTTTAAATTCCTTGTGAGTGGCACCTGGGTGGCTCAGTGGGTTAAGCCTCTGCCGTCAGCTCAGGTCATGATCTCAGGGTCCTGGGATGGAGTCCCTCATCGGGCTCTCAGCGGGGAGCCTGCTTCCTCCCTCTCTCTGCCTACTTGTGATCTCTGTCTGTCAAATAAATAAATAAAATCTTTAAAAAATTTTAAAAATAGAAAAAATAAAAATTTCTTGTGATACACAACAACATATAAGATATTCATATTTTTCTATAATATATAATATACATTTTTCTTTTTTTGACCAAACGAAATACCACCATGCACAATTACACAACTTGTTCTTTTCACTTAACGTTGTCTTAGATAACTTTGTCATTGCAGACGGAGCTCTTTCTTTCCTTTTAATATCTGCATAATAGTCCATTATAAAGTGTGTGTGTGTGTGTGTGTGTGTGCGAGCGCGCGCGTGCATGTGGATGTTTTCATCTTCTATGAGAACAACACCCACCCAGCAGATAAGGGGGAAATGCCAGTTTCAAGGCTCAGGATGTTTTAGATCTCCTTCGATGATGGTCCACCCAGACCTCCATCCACACAAGCTACCTCTTCAGAGCGTCTTCACACTCAGTCAGAATGAAACCTTCTGACTCAGCCCAAGCACTGGGCTTCCCCCCCCTTCCCCTTAGGCCCTCATCACCCCTGCCCCAGCCTTTTTCCTTTCATACTGTCCCTCCCAGCTTAGGTCTGTCTTCCCACCAGCTTCTCTCCAGAGCTGGCTCCCCCAGCCCAGCAGGGAGCAAGCTCCTCCTTCCCTTCCGGGGGTGCATTTGCTTTTCTGCTGAGGTCGCCCTCACCACCACCTCCTTGCTTGTTGATGCTCCTACCTCCGCCCTGGCCGGCTGGGGTGGTGGCGGTTCTGTGCTCAGCATGGGTAACCGGACCCTGAAAGGACACAGACTCTGCCGCCAAGAGTTCTACATCTGTAGTTACTCACCGTCTCTGCAAAGGCTGGCTGGGAGCTTGTGGCTGTGAATTCAGATGATTAACTCAGTCCTCGCCCCCTCTTCCTTGTGGTTACCCCACTTTCACTTCCTCTCTGCCTGCTTGTGCCTCCATACCTAAAACAGGGGCCAGAGGCTTCAGTCCTGTGTATAGCCCTCTGGACAGTGTCAACCCACCAGGACTGACCAGGGCTGATGGAGGAAAGAGAGGGAATCTGTGGCAAGGGGGAAAAGGGATAATTGCTGGTGCTCTGGGTTCCAGTCCCCAGGGAAGGACCCCCCTCACCATTCACAGACAGTGCCCAGTCTAGCCCCACCGACTTCCTTCTGCTGCCTAACCACAAGAATGAGGACCACAAACAGCGGGGGACCCAGGACCCGGCCCAACACTAAGGGACAAGGAGATGCAAAAGTTGTGAAATCCAAGATGAGCATCTCCATCTACCTCCTCTGGGTCCTGTCTTCTTCATTTTATCCTTTCTCCTGAGCAGATTCAGTTCTCTCTTCTCCGTAATCCTCCATCTACCTTCAAACTTCCATGGGTTTCCCTTTGCTCCTACTGTGGCTTCTACCTGCTACGTGCTTCTTGACATAATATCTTCTGTTACCTTCCCCTCCACGAGCTCTCCTTGACTCTGAAATATGTTGTCCCCTTCTCCACACCAGCAGAAATCCCTGTCACCTCCTAGCTTCAAACCCTGGGCTTTTCTTTGCTCTGTTCTGGAAGCTCCTGTATTAAATAATGCTGACAGACCTCTTTCCTTTCTGCTGACATCTGTTTATTCTCCACCTCTCCAGTTCCACATTAGTCTCCTTCCCTGGTTTCTCTTCCAGATTTCCCTTCTCGAGTCTCTCTCTCCCCACCTTGTCCTACCTCATCTCCCTTGGAAGTCCCATTTAATCCCCTGCAGCCCTCCATCCCCACCTCCGTCTCCTTCCTAAATGCCAACTGCATATTTTTCCATCAAATGTAACACATGTAAATCAAAATTTCTCTCAACTTCTCACACCCCACCCCAAGCAGCTGCCTTCTTATGACTTCCCTTTCGTGGTGACTACAGCGGCATCTCTAAGATGCTCTGAAGCTTCCTTGGTACCCTTTGGATCCTTCGACTCCCACTCTGCACCATTTATTACATCTTCAAAATTTCGAGGCAGCTGACTGGCTCAGTGGGTAGAGCATGTGACTCTTGATCTTGGGGGTTGCAGGCTCAAGCCCCATGTTGGCCATAGAGATTGCTTTAAAAACAATTAAATCTTGGGGCACTTGGGTGGCTTGGTCAGTTAAGCATCTCAGGTCGCAATCTCAAGGTCATGGAATAGAGCCCTGCATAGGTTCCCTGCTCACTGGGGAGTCTGCTTGTCCCTCTGCCTCTGCCTCCCCTGACTACTTGTGTTCTCTTGTGTGCACTCTCAAATAAATGGATAAAAAATTTTCAAAGATTTTGTTTATTTATTTGACAGAGAGGGGGAGTGGGAGAGGGTGAAAGAAACAATCTCCCTGCTGAACAGGGAGACTGATGCAGGGCTCCACCCCAGGACCCTGGCATCATTACCTAAGCTGAAGGTAGACCCTTAACCAACTGAGCCACCCAGGTGCCCCTGGGTAAAATATATTTTTTTTTAAATTTTTAAAAAATAAAAATAAAACCTTTAAAAAAAAATGTTTCTCTCTAATTCAGCTCCCACCCACCCACTACTTTCCCTGGATTGTCTTGTTCCTTTATCATCACTGTCCTGTGCACACACCCCGGAGGTCCCGTGCTGTGTGTGCACCTTCTCCAGGCTGACTCTCCCTGCCTGTTCCCATCCAGCAGCATCCCTACCTCATCTCCATTGAGACCTGTCTCTTCCAGCGGGAGAAGATCTCCTATGTAAACTCAGCTCAAAATAGAAGAGTCTGCCCCACACATTGGGTCTGGCCTGGCCTGTGTATTTGTTTTGTTTTCCCAGCAATGTTGGAAGTTCCTGAAACACCTTTGTATTCCTCTGTGCCTTCTAGGATGGGACTGGTAAATTCATAAGCTCAGGGGTGAGACTAGGAAGGCAAATATATGAGGCAGAGAGGGAACAAGAGTGGTGTGTAACATAATAGAGGGTGCGAGGGCCTGAGCCGGCCAAACAAAATCCATCTGCGGGGTGCACGGACCTGTGGCCACTAGTTTGAAGTCCTCACCCAGGTGCCACATCCTGGCCACTCTTCCGTGAACATTTCTTTATGGTTGATTTTCCCGAGGCAACAGTCAGTTCCTCTGTGTCTGGCTAGTGAAATCAGGTGACCTGATTTCCTCGGCCTGGAGTAGAAGGAATAACGGGCCTCAGCAGCCCAGAGCTGTCACCTCTCTTCTCACCCACCCGCTGCTTTGCACTCCATGTCAGGTGCTGTCGCTTGGCTCTAGCTTCCTGTGAGGTCTAACCTGCAGTAGCTTTTCTCACTCCGGTATTCAAGAACACAGGGGCCTGCCCTCCCCGCTCGTGACCCAATCAATGCCAGCCAGACCAGCTTTACCCAGGGAGGCCCACTGGGCAGCATCTTTATCATCTGAAGCATTTGCTGAGCTGCGTTTGCGTGCCTCCTTAGCTGGTAGAAGGACACAGGGCTGATAATAGAGGTGGGGGTAGGGGTGGAGACAGAGGAAAGACAAGGAGCTGAAAAAGTGAAGACCGGGGTGGAGGAGGGGGGAGAAAGCAGTAGGGGGAACATACAGAGCAATTGGACACCCAAATTGGACTCTTCCTGGGGTCTGCCTCTCACACCAGCCCACCCTCCTCCCTCAGCCTCCTAAGTCCAGTGCCTCATCCCTATTTCTAGCCTCGAGCCTCACTCCACTTCCAACCAGACTTTAGACCAGACTAATCTGCCAAAGCACTACTTTCCTGAAGTCTCTCACAGGCTACCATTGTCTACAGGACCAAACGCAGCCAGGTCCATCTGACAGAGGTTTTCCGTGACGGGGCCCTCTGACCATCCAACTTTACTTTCCACTGATTCACAACAGGAAAAACCTACTCTGCCCAGTCTGGCTGGTCACCTCCATCTCCCTTCTGGGCACTGAAGTCAGTAGACTTGCGTGGTCACCGCAGAAAGTTAGCAGCTTCGCGAATGCTAGCTGTTCCCGTGTATTTCCCCTCATGCCCCTCCTTTCAGGGGCCTGGGGAACAGTGTCATTGTCCTCATTCTACAGATAAGAAACTGGGGGCAGGAGTCAGTCCCTTCCCAAGATCACAGGGCTTATGAGTGACAGAATCAAGGTCACAGCTCAGACCTTTGTCCTCTGCAGGCAACGACCTTTTCACTTTACCTTAGTTACGTGGGAGAGGTGAGCTCAGGGGAACAAGGGCCAGGTTCTTGTTCCCGTGTGACAAACAATACTTAGAGTGGGTTATAACTTGGGTGTGTAACAGAAAGCAGAACCAGGCAAACTGCTAAGAGGAATTCGGTTTTGTTTATTTTTAACCTAGAGTGGCTTGCTCAAATCCTTCCCCAAGTTAAATTTCCTCCCCTGTGGGAGACATCACAATGCTATCCTGCTAGAAAGCATTCAGTAAGGGTGAAAGAACAAAGACACAAAGGGAGCAGGCCCAGAAGCAGGCAGAAACCAGCTGGAATGTTCTGGAATTTGGGGCCCTGTACAGAATGGAGCTGGTGATGTTTGTTGTTTCTTGCTTCTTCTTTTTTTTTTTTTAATTGTTTGGGCTCTTTAAAAAAAAAAACACTATTTATTTATTTTTGAAAGAAAGAGAGAACGCACAAGAGTGAGCACGAGCAGACTCCCCACTGATCAGGGAGCCTGACCCAGGGCTTGATTCCAGGACCCTGAGATCATGACCTGAGCTGAAAGCAGATGCTTAACTGACTGAGCCACCCAGGTGCCCTGATTCTTGCTTTTTGAAAGTTTGGTTACTGCTGTCGTAGGACAAGCAGGAGCATAATTTACGTTTCCCAATGTAATGTGATTTATGTGCTACTGATGTTTTGTGATCTGTGTCATTTCCGATAGTTACAAGGAAATCTTCTACCAGGACTATTAGCAAGTTGGGTTGGGGGGGTAGCTGCATTCACTGCCCTCCCTCCCTGTATTCCACTTATCTGCTCAGGGTGAGGCAACAGATTAAAGAAATGGTGAAGAAGAGGAGAGAGGGGAGCTCCGAAGGCTCTGGGGTTGGGTTAACCAGCCGCGAAGGGACTCTGGTGGGTCACCTTTGTGCTCTCCATGCCAGGGCCCTGAGGTGGCTGCCACCTGCCATTCTAATTAATTCTTCAGCAACTCTAGTCCCAAGGGTGTGCTTTTGAGTGTCAAAGTTTACCCTAAAGCTCAGGTTTATCATCCTCCTTTCTTAAATTGTGAGATTTCTACACAAAGGGAAAAGATAAATGGGTTTTGTAAATTCCCTGTTGAATTCCAGCCACTGCTTCCTGCCTCCAGGCAGCACCTGCCCATCCAACTCCAAATCAGCTAGACCTGGCCTGCTTCTCCCTGCTCTCACCCTACAAAGCCCCTGGCAACCCCCCACCCAGGCCACATTCAGGAAGAGATGGGCCCCTGCAGACCCCAAGTGTGCAGCCATTCATCTCTTCTCAGCCACACACCAAACCCTTCTTGACAGCCTTTCCCATGGCAGGCTCCCTCCAGGAGTTCTGCCGAACACCCAGCCCCATGAAAAAGACTTGCATTACAGCGGGGTGTGATAACAGCGATCAGGGAAGGCTGCACAAAATATAGCAGGGGTAGCAAGTGCAATGGGAAGAACTCTTTGGGTGTGTGTGTGTGTGTGTGTGTGTGTGTTAAGGAATGAAGGAAAGCTAGGAGGGACTGAACAGGAAAGCTGCCAAGGGTCATTGTGCCCCAGGCTAAGGTCCATCACGTGGTCAATAAAGCCCACCGAGCCCTCAGCTTCATAATAAGGCCAAGACCCTTATGGTCTGCACATCTGAGCTGGCGGAGGCCCTCATTTGTTTACAGCTTAATCCTAATCTGATCCAGGTTTGGAAGGAAAGCTCTTCTCATTTTAGCTATGACAGCTTTTCTTTATACTTTAGAATTGTGGCTCTCCACCTACAAGTCCCAATAAGGACTTAAAGAGAGAGAGAGAAATAAAAGAGAAAATCTCAGAGTGCACACCACCTAGTAAGTATTATTTCTTGAGAGTTTGTTTCCGTTAGGTGTGTGTGGAGGAGTCTGAGTGAACTGGGTCGTGGTGTAAAAGGTATTTTTTCTGTGGTTTAAAGGTTTAGGAAACATTGTTTTAAGGGGAAATATCCATTCCTCAAATATTAAACAAATACCATCAAAAACTGTATCTTGATCTAGTACAGAAAAAAGCAAGATTTGGCTCCTTAAGAGGCTCTGAGCCTGGGGGTGGGAAGACAAACATGTCACCAGGACAGGATGTGAAAACCACAGTGACAGAGGGGCGTGCACCCCCCACACACACACTTCAGAGGAGGAGGGAGCCACCGCCTTGCCCCTGAGTCCCGCTGCTCCTCTAGGAGGTGGTGTGTGGCTGGTCCAGAAGAGTGGTTGCCAGGGGAGACCAAGGGAAGTGGTGTTCCCAATGTAGGGGTGTGGGTGGGAGGAGATCGCAGAGCTGCAGGGGGGGAGTGTGGCTGGTCCAAGGCAAGGCTTGGGATGGGTGCTGTGGAAGGGAACAGGGGCAGTGGTGTCAGACAGCAATGAAAAGATCAGGAGCGGCCAGATGCTGACTTTATCCTCTGAGTGATATGAGATCAGTTCTACTGTTTCAAAGATGATGACAGCACACCACACACAGAGGGCAGCAATTTGAAAGCCATTGTTGTGACCATCCCTGGCTCAAGATAAACTTTTCAGGTTTATCTGAATATGGGTGCTGATAAAAACCTAGGCTACTGCTAACCGAGAGTCTGATAAAGATGTCCGTATTCTGATTTTCTTCATGTCTCCGCTTTGCTGCTTTAGCTAGGACCACCACTGGTGTCTGCCAGGCTCGGGCCGCTTCCCTACCCTCCAGTCAGGGGCCTCCAGACTTTCTTTTTTCATTTCCTCTCATTATCCCTGCTGAGCACCAAACTTACAGCTGCGGGAGGAGTTGAGAAGGGGAAGTGCTTTCCCCTAACAGCGTTGCATGGCCTGGGGGCTGCCCGCAGGCTGGCTTTAAACAGGTGCAGGGCTAAGAAGTCTGCCTTTCAGTTCGGCAAACAAACTGGGAATGGCTTCTCTTTCTGCTTGTGAATCTCCGTGGAGAAAGTAGAGCTGGAAGAGAAGAGCAAAAGCCACCCAAGGAGCTCACATTTTACTTCCCCTTTATGCAAAAAGAGTTTTTAACCTGTGAATCCAGAATATGGATCTTTATGGCCTACCTTTTCCTAGTAAGCTCGTTGAGCCCAGTAACTGGAAAGGGACTAGACATATCAAATAACAATATGCAGCTATGAAAGGGCTAATGTTCAGGGCCTGGGAATTCACTGACCTCAGCCCAGCCTCATTGTGGACACCTTCCTTCCATGATATTCACCTTGACCTTGAACTCCAAAGGATCTCCAAGAAGGTTATGTATGTGCCCTTCTATGTTGTCCATCCTTCTGCAAAGGCTGGTCTTCTCCTTGGCTCCCCATGTACCAAGCCCCTTTCTGCACCTCTGCTTCCTAGTGGGTTCTGCTGCCTGGAATTTCTTCCTCCCTTCCCACACCTACCTGAATCCTACCTAGGTTTCAGTCTCGCGCATATCCTCCAGGAAGTAAGCCTTCAAGGAATGCTCAGAATTCCTGAAATTGTTATGGCCTTTAAATCTTTATGAATGATAAGGGACTCACTCATTTCCCTATTTTTTATAGCCTCCTGGTGTTAAATGTTAATCACTAAGGTTATAGATTCTTGGAACCCAGCGGGGACTAACTCATACCTCTGTGCCTGGCACAGAGCTGAGTCTGTCACAGGATCTCAGAACTGAGACCTCATACAAATCTGATACAAAATCCGAGTTCAAGTCCTGGGACCTTGGCAGCTTCCTGAATCCCACTGAATGACTTCCTCTCTTGTAAAACCAGGATAGGAATAGTACCTAGCATTTAGAAATGTTACATAGATTAAGTGAACTACAAGGTAATGTTTAACACATAGTAAGGGCTCAACTATTTTTACTAGAATGTAAGATAGAAGACAAAGGGCATTTTTTCTTACTTGCTTATTTCTAAGTATATGCCTTTGTAGGGTTTTCCCCATCCTTGTGACTTTTATTTTATTTTAATTTATTTTTGAAACAAGAAACATTAAAATGGTTCCAAAAGCCAAGTCAGAACAAGAAGGTATCTCAGAGAAGTGCCACCCCTCTCAGTCCCTCTTGGCCTTTCCATCCTGTTCTCATAGTGCCCTGCAGCTAACTAATCTCATTAGTCAGTTTTCCACTTTTTCTCTTTTCACTTGGATAAGTAGGTAAATGTCCTTATTTCCTGCCCCCAAATGATGTTCCTCGGACAGGATTTTCCAGACTCCAGTCATCTCTTGCACTGCTGCGTGGGAGATGCTGGAGGCAGGAACCCCCTGACCCCGTGACAGCGGAGATGGTTGTTGTTAATTCTCACCCAGATTCCTCAAGGTGAGAACGACTGACGCTCCTCACGGGACTGGCTCTATCAAATATTGTCCCAAGTCCCAAAGGTGTCCCAATGACCAGTCATGAGGCCAGAGCCCTCTTCCTGCCACTCAGGAGGCTGAGCCCTAACGAAGCATTCCCGCCAAGCCTGCTGATTCTCCTGGACAGGGTGAGCACGCCAGCTTGTCCAAGCGGAGTAAACGATTATATAACACTGGATTTTTTAAAAACCTCACTCAGTCCTTGCAAAGCCATCACAAACACAAGCTGCCTCCCTATGACCTTCCCACAATACGGGGAAACAGCTCTTCATGCCTCATGGTCATTACTTCTGGGGAATCAAGGTTGAAAGGACGCCTGGGTCCTTCTCCGCAGGACCTCATTTCAAGGAGGAAAAGACCTGAGTAAATAGAAGTTTCTATCCCTAGGGAGTTGGCTGGAGGAAGTGAAGCCCCATAGCTGGAGGTAGTCACTGGAAAAAGCAATTGGAGGGAAGGATTCTGTGTTGGGAGTCAAGCTGTCTGCAAATCAGCTCAGAGGCTGTGACTCACTGCGAGGAAAAGCAGGGCCCTGTATCCTGGGGGAGGCTCCTTTCTCCAAACAGGAGATCTGTGGCCAAGGAAGGAAATGAAGTAATCCAAGACGAGGCAGCCCAGGGCGGGCAGATCTGGACGTCCTAATCACCCCTGCTACCGAGTTTAATATTCAGCCCGTACTGAAAAGGACCTGCCTGGTGAGAAGGGGAATCGGGTCTGATCTTGGGCAAGTAGTTTTCCCTTCCCCGGACCTCAGTGTCTCACCATAGGATGAAAGGGAGACCTGGCAGCTGGCCTCCCGGCTCAGCCCATGGCCTTGTTTTCTTTTCCGCTCAGTGAGAAGCTGGTGAACTTAGGTGCGTGGGCACAGGCTCAGCTCCCACAGCCACCGTCACTGCCCACCACCTCACCCTGAGTCAGTGAGACAAATTTAGGGCTCCCTGCCTGCCTTTGAAGTTATTTGAAATGGCAATGGCTAGACCAGCAGCTCCTGAGTCCCTTCCTGTTCTGGGACTGCAGGATTCCAGGCCTCGGAAAAAACAGATTCTGAACAGTGAGTAGAAACAGGGCAAGCAGCCTGCCCTGGGATGAGAAGGAACTGATCCCTCATCCTGGGACCCTAGAGGGTAAATGTGGCAAAGGGCCAGCGCCGAGCATCTGCCAGACAGAACTGCGGCAGCTTAGACAGAATTCAAAACCGCCTTTTTTTTTTTAACAGCCTCCTGGTGCATCCTGTTTCTCTTGGGCTGCTGCCGCTAGCAAGTGGGCACCCTGCCCAAGCTTCAGTGGGCAGCGAGGGGGCTAGGTACCCATCTGTCCTGGTTCCGAAGCAGGTGGCTAGGAAGGTGGTACCCAGGCTCTGACTGCCCTCTGCTGGGCAAGCACAGATGCTGCTGTGGGGTCAGAGGCAATGGAAAGATCCAGAGGGGAAAGGGGCGCCCCCTCCTAGAGTGTCTGCCTCCATGAAGGGAGAGAAGGGCGATAGGCACAGAGGAGGTCTTCTGCCACTCTGCCGCCTTCCTGGGAAGCCTTGGTCTCCTAGGGTATCAGCGCCTCTTAAAAGGCCTCTGGTAAGACAGTCTCAACTCAGAAGTCTTTGGTAGTTCATCAAAATGGTATTTCTGACACAGGGTCTGGCACAACGATAAATGTTTGTTTTTTAAAGGTTTTATTTTTCGGGGCACCTGGGTGGCTCAGTGGGTTAAAGCCTCTGCCTTTGGCTCAGGTCAGGGTCTCAGGATCCTGGGACTGAGTCCCACATTGGGCTCTCTGCTCAGCGGGGAGCCTGCTTCCTCCTCTCTCCCTGCCTGCCTCTCTGCCTACTTGTGATCTCTGTCTGTCAAATAAATAAACAAAATCTTTTTTTAAAAAGTTTTTATTTTTTTCTTTGACAGAGAGAGACAGTGAGGGTGGAACACAAGCAAGGGGAGTGGGAGAGGGAGAAGCAGGCTTCTCGCTGAGCAGGGAGCCCGATGCGGGGCTCGATCCCAAGACCCTTGGATCATGACCTGAGCCGAAGGCAGATGTTTAACCGACTGTGCCACCCAGGTCCCCAGAGCATTTACAATTTATTGTCTCTCTGAAATTCCTCTAACAGACCTCTTGTCTGGCTCTCCCAGTTCCAAGCTGCTAGTCTTGGTGATCCTACTGGGGCTTCTTCCTTTGGTCTCAGGGACCTCTAACTCTTTAACCCACTCCCAGCAACGCCCCGCACCGGAACTCTGAGATGGTCACTAATCACATAAGATCTAATGCATTCCTTCTCCCCTTTTTCTCTTTGTATGTTCTTCTGTCTCCCTTCTGGACCCCTGGATTCTCATTTGGCCTTCTATTTCATGGGACTTAGAGATATTCTCTCCTTCCTGAAGCAGCTACAGGCAAGTCTCTCTTTCCTCCATTAACTACTGTTGTTACTTGGCGTTTATAACTAAGATGACTGGGTGGGAAGGGCTGGAAACTTCTGGTTTCCAGGAGGGACCTCTGGGAACCGCCCCGGGTTAGTCTGGGGCAAGGCGAGGCTTAGGGAGGGGTTGAGGTGGGGTGTCAGGTCCAGGCCACAGGCCAGGATACTCTGCAAGCACTGAGCTTTCCCTCAAGCCTGTCTGGGGTGTTCTCACACTGCACCATGCAACCATCTCACCATACTGTGTGTGTGGTCCTTGTGTTTTTCCCATTAGGCTTATTTCTCTTACAACTTGTTTTTCCCTCATCGATAATAGGCATCTAGGGAAATCTGGCTGGCTCGGTTGGTAGAGCATGGGACTCTTGATCTCAGGGTCATGAGTTCTAGCCCTACGTTGGATGTAGAGCCTACTTAAAATAGTAATAATAAGACTAGGGATCTAACTTATTTTTGATTAGCTAGGTATATTGTGTTAAAAGATAGGGGCGACTGGTTGAGCGTCCAACTCTTGATTTCAGCTCAGGTCGTGGTCTCAGGTTCCTGGGATTGAGTCCCATGTGGGGCTCCATACTCAGCAGGGAGTCTGCTTGAGGAATGCTCCTCCCCCTGCCCATGCACGCATGTGCTTTCTCTCTCTCTCAAATAAATAAAATAAATCTTTAAAAAAGATAAACTTGGAGCACCTGGGTGGCTCAGTCATTGAGCATCTGCCTTCGGCTCAGGTCATGATCCCAGGATCCTGGGACCGAGGCCCACATTAGGCTATCTGCTCAGTGGGGGGGCTTGCTTCTCCCTCTCCCACTCCCCCTGTTTGTGTTGCCTCTCTTTCTGTGTCTCTCTCTGCCAAATAAATAAACAGAATCTTAAATAAATATATAAGATAAACTGAAGCATATGAAAAATTAAGTGTTTATTTGAGCAAAAATCTATTTGAGTCTGGCAGCATTCAGTCTAGCGCATAAAAAGGCGCTCAGAGGAGCTCTACCAGGTGAAAGACTTTTATAGCTAGAGGGGAGCAGGAACAAGGGAGAAAGTAAAGCCAGGCAAAAAAAAAGTGGGTAGGGTATTGCAAAGTTACTTTCCTTTAGGGGCTGGCAGGGGTCTCTCAGGCAGGTCGCCTAACTCCTGCTGATCAGGTGTCTCCTGATTGGACTGGTTTAGTACTCCCTTTCTGGGAGACCTGGCAGTTAAGTAAGTCTTGGTTTGGTCACATGGGGCTCAGCATGAAGGACTTTATTTGGGACCTGTTGTCTTGTTTTTAACAGTTGGCAGGAAACCTTCAAAGGCTGAACAGAGTCAGTGAAACTTATGCTCACTCCCATTCTTTCTCCCGTTCCCCTGACCCACAGGAGGTCTGCTGCTATTTCCTTGTGGAACCTTATAGAAATAGTATCATGAACATACAGACACATGTGGATAGTCGTTCATTCAATCCGTACTCACGAGTACCTGCTATGATCCATGCACTGTTCTTGTCCCAAACACAAAAAATTCTGGCTCCAGAGAACTTAAAGTTGGGTAGTAAGTGAGATAAATCAGTCACATCTATGATTGCTAGATGCTGATACTGGCAATGGGAAACACTTATGTAGGGTGAGGGGCTAGGGCATGGTCCTGAACGCCCTTCTTTCTGCTGACTCAGCCACACCTGGAAAACCTGGGGGGCTCTCTCTCGCCCCCATGAGTCATGCCTCCTCTGTGCTTCCTATTGCAAGGGGGCTTGCCTCATAAGACAAGGAGGGGGGCAGGTCCTGGGGGTTCAGTTGGGGAGCATCCAAAGTAGGTGTCGGGGGGCTGCTCATCTTCTTTTATCCTGGGTCAAAGTTTATGAATATTTTTCTGGCTTTAAGTCTTTTTTTTAAAGATTTTATTTATTTATTTGAGAGAGACAGCATGCTGGAGAGCACAAGTGGTAGAGAAGGGGAAGCAGGCTCCCCACTGAGCAGGGAGCCTGACGTAGGGCTCGATCCTAGGACCCCTGAATCATGGCCTGAGCCGAAGGCAGACACGTAACCGACTGAGCCACCCAGGGTTAACTGGTTAAAACCCAGTTAAAATGAGTTTTAACATTTAAAAACCCAGCTGGTTTTTAAATGTTACCAGAATACAGGGCTCCTGGGTGGCTCAGTCAGTTATGTGTCTGACTCTTGATTTCAGCTCAGATCATGATCTAAGGGTCATGATTTTGAGCCCCACATTTGTGAGATGGACCCCCCCAAGTTGGGCCCTCTTCTGGGGGTAGAGCCTGCTTAAGATTTGTTCTCTCCTTTGCTCTCGCTCCTCCCCAACTCCCTCTTTTAAAAAATTTTTTTTTTTTTTTACCAGAATACTCTAAATTCTGTATATCAGTAGTTCTCAAAATGTGGTCTGTGGGCCAGCAGCATCAGGATCAGCATTATCTGGGAACTTGTCAGAAATGCAAATTCTTTGGCTTGAGTCCAGAAGTCGGTATTTTAACTCATCTAGATATCCACTCTACAGAAATGCTTTACCAATTCATGTTGCTACAAGCTACGGTTAGAGCACACGTTTTCTACAGTCGTGAATTTTTTAAAAAATTCTTTCCCAAATTAAATCTATATCGGGAGTGCAGATGAGATGTTAAGAAGTAAAAGAAAAATCTTAGAGCTGCATTCTTTACAAATAAGGATCAAGTCATTTGATTCTCTGGGCCTTACTAACCAATCTGTCATGTAAGAATATTCATTCAGTTGATGGCTGACCTTGACCTAAGTTCTTACCACTTAATTCTATGTTAAGAAGCAACAAAAATCGGGAATAAATGCAAAATAATTAAAAATGCATAAAGTGAGCTATGAAAACACTGATAGATAATAAATATATATACTTCTATTCTTCTTTACAATGTCCAGAAGAGGGGTGCCTGGGTGACTCAGTCGTTGGGCATCTGCCTTCGGTTGAGGTCACGGTCCCAGGGTCCTGGGAATGTGCCCTGCATTGGGCTCCGTGCTTGTCGGGGAGCCTGCTTCTTCCTCTCCAACTCCCCCTGCTTGTGTTCCCTCTCTTGCTGTGTCTCTCTCTGTCAAGTAAATAAATAAAATCTTTAAAAACAAAAAACAATGTCCAGAAGAAACAGCATGTGGTATCAATGGGTATTAGGCTGTATCCTAGGCAGTGTGTAAAGCACTCTGTGGGTCATCTTATCACATCAGCACAAACAAGAAAAAAATCAGAAGAATATTTTTGGCTTTAATTTACGAATGAGCAAACGGGCTTAGAGAGTTTAAGGATTTTGCCTGATAACACGCCTAGCAAAAGAGAGGATCGGGAATCAGGTGCCTTAATCTCAGTCTGTGCTCATTTTCCTGAAAGCCACATTTGTAGATACTGGGCTTATCTGAGCCTAATCCCTGGAGTGCTGTGATTCATTGGAGAGAGGATTAGGGAGGTCAGGAGCAGGATAAGTATTGGTCAGAGTCCATCTCACAGAAGGTCAAGTGGGATCCTAGACACATCGCGGGGCTATTTCACCAGCCTTGCTTCCCTTACCAGAGGAATAGGTTTATTATGGTAAGAATGGCCCAATGAAGTCCTTAAATGGGCCTCCTACAGATAAGATAATACCCCAGAATTCTGTGCTTCCGGGACATTGCAGAAATTAGGTCCATAAAGATTTGAAAGGGCTAAAGATTTTTACCACATCTGCACTTAGCTCCCCTGTGTGGTGGGTGTGAAAGGCTACCGGTGGTGGGGATTGAAGGCAAGTGAATGCAAACATCTTTTGGAGATGGATTTGCTTAGCTCTCCACGGCACTTCTGCCAACATTGCTGTCCGTAGGTTTACAGGTGCTTATTCAGTTACAAGGGTGTCCCACAAATTATTTGGCTATGAGACACTATTTTATGACAAAAAATGTGGCAGTGTGCCCAAATCATGGAATTCCCCGACGTTACCACATGTCGTATCTCCTAGAAGCAGATAACTTCCCAGAATGCTGTGACTGCCTGCTGGAGTCTCCATTGTGGGGACGGTGTGAAGACAATGACTTTGGGGTCTGTAGTTAACCTGAGGGCACTGCCCTGAATCCTCATCAGGACTCATTCCTCTACCTGCTAGTGGCTCTGCTGAGTCCCCTTCCAAGCATGACCTTGGCTCACAGGAACAATTGCACCCAAGGTCACGCACCCTCCGAGATGTGGGGACACACAGCGGTTTCAAGTATGTGTTGAACTTCTCTTGATGGTTAAGAGACCCCGTTGGGCAGATGCTACAACAGGGACAGTGCTGGTGGGCTGAGTATCCATGCAGGACCCAGCCCGGAGGTATGGGGGAGACCGCAAAACAGCACAGGCTGTTGGGAAGAGCCTACCGCACTGATGGAAGAGCTGGTCCGGGCAGGCTTCCTGCAGGCTGTCCACACTGCCCTCCCCCTCTGACCCGCTAGTCCCGGTCAGCCTTTTCAGCTACAAAAGTCAGTGACTGGCAGGAGCCTCCAGGCCTTCAAAAACGTGGCCAGACATCCCCGGAGGCAGCAATCCCAGAGGAAAAGTTTGTGCTAGCGCCTCTGGCTTCTGGGGGCCATTAGTGCCCCAAGGTCTCCGAGGATGCCTGGGCCTGGTTCATAGGCAGACCAGCCATGGGAAAGGCCAATGGAATGTGCTTGGGCCCTGCTACTGTGCAACCATGGAAAACAAGTGTCCAAAACTTTGCACGAGGAGGAAAACTCTGCCCAGTGGACAGAGTGGGAGTTAGTTATGCTTGTCCTGAACAAGCCCTCCAAAATGGACCTTGCTGTATTTTCAATGATCCACGGGCAGTAGCCAACGGATGGCAGGGACTACATATACCCATCACATGACCATGAAAGGAACACAACCTCACAGGCTCACGGTGAAAGAATACCCTAGACCTCTCTTGGCTCTGGCCCACACAGCACCTGGCTGGGCATGTCATCTTGGAATACTTTGGTAGCCTGCTCCCTCGCTGTTGCTGCTGCCCTCAACTAACTACAGGACAACCATTTTAGTGGGGAGCTTAAACTAAGGACTTTAAAAGTAGAGAATCTTGATCCAACACGTCAAAAAAATTAATTTTCAGGACACTTAGATTCTACTGAGGCTTATCTTGTTAATGCTGATCTCCCCCTTTCCCCACACAAAATTCCCTTGGATTGCTGAATCTGTCTTATGCTCTTGACCCTGCTGACAAACCCTTGAGAGTTCCTCCTTTGAATACTTTGAAAGAATTCTTCTAGAAGGTATTCTCCCTTATAGGTTCTTTCTGGTACTAAGAGTTCCTTTACATGGTTAATCCCAACTCCCCAGTCTTGCCAGCACTGGACCTTGACTTCACATCAACGAAATGTTGTTGCTGAGGTGACTCAAACCTACTATTAGCAGGCTGTACGTTGTCTCAGGCAGGATACGGTGTTGAGGTTGGGCTGGGCTATGATAGCTGGGTATTACACTCCGAACACACCTTTGCCCCAGATGAACACTACTGCCTACAGTGAGTATCAGGTATATCCTGCCTGCCAGGCATAAACAGGCTGAACTATGTAGTGTGATGGATGATCACATTGCCCGAATTTTCTGCTGACCAGTCAAGGGAGGGGATGGGTAATAACCAACACCTCTTCTGGCCCGCACTAAGTGAAACAGAACTGCCAGAACGGCCATGGCAAATAGTGTGCGAAGGGATCAGAAGACTCAGAGAAGTGGGCCTGCTGGTGGAGAGAGGCTGCTGAGGACAGAAACCCACCAGGTGGCTATGGTCCACAGGAGGACCTGAAGAACATTCTATTTTCCCGAGTGTAAGGAATGTGCTGGTGAAGGCGGCCCACAGCATCATGAGAAGTTCAGTGGTGGCACCTTTGTAGGCCAGGACTGATGGGAGATGCCATTACAGAAAGAAGTATGCTTCCAATTCTTTTTTTTTTTTTAAGATTTTATTTATTTGTTTGACAGACAGAGATCACAAGAAGGCAGAGAGGCAGGCAGAGAGAGAGGGGGAAGCAGGCTTCCTGCTGAGCAGAGATCCTGATGCAGGGCTCGATCCCAGGACCCCGGGATCATGACCTGAGCCGAACGCAGAGACTTTAACCCACTGAGCCACCCAGGCGCCCCAGCTTCTAATTCTAATGACGATGACAGAATGTCAGAATAACAGAGGCCAGGTCACGGCACGCCACTGCCTGCAGGAAGGTGGGTGAGATTACTGTAGTATGTGACAAGTATGGTGCTAATTCCTGGCAGCCAGAGGAGTCCGTTCTCACAGAGTTACAGAGGTGGTATTATACCATAGTATTCCTAGGGGGCAAGATAGAGCTTAATTTATACGACTAAAGGGAATCAGGATGGATGATAAAGGCTCGAGGCAGCCATCTCAATTAAAAAATTATGATCCTGGGGCTCCTGGGTGGCTCAGTGGGTTAAGCTGCTGCCTTCAGCTCCAATCATGATCTCAGGGTCCTGGGATCCAGCCCCGCATCGGGCTCTCTGCTCAGCATGGAGCCTGCTTCCTTCTCTCTCTCTGCCTGTCTCTCTGCCTACTTGTGATCTCTGTCAAGTAAATAAATAAAATCTTTAAAAAAAATTATGATCCTGAGGTGCCTGGGTGGCTCAGTCCATTAAGTGTCTGCCTTCAGCTCAGGTCATGATCCCAGGGAGCTGGGACTGAGCCCTGAGTCGGGGGGCGGGGTCCCTGATCAGCAGGGAGTCTGCTTCTCCCACTCCCTCCCTTTCCCTCCCCTCTCCTCTCCCTCCCTCATGCTCTCTGTCTCTGTCTTTCTCAAATAAGTAAATAAAATCTTTTTTTTTTTTTTAATTATGATCCCTGGCCCATCAGACCTCTGACTAAAAGGGAGGCCAGCTGCATAAGGAAAGATCCCCCAGTGTCATGGAAAATGTATATGATAATGATGCCTCCAGTCCTTCTCCAAATGGATCTCTAAAAGGACCTCAGAAGAAAGGGAAGTAAGCAGATATTTCACGGACAGTTGGACACAGGACCCGAGTTAACACTGAAAAGTAGAGATGAAGTATTACCGTTACAGAAAGAAGGTCATACATGGAGTCCTGGGCCAGGCCAAGTCCTAGTGGATCCACCGTGTCCATAGATGCACCTGAGGCTCATTTCCCTGATCCACACATAGATCATTGGAATGGACATGCTTGCCTATCCGAAGAACCCCATGTGGTCCTTAGCCTGTGGGGAAGAAGCCCTGTCGTGGGGAGGCCTCTGAAACTGCTTCCCCTGACCAAAATAATCTATCCAAAACAACACTCATCCCAGGGGGATAGGCTCAGAGTGGCACCACCCACAAAGACGAAAGAACGAGCAGGTGGAGGTACCTGTCAAAGGGTGCCTGTCCCTTTAAATTACAAGGGTTGATACCCAAACCGGATGCATCCTGGCAGAAGGTGAGTGGATAGCTGTGCACACAACCAAAGGGTGGCCCCGGGGGTCATCACTGCCTCACCTGAGAGGGTATCCAGATGTCTTCTCAGGGGAGTTAAAAGGGCTCTCAGGGCAGTGGTAGGGCAGTCAGGCGATCTGGCTAATGGCTCTTATGTAGCCCTGTCAGCGACCACCTACAGTCTTGTCCCAGGGTATAACTCTCCCACCCTCTGGTTATGATCAAAGATGATTTGGGGTGGAATTGGGATCCCCCTGAGAACAAGTCTGGGTTAGGTTACAAGCAGGAGTAGACCAATTAAAAGTGTTCCCAGATAACTGTAGTCATAGGGAACATAATGAGCACGGAACTCCCTTTTGGAACACAAGCTCTGGGGATGTGTATTCACTTCTAGTACCTGCTCTCCTCCCCCAAGATGGACTGGAGAAAGACATTGGAAGTAAGGAAACGGGTTACTTCTACAAGCCCTTCAGCCTCTCTCCCAAGACCAGCTTTCCCCACTGTCTTCCCTGCCCTGGGGCTTGACCTCATCCTGCAAAGTCTGCATTTACTGTTCCATCCCCCCAAGCCATTCCAAACAGGCGACCTGCTCCTTCTCACCTAAAACGAAGCAGGAACCTCCTGCCTCTTCTTGTCTTCCCACCTCTTGGCCCTTAAATTTCCGTCCCTGCATCGCCAATATCAAGAATCCTTGACCCTCAGCTTCTACAGCTCTCAGTCTGTGCCTCCCGCACCTGACCCATGAGTCCAGGAGACACAGGCAGGTGCCTCAGAGCTGCCTGAGTTCCTCTAAAAGAATATTTAAAAGAATATTTTTATCTTTCATCCTGGAGACAGCTTCTTGTTCATTTCCAGACCCGAGCCATTCTTCAGGCAGACCGGGTCACAACATACGATGAGCAGGAGAGCCTCTGGGTATTTAACGACCGAAGGCCCCTTCTTCCTACCGAATCCCTTTCTCCACAATTTTTGGGCAAGTATTTGAGTTCCTACCATGTGACAATCACTGTGCTTGAGCTGAGAATATAAGGATAACATCTAGACTTGCATCTAACCTCTTGCCAGCAAGCTTGGAAGCCAGAAAATGATGGTATCTATCCAATGTTCTGAGATGAGATGACTGTGTGTCCAGACTCTTTCAGGTTCAAGATCAACAAGTCACCAGGAGGGCTCACAGGACTCGGCATATAGTCAGACTCGTGCTATGATTTAGTACAGTAAAAAGATACAAGGAAAAAAAAAAAGAAATGGTGCATGGGGCACAGTCCAAAGGAAACCAGCTGCAAGCTTCCAAGAGTCCCCTTCCCCAGTGAAGTCACACAGGACATACTTAATTCTTCTAGCAGAGTTGTGACAACACGTATGAAATGTTGTCCACCAGGGAAGCTCATTAGAGGCTCAGCATGTAAGATTTGTATTGGGAACTGATAACATAGGCACCTCTGTCTAGCACATATCAAAATTCCAGACTCCCAGTTGGAGAGCAGATGTTCAGCATAGACCATATGCTACAGTTTCAACACAGGAAGCCATTCCTGTGTGTTAAGGAATGATGGGAACCCTGCTGAAAGCCAAGGGCCCAGATGCCAGCCAAGGGCCATCCTTGTAAGCAGTCCTTTCTAAAGATAGCAGTCTTGGGTCTGCTATGTTAACTCCCCCCCTCTTTTTTTTTCCCACCAACGGTCGACTTGGAATTTTGCTATCAGTAAAAATACTCTTGAAGCATGAAAGCAAAGTGAAGACATTTTCTAGCTAACAAAGTAGAGCCAACAGAGCAGCAGGGAATTCTAAAGGATGTACTTTATTTTTTTTCTAAGGTTTTATTTATTTTTTTATTTATTTGAAAGAGAGAGAGAGAGAGAGAACAAGCATTAGAGGGGATAGGGTCAGAGGGAGAAGCAGACTCCCCACTGAGCAGGGAGCCTAATGTGGGGTTTGATCCAGAGACTCCACGATCATGACCTGAGCCAAACAAAGACAGTCACCCAACTGACTGAGCCACCCAGGTGCCCCTAAAGGACGTACTTTAGTCAGAAAGAGGGCAATCCAGAAAAAAGACTGAAGGAAAGAAAGAGAAATATTTATGGTGAAAAACATGATAAAAATGCCTGCTAGGCATAAAATAACAAGATGAGAAACAAAATAAGGGACAGAGGATGGGAGGTTAATGTATTTGAATATCCTTGTATGATGTGAAGGATAGTAAAGCCATTCATTAATTTTAGACTTTAATAAGTTAATTGTGAATGTCAAAATATCTAGGGTAAAAATTATTAGGCTAGAGATAGAAATCCCACACTTGTTCAAAGAAAAAAAAAAAAGGACTTATAGAAAAATACTTTATCAGTACAAAAGAAGCCAGAGACAAAGAGAACTAGAAAGGAAGGCAGATATGAAGCACAAAATAAGATGGCCAAAATATTCCAAACAGGTTGCTGATTATCATATAAATTGTAATAGAATGTGTATCACACAAATAACTGAAAATTTTCACCTAAAAGATTTATAGTAAAGGAATGTAGGATATATTTAGACAAACTAAGGAAAAGAAAACAGATGTGGCTATGTTATTATCAGACCAAATAGAATTTAAGGCAAAAAGCATTACTAGAGATAAAGAGGATCACTCCATTATGATAAAAGGCTTAATTCACCGGAGCATGAAATAAATACAAACTTGTGCAAACTTAAATAGCATAAAATACTGCATATAAATAAAAGTGGGTGGAACTATAAGGAGAAATTCACAATGCTACTATCCATGGGATGTTTTACACAGCATTTCCTCTACTACTTTGACCAAGATGTTATTATATAGACTACACTTTGCAGCCAAAGGCACATCTTTTGGGCAGAAATGGAACAACAGCTGTGGACCACACGTTGTTTTGAGTCTCAGATTGAACTTTTATGAAAAAGGACCCCACATCCTATTTTTCACCAAATCTCAAAGGATTGATGTCACTCCCTGACCGCAATTCAATTATATTAGAAAGTATTAACCAAAAAAAAAAAAAGAAAAACATCACATTTGGAAATTCATGAAATAACTTCTATTCTTTTTTTTAAAGATTTTGTTTATTTATTTGACAGATCACAAGTAGGCAGAGAGGCAGGCAGAGAGAGAGAAGGGAGGAAGAAGGCTCCTCGCTGAGCAGAGAGCCCCCAGGACCCTGAGATCATGACCTGAGCCAAAGGCAGAGGTTTTAACCCACTGAGCCACCCAGGCGCCCCAACTTCTATTCTTTTTTTAATTTATTCTTTTTAAGTAGGCTCTACACCCAACGCGGGGTTTGAACTCACGAGCTGAGATCAAGAGTCACACATTCTACCTAATGAGCCAGCCAGGCGCCCCCTCATGGAATAACTTCTAAATAATTCATGTGTCAAAGAAGAAACTATAGTGGAAATCACTTGGGATGTAGAAATTAAAAACAGTGACAATACTACCATACCACAAATATTGTCTCGAGATTATAGCCTTAAAAGCTCTAATGTTAGAGAAAACTAAAGATCCATGTAAGTAATTAAACTTAAGAAGTTGCAAAAAGACAAAATAAATGAATTTCTAGGCAGTGGATTGCTGCCTTAAAATTATGGATATTTCTCTTGGTCTTATTAAATCTCTCAGAAATGCTTCTCCAATTTATACTCCTATTAGCTATGGTTGGAACACAATTTCTTACACCGTCACCAACATTTAGAAAAAATTGCTTAATTAAGTTCTAAGGTAGGGAGTACAGATGTGCTTTTAACCCACTGAGCCACTAAGGCACCCCCAGATGTGTTTTTTATTTAATTTTTAAAAAAGATTTTATTTATTTATTTGACAGAGATCACAAGTAGGCAGAGAGGCAGGCAGAGAGAGAGGGGGAAGCAGGCTCCCCGCTGAGCAGAGAGCCTGATGCGGGGCTGGATCCCAGGACCCTGGGATCATGACCTGAGCCGAAGGCAGAGGCCTAACCCACTGAGCCACCCAGGTGTCCCTTTTATTTAAATTTTTAAAAGATTTTATTTATTTCTTTGACACAGAGAGAGAGAACACAAGCAGGGGAAGTGGGGGAGGGAAAAGCAGACTTCCTGCTAAGCAAGGAGGCTGATACGGGACTCGATCTCAGGACCCTGAAATCATGATCTGAGCCAAAGGCAGATAATCAACCGAGTGAGTCACCTAGGTGCCCCAAATGTATTTTTTTAACGTAAGTTAAATTGGATAGCTCATTATTTGAAAATAAGGGACGAATCATCTGTATTCTCTAGGTCTCGGTATCTAAAATCTCAGGAGGGAATTTCTATCAGCTCAAGCTATTTTCAAGAAATATTATGAATGTTTAAATGATGTAAAACATTTGGAATTTTAAAAATCAAAATGCTTTGGAATGTAAGTTATCAAAATATTGATGAAGGAATGATAGTGAGTCAGGTTTGTACTTTCTTACAGAAGTAAATGGTATTCGTGGTCATTCGACTGTATTCTAGGCAACATTTGAAACATCTGACTTCAATAGTCTTCCCATATCCTCACAACAATCAGATAAGTATATTTAGCTCCATCTCACTGATAAGCAAACAGGCTCAGAGAGCTTAGAACCCTTGCCTCTCATCATCCTTCCCCTGGGGAAAAAAAAACTGGAATAAAGTGAGAACAAGAATCAAATTCTGGTCATTTTTAAAGCCTGTGCTCATTCCACTAGATGCCATATTGTGGATATTAGCTCGTATCTGAACCTAATCTCTGGAAAGCCAAAGTGCCCCATCATCCATTGGAGAGAGGAGAGCTTATGGAGGTGAATAGATACAGAGGTTTGGCAGTAGTCCATCTCACAGTGGGTCAGGTGAGACCCTGAACTGACCTTATGGTTATTTCCCTGGTCACATCAGGTTACACTTCTCAACTGGCGAAATCCCCACATTTCTTTCCTGACCGAAGAATAATATTATGATGGGACAGGTCAAGTGAAAGCTTCTAGAACTGCCCCCTCCCCACCTCCACCTTAGATACTCAACCAAAAATCAATGCCCTATCCCCGGGGGGGATTCCTAGCTCTTGCTAGCACCATCTAGAATTACCACCATCCAGAACTCAAAAGATGCAAAGGTGGTGATCCCCAACATATCTTCATTTAACTCACATGTTTGGACTGTATGAAATCCATATGATAGGTTTTCACAAATTTAATCAGGTGATGTTGCCATGTACAAGTGGTCCATGTACAAGTGGGAACAGTATACATGGAAGAGTTCCTATATGACATGGTTTGGCCATAGTGAGTAATGGAGTCTAGGCATGGGTTCAACAGAACGGTTTTTTTCTGAAGAAGCTATGACATCAATGGCTATGACATTGGTGAATGTCCAATCTGCCTTTGGGGGCAGCCAACACCGAGCTCTGGGAATTTGGAAATATGGTTCACTCTAGCCAAGTTGGCACACTACAAAGACATCACAGTGACCAAACTGCCTTACCCAGCCATTTGGACAAGGAGGAGATGAGAGAGTTGATTTTTGAGGAGGCTGTTTCAAAGCTCAACAATATCAGAAGCCTGTGGATGACAGAGAGCATATAGATTCACTGACTACTTGGACTCTCAGTCCATTGTTGGGTGGCTTTTCAGGCTTTGCTACAAAATGTGCACCACTGTCAAACTGTAAATGATCCAGAAAGCCAAATACATGATAGTTTGGTTTCAAAGGCCACAACAGTAGGCCCAGAGTCAGCTAATCAGACTGGAACAGAAACATCATAACTTTAAAAAGTGCCAACAATGGTGAAGCACTGTTGGAAGCCAAAAAAGGAGAGTCAAAGGTCCAATGTGGTCAATCCATCAAGAGTGGGGAGGGCCAACACCCTCTGTCCTGTGGCTTCCTTCGCAGTGAGATAAGGGGGCCAACTCTTGGCAGAAGTCACAAGTCTGGATGCAGTGAGGCTTCTGTATCAGAAACAGGGTCCTCGACTTTGTGTCCAGTGTATGGTGGATGGTGGATGGAGTGCCATGTTCAGGATGACAGTGGGTCCAGGAGGCAATCTGGACCACATAGGCTTGACCAACACCTTGACTCCAGTCAGCCTCCTCAGAGAAAGGGCCCTTACCATGGGCCCAGTGTGCTGAATCACCAACCACAACTTTTTTCCAGTTTGAAGTCCAAAGAGGGGTATCTTTATCAGTCAGCAGTTTTGAGTAACAGAGCAGAAAGCTAGTCCATTGGGGAAGATCCAAGAGTCAGTAAAAATATGACTGGTTCTGGGGCATCTGGGTGACTCAGTGGATAAAGCCTCTGCCTTTGGCTCAGGTCATGATCTCAGGGTCCTGGGATTGAGCCCCACATCGGGGTCTCTGCTCATCAGGAAGCCTGCTTCCCCCTCTCTCTCTACCTGCCTCTCTGCCTACTTGTGAGCTCTTCTGTCAAATAAATAAATAAAATCCTAAAAAAAATTATGACTGGTTCTATAGAGTATCATCTAAAGCAATGGAAATTCCCTTGCACACTGTGGTTGGGAATCTAAATTGGTGTTGCCACTGTGGAAAACAGTGTGGAGCCTCATCAAATAGTTAGAAATACTATATGATCCAGTAATTCCACTACTGGGTATTTACCCAAAGAAAGTGAAAACACTAATTAGAGTAGATATATGCACCTTCTGCTTATTGCAGCATTATTTACAACAGCAAAGGTATGGATGGAACCTAAGTGTTCACTGAGAGATGAATGAATAAAGAAGATGTGATATATATACACAATGGAATTGTACTCAGCCATAAAAAATAACGTGATCTTACTATTTGTGACAACTTGGATGGAGGTACGGGGTATTATGTTAAGTGAAATAAGTCAAACAGAGAAAGACAAATACCATATGATTTCCCTTATATGTCTAAAAAACAAAACAAACAAAGCAGAAACAAACTCATAAATACAGAGAACAAACTGGTGGTTACCAGAGCTGAGGGGGGTGGGGGGGGTGGGCAAAATGGAGGAAGAGGAGTGGGAGGTATTGCAGTTATGGAATAAGTCAGTGGGATAGAAGGTACGGTGCAGGACACACAGTCAATGGTATTGTAATAGCATTGCAGGGTGACAGATGGGAGCTACACTCGTGCTGAACAGAGCATAATGTATAAAAGTATTGACTCACTATGTCATACACCTGAAACTAATGTAACATTGTATGTCAACTACACTTCAATTAAAAAAATAATGAATTAATTTAAAAAATGAAGCAATGGTTCTGAACCAAGGCTGATTTTTGTCCAGAGGATATAAGACAATGTCTAGAGACATTTTTTATTTCCGTGACTGGGTTGGGATGCCACTGGTATCTGGTGGGTAGATGTCAGGATGCTGCTAAGCATATTACAATGCCCAGGACCTCCCCTGACTCCCACAAGGAATTACCAAGCCTAAAATGTCAATAAAGGGGCGCCTGGCTGGCTCAGTTGGTAGAGCATCGTGACTCTTGGTATCGGGATCATGAGTTTGAGTCTCACACTGGGCATAGAACTCACCAAGAAAATAATAATATAAACTAATTAATTAAAATGTCAGTAGTGATGAGGTTGAGAAACTCCAGTGTAGGGCGGTTCAGCCCACTGTGCTGACTGGTCCTTATTGTAGTTGATCTTCTAGAGTTGTCCTTGGGCTGCACAGGCGTTCACCATCCTAGCCTAATTTTGTATTTATTTTAAATTCTGTATAATGAGGGGTGCCTGGGTGGCTCAGTAGGTTAAGCTTCCAACTCTTGATTTTAGCTCAGGTTGTGATCACCAGGTTGTGAGATCAAGCCCCACATCAGGCTCCACACTGGGCTTGGACAGAGCTTAAGATTCTCTCTCTCCCTCTCTCTCTCCCCCTCCCCTGTCTAAAAAAGTAAAATAAATTATCTGTAATGAAAAATGTAATTAAATGAAGAGATCTAAGGAACCAGAATTCTGGGTAATCTTTCTTTTTCTTTTTCTTTTTTTTGAAAGAGGGGAGGGGCAAAGGAAGAGAAGGGTAAGAGATAGTCTTAAGCAGGCTCCACACCCAGCACAGAGCCAGACAAGCAGGGCTTGATCTCACAATGGTGAGATCAGGATCTGAGCCAAAGAACAAAATTCTGGAGCACTTGGGTGGCTCAGTCGTTAAGCGCCTGCCTTTGGCTCAGTTCATGATCTCAGGGTCCTGGGATAGAGCCCCATATTGGGCTCCCTGATCAGTGGGGAGCCTGCTTCTCCCTCTCCCACTTCCCCTGCTTGTGTTCTCTCTCTGTGTGTGTCTCTCTCTGTCAAATAAATAAATAAAATCTTAAAAAAAAAAAAAGGTTCCAATGCTTAATCAACTGTGCCCTCACCCCCCCCACCTTTTTAAAAAGATTTTATTTATTTATTTGACAGACAGAGATCACAAGTAGACAGAGAGGCAGGCAGAGAGAGAGAGAGGAGGCAGCAGGCTCCCCACCGAGCAGAGAGCCCAATGCGGGGTTCCATCCCAGGACCCTGAGATCATGACCTGAGCAGAAGGCAGAGGCTTTAATCCACTGAGCTACCCAGACATCCCATAAATAAAATGTTTTAAAAAAATAAAATGTTGGGACGCCTGGGTGGCTCAGTGGGTTAAGCCGCTGCCTTCGGCTCAGGTCATGATCCCAGTGTCCTGGGATCGAGTCCCACATCGGACTCCCTGCTCAGCGGGAGCCTGCTTCTCCGTCTGCCTCTGCCTGCCACTCTGTCTGCCTGTGCTCACTCTGACAAATAAATAAATAAAATCTTAAAAAAAAATAAAATAAAATGTTGTCAACCTTTATCATCTCTAGCCATAGCTTTATACATGGTTTTTTGTTTTGTTAATGTAAATATATATTTATCATGGGAGGAAGATAGGATACTGAATAATTTAGCATCTTGTCAGTTTGACTTTTTTAAAAGAAATTAGTATATGAATATTCTTTCTGAGATAATATTATAATTTGCATTTTGTTAGACACATATGGCAATATAAGGAGAAAGAGCTTCATTTTCAGATCATTGTATGCATGCCATTTTATAGACAAACCATTATTTCCAACTATTCATTATTCTAAACTCTACGGAAGGGTGTATCCTCTCGAATCCTGTCTGTACACACATTTCTGTAGCATAAATGCCAACAGAGGGAACGAGATAGTTCCACACTGCCTTCTGGAAAGGCTGTGCTAGGCCACGCATCTCCACCCACAGCAGTGTTTGCTTGTTGCTCTGTGCATTTTACATTGGATCTTCACCCCAAATTGTGCAAGGTCTCTAGTGTGTCAGAGATGATGCTCTGCTCACTCACTTTTCCTCTGGAGCACACAGGTAGGCCCACAATTCCCGGCACCCTTTGCGCTGAGGTAGGGCTGAGTTGTGGTTGTTGGCAGTAGTGCCAAATATGTTTGAGGGATCTGGCTGTCTTCCGCAGTTGGCGGATACTTGTATTCCCCATGAACCTTCCTCCCCAGACAATGCTGCCACCATCTTCAGCCTGGTTAGAGCCTCTTAGCGGGGGAGGTGAGAGGAAGCAGCAGCTGACCCCTGGGCCTCTGACCTCAGCCCCCCACTCATCACCATTCTGGGGAACCCCGTACCTCAAGACAGCTACAGCCACACTTCCCAGGCCGTAACCTGAACACGGCATGTGACCACCTCCTTCAAGCCTTCTAAACTATTTACTGAGTACTTACTATGTACTAGACACTATTCTCAATTCATTGAATATATCAGGGAACAAATGAAACAAAAATCCTTGCCCCATTCTGGTGGGCAAGACAGATAATAAACAATAAACCTGATAAATAAGTACCTTACATGAAAAGAAGGGATAGGGTAGGGAACAGGTCACCAGAAGTGAAAGGTAAGGAGTAGGTGGCTGTGCGAGGAAGGGCGGAAAGAAGGTGGCCTTTGAGAAAAGACCTAGAGGTGACAGTCGCATGTTTATCTGGGAGAAGAAGATTTCTAGCAAAACAATTATGCAAAGGCCCTGAGGCAGGGCCAAGCCTGGGGCGTTCAAAGGGCAGGAAGAAGGCCATGTGGCTGGGAACGTGGAAGGAAATGAGGTCAGAGAAGTAGTGATGAGGAGGGTGCCCAGGTCACACAGGGCTTCAGAGGTGACTGTAAGGACTTTGACTTTTGCTCTGAGTGAGATGATGTGCCCATGCACAGTTTTAGACAGAGAAGTGACATGTATTCTGACTTATGTATTACAAGGGATCCCTTTGGCTGTTGTACTGAGAACCCACCCAGGGGTAGGAGGGAAGTGGAAACCGGGAGATCAGGGGCAATGACAGTGGCTTGTGCTGGATTTGGTAATAGGAGGTATGGATCTACTTTGAAGATGGAGCCAAAAGGATTTCCCAGTGCACCGGCTCCTGAGGAAACAGGGGTCTAGGAGGCTCCAAGGTCTTTGGGTAGAAAAGCTGGAAGAATGGAACCATCTGAGTCAGGGAAGACTGAGGGTGGAGGGGGTGATTCTGGGAGCAGGTCTGAGCCTGGGAAGACTGAAATGTTTCAAGACATCAAAATGGAGATGTTGGGTAGGCAGCTGATTGCAAGTCTGGAGTTTGGGAGAGAAGTCTGAGTGGAGATTAAACTTCCTGAAGTTGGGGCACCTGGGTGGCTCAGTTGGTTAAGCGTCCACCTTCTGCTCAGGTCATGATCCCAGGGTCCTGGCACTGAGCCCTGCAATGGGCTCCCTGCTCAGTGGGAAGTCTGCTTCCCCCCATGCTTGGTCAGGTGCTCTCTCTCTCTGAAATAAATAGAATCTTAAAAAAAAAACAAACCTTCAGAAGTTGACTATCTTCTGTAGTTGATTTTGCTGTCCCCCTTCCCCACCCCTCCACCACCCCAGTCTACACTGTGTAATTCAGAATAATGAAACATGCCTGGCCATGTTACCCTGGATGATGTGACTTATGTGTGCCGCTTAAGAACATTGTAGTGTGTTAACAATCTGTCTTCGAACATGGATTAACTGTTGTGCTCTGTAGGGAGACAATCCTAGTCTAATTTTTTAAAAAGATTTCTTTATTTATTTATTTTGGGGGTTGGGAAGGGGCAGAAGGAGAGGGAGACAGAATCTGCAGCAGACTCCGAACTGAGCATGGAGCCCATGGTGGGGCTTGATCCCACCACCCTGAGATCATTACCTGAGCAGAAATTAAGAGTTGGAGGCTTAACCAACTGCGCCACCCAGATGCCCCTCTAATTTTTAACATTGTGAGTATCATGACTACATTTTCTAGGCATTTGGATAACTCCAATGAGAATGGTTACAATGCCAGCATGATCCAGACTTCACTGGAAACACAGACTAAATGATTAATGTAGTTTCATCACAAATGGGAGGACGCGTGTAACTGGATTGGGGAAGTAACCAGAAGAGATCACACTGCACATTGTGCAGAAAGGAATGTCTTCTTTCACATGTGCAGAGAGGTAAAGGCACACAGAGAGACAGAAATTCACAAGTTCAAGATAAGACAGGCGAGTACTTCAGTACTTCTAAATCTATCAATAGTTCAGGGGTTTTTGTCTCCCTGAAAGACACAGTAGATGCTTAGTAGAAACTAGCAGCCACTGAACTGGCTTGGGCACACCACTTCAACATGCAGACCTCATCGTATTGTATTGTTCCCTTAACTGCTCTGTGAAGCCGAGCACCCTTCCATTTCCTGGCTGAGATACTGCAACTCAAATGTCCTGTGAGCTAACCAGAGGGGAAATCCTGATAACAGAAGGGTTGGCCCCTAAGGACACAAAACCAATTCTATCAGATCTTCCTATAGTTATTCATGCTAGTGTTCTTCATCCTGTAGTCAACTGCAGCAAGGCTGCAATGAGAAATGTATCCCCTAGCTCTTAGGTACTTTGGTTTGAAAAATGGAGTTTCAATCATCTCCTTAATTTCTATGATGACTATAATGAAATCACAGAAAACATAAAAGATTGCTGATCTTTTATCCAAAGACAAACTAGGCTTTTCTTATTTATTTGTATATTTGGCAGACAGTGCAAATGTAAATTTCAGCCCATTCCATTCATTCTGTTTCTTACCAAGAAAAACGAAAAGATGTTATTTGTTAGGTGTCCTGGACATCTAACATACAACCTTGCTAATACGGAGATGTGATTTACTTACCTATGATACTGAGGCATTCATAATGTGCATTTTAGTCAGTTTCCATTTCCTCAAAATGTACAGGAGCATTTAATGAGATTTTTTACTTGCTCTCTTTTACTTCATTACATAAAATGTGCTTTGACTTTCAGCTCAGCAAGCCAACATCTGATTCCTGGGGTCAGTCTGATGTGATGCCATCAAGCTCACTACCCTCTTGACAAAATCATGAACCATGGAAGTATAAGGGCCTATTCAGCCAGAGCAGCCCCACCCCGGTTGAACTGCCATTTTGTTGTAAAACTTAAATGGACTCTGCACCCCCCACCCAGGGGAACTTACTTAAAAACAAGTCCGGGAAACCAGCTCCAGGTAACAAAGCCCAGATACAAGGGTGGGTCAGGCCAGGTGGAGGTATTCAATCAGTGGGGGCGCATACTGCCTCCTAGCTACCAAGGAGTATGGGCCCCATCCTTTGGGCACCTTTTGGGCACCAGTTCTAACCAAGGTGATAGGCTGGTTCAAATGTCTACTTGGGTAAATTGTAATTCAATTGGTCACCTAGCATGACTGTGCAGCTTTCTCTGTGTGTTACAATTTCATTGGCCACCTGTGTGTGGCCAGGCCCAACTGCATGGCCTTTGCTCTATAAAAGCTAGTCTATGAAACAGAGAGGGGTCATCCTCTCTGTAAGGGGCGGCCCCGACCGGTCTTTTGACGGTCAGTTTGATTCTTGATGCTTGCGTGAAATAAAGCTTTGCTTGACTTTTGCTTTGTATCAGTCTTGCTCCTTTAATCACAGACCCATTATTGGGGGACCCAACAATGGGGGCTTGTCCGGGATTAAACGACGAGAACTGAGCCAGCATCAGAATTTCTGGGAAAAGCCTCCGGAGGTAAGATCTTGGGATCCTGTCTGTCTGTCTGGTTGCGGAGCTCCAGGTATGGCCCACCGGGCAGAAGCTGGATGCAGCCATACTCCCCAAGGCTGGAGTGGATGCGGGGATGCCCCATCCCTCTTCTGGTAGATTGCTTAGGGGTCTGAGTCCCCCTAAGCTGTCAGGGGGCCAAGAAAACCCCTACCGGCGGCAGGCTCTGGGTGAGGGCCACTGGGTCTGGGTCTGTGTGGCTCGTCTCTAGGGGACCGAGAAAATCCCCACTGGCGAGCGTCTGTAGGGGGCCAAGAAAACTCCCACCAGCGGGTGATTGCAGGGGACCGAGAAAATCTCCGCCAGCTGCTGGGTCTGGTTCTGTGTGTCTGGTTGCAGAGCTCCAGGTATGGCCCACCAGGGAGAAGCTGGACGCAGCCATGCTCCTCAGGGCTGGAGTGGGTGCAGGGGACACCCCATTCCTCTTCTGGGACCTGCTGGGGGGTTCAAGTCCCCCTGGGAGGTCAGGGGACTGGCCGGGGGTTTCGAGTCCCCCTGGGAGGTCAGGGGCCCTGCCAGGGGGTTCAAGTCCTCCTGGGAAGTCAGGGGAATGGTCAGGGGGTTCGAGTCCCCCTAGGCGGTCACTGGGGGTTCGAGTTCTCCTAGGTGGTCACCGGGGACCAAGAAAATCCCCACTGGCGAGCGTCTCTAGGGGGCCAAGAAAACCCCCACCCGTGGCAGGCTCTGGGTGAGGGCCACTGGGTTTGCGGTTGTCTTTGTCTTGTCTCTTTGTTGTCTGCTGTGCTGTTTGTTGTGTTTGAAGGGATGGGGCAAGCAGAGGGTAAGGGGCTCTGACTTTAATCTCTCCGTTCCTCCTAATAGATGTGGGGCTTCTCCCTCACTCATTTATCCCTCACTCATCCTGTTAAGGGCTATAACTGGAGTCAACTGTGGTTAGTCTAACTCAAGACAGAGACTTTAAGGAATATTCCCAAGCAGCTGCTGAAACAAACTTTGTTTCGGGGACATTCCTTGCCCTCTCTGGCCCGACAGGGACTGCCTAGCCCCTCCCCCTTGCTGGCAGGAAAGCATGGCGCCTGCTCCTCTCTTGGAGCTGATGAGCTCTAGAACTGGGAACCCTTCTCTGCCTTCTGGTGGCAGTTTGTTCTGTTCTTCACTGTCGGGAAACAAGAAGAGCGCCCCCTGAACCTATCACCCCCCACTCTGGATCTTCCCACCCAGGTCTCAGGTAAACATTCAAAGCGGCCCAGGTGGAACGTAAATCAGTATTTGAACTAAGTTAAGTTTGTTGGGTTAATTAGCATGAACATGTCTTTTGAGTTATCAGTAATGTGAAACTTCAGAGTTTTTACTTAAAGTCAAATAAGCTCGTGTTATTTGTTAAAATCTGTTGAAATCTGTTAGCAAAGAGATGACTAAACTGATGGCTAATTGTCTGTCTCAAAGTTTTGTTTGTTTGTTTTTTAAGACTTTATTTATTTATTTGACAGACAGAGATAACACGTAGGCAGAGAGGCAGGCAGAGAGAGAGGAGGAAGCAGGCTCCCTGATGACCAGAGAGCCCGATGTGGGGCTCGATCCCAGGACCCTGGGACCACGACCTGAGCCGAAGGCAGAGGCTTTAACCCACTGAGCCACCCAGGCACCCTTGTCTCAAAGTTTTAATGGGTAATTGTTAAAGTAGCTTTCAAAGTCTTTGGTAACCTGAAATTTTAAGCCAAATGGGATAAAATGCTGCAGCCCGGGTTGCTGGAACTAGGTTTGTGCTTTTGAAATCTGTTGGTAAACATGTTTTGTGCTTAATTGATTGATAAATTTGCCATCTAAAGAATTCTGTTGTAACAGTTCACAATTGGTTTATATTTAGTCTTCAGTAGAGGTTAAGGTATAAATAAATACCTAAGAGTACTCTAAGAGTACAAAATTCTGCTAAGTGTAACTAAGACTGATGGAAATAAGGGCAAAGTTTTCTTGGGTTAATTGATCTGTTAAAAAAATGTAAATGGTTTTCTCTTTGCCTGCCCAGAGTGGTAAATGAGACCTCTTTGACTCATAAGGTTTTTCCTTGATATGCTAAGTTACTCAGGGAGTACTGTTAAGCCAATGATAAACCTTGGGTTACATTTGGGTAAATGCTATAACTACTCTAGAGTTTCTATCCATTTCCTAAAGTTTTAATGTTTTGATAGGGGTCATCATTTGATATTTATCCATATCTATTCTGAGTTTTTGTCACTTGTAATTGTTTTAATTCTCTTGTAAGATGGATTCCGCCCTAAGGGAAATTCATATGGGAGACTTTCAGGACAAATACAGGTCTTTGATATGTTAAAATCCTGGAACTGAAATGGGTAAGAATTTCCAGAAGTAAGAGCTGCATTCAGACTAAACCAGAATTAGTAACATGGGACTAGATGAACTGAAGGAAATTGTAATGTTGTGTTTCTTAATGTTTTGTCTTATTTTAAACATGACTGGATCTGTAATGTTTGCTCTTCCAGACAAGGGAAACTTTTTCTTAAGTTATCTGTAATTTATAGAGATGTAACAGTACTCATTTGTAAACGAATCAAGGCATTCAACTTTTCTCTCTATCTGAACCCTCTGAAACCAAAAAGTCTCAGCAAGTATTCTTTCTTCCTTGGCAATCAGTAATTTGCATAAGTTCAATAAGAATCTGTTCTTCTTGTAACAGGACACCATTGGAAATACTGATTATTTTACCAAGGCTTTGACTGGAATGTCATATTTGAAAAGACTCAGATATGACCAGACAGCTTAAAGGAACTAAGGTTGACTTTATAAAACCTGGATCCATAAAGCCCTTTGGAACTGTTGGCCTGATACCTTACTTACAGAGTTCCCGGCAGCCTCACCAGGTGAGTAAAGAATGTCACTCCCTGGCAGGGGCAGGACCTCAGGAAGAGGAATTCACCCAACCTGACAGGTATTGCAGGCATGTCTGATGGCAACCACGTGGCTTGGCTTCTGGCCCGGAGAGGCTACTAAAAGTTCAACCAGAGATTCCTTATAAGAAGTTCCAGCAAAGCAGATTCTAAAAGATCGGTATGATTATTCACTGTTCTTGCTGAGCTTATGTAAATAATTAGGCCAAGTTTGTTAAAACTGGACTTGTTTTTCAAATGAATTAGTTCTAATTTGGCTATCTCTGGAAATGAGGCTTATTTTAGAGAGGAAAATTAGTTTTAATAACACACCTTTATGGATGTTAAATTCTAGATTTGCTTGTCTTTAAATGTTTGTTTACCTAAGCTAGATAACTTGAGGTAAACTTCAGAGAAGTTGCACGATAGCTCTAGACGATCTTGCCTTTGCCAATCAGTCAGCCCCAGAGATAAGGAGGAAACTTCAGAAAATTGAAGGATTTGAAAGGAAGAATCTGAGTTAGTGGGAATAATGGAAATAGCCCCCTGAGGACTATGGGTCATGCTTGCAGGGGATGAGAGCTCTCTTACAGACTCTGCAGGGAACAGGGTATCGGGTGTCAGCAATGGAAGCACTTTGGCTTTGTCAGAGCCACGCCACTTATTTAGGCTTTGATCTCCACGAGGGAGTTTCTTGGGACGGTGGGCTACTGCAGGCTGTGGATACCGCGGTTCACAGAGATTGCCCAACCTCTCTATGAACTGACTAAGGGAGTTTTGACTCAGACTCTGGGGCCTTGGCAAAGGCCAGTAGCCTATCTTAGCAAGAAACTAGATCCAGTAGCAGCTGGATTCCCCCCTTGCCTCCACATAATTGCTGCCACGGCCCTCCTGGTCAAGGATGCAAGTAAATTGACTTTGGGTCAAAAGCTCATCTTGACCAGCACTCACGCTATCGAGGGCCTCCTCTGGACCCCACCAGACTGGTGCATGACAGACACCCGAGTGACGGGGTATCAAGCCCTCCTCCTCAACGAACCAAAAGTGATCTTCCAGCCCCCGGTGGTGCTAAATCCAGCCACATTGCTGCCAGAGGAGCTGACTGACCACCCACACGACTGCGGGGAGGTCCTAACCCAGGTCGAAGGAATAAGGCCGGATCTTAGAGATATTCCCCTCCCGGATGTAGAGATGACTCTGTTCACAGACGGGAGTAGCTACATGATCGATGGAAAGAGGTATGTGGGGGCTGCGGTGGTTTCTCCTGAGCAGGAACCCTGGACCACAGCCCTGCCACACGGAACCTCGGTGGAAAAAGCAGAGCTGACTGCACTCATCAAGGTACTACAGATGGCCAAGGGTAAGACCGCCAACACCTATACAGATGGTAGGCTGGGTAGAGGCTCTTTTTCTGCCAAACATGAGATGGCAGGGGTGGTAGCCAAAAAGCTAATAGAGGTTTGGGTTACCTCTAGTGATCGGGTCAGACAATGGCCCTGCATTTGTGAGTTCAGTCTCACAGGCATTGGCCAAGGCCATGGGCACTAATTGGAAACTACATTGTGCCTACGGCCCCAGAGCTCTAGGCAAGGAGAGAGAATGAACCGGACTCTCAAAGACACCTTGGCTGTTGGGTCCCCCAATAATGGGTCCCCCAATAACGGGTCTGTGATTAAAGGAGCGAGACTGATAGAAAGCGAAAGTCAAGCAAAGCTTTATTTCACGCCAAGCATCAAGAATCAAACTGACCATCAAACAGACCGGTCGGGGCCTCCCCTTACAGAGAGGATGACCCCTCTGTTTCACAGACTAGCTTTTATAGAGCAAAGGCCATGCGGTTGGGCCTGGCCGCACACAGGTGGCCAATGAAATTGTAACACACAGAGAAAGCTGCACAGTCATGCTAGGTGACCAACTGAATTACAATTTACCCTAGTAGACATTTGAACCAGCCTATCACCTCTATCACCTTGGTCAGAATTGGTGCCCAAAAGGTGCCCAAAGGGCCTTTACATTGGCAGAGCTAATTCTGGAGACTGGTGGTGGATGGGTGGATCTCCTTCCTTTTGCCCTCCTCAGGGCACAATGTACACTCTGCTTAAACAAGGTGACCCCATTTGAAATAATGTTCGGGAGACACCCCCTGCTCTGTCCTCAGCTACAAGAGGTTGTCCTAGCAGAAATGACTGATCAGTCTGTACTCCAGTCAGTGCAGGCATTGCAGTCTGTCTTGGAAGGAGCCTTTGCAGGGATCCGAACTGCACACTGGGACAGAGACGGAGGTGGAGCCACATCCTCGCCAATGCAGGGACTTGGTTTGGATGCGCTGCCGCCAAGTGGGAGGCTTGGAGCCTCGCTGGAAAGGACCGCTTTCTGTCATCCCAACCACCCCCACAGCAGTGGAAGTAGAAGGCGTCAGGGCCTGGACTCATGTGAGTCACGTCAAACGAGCCGAGGACAAAGACGTCCCCCAGAGATGGAAGCTGCTGCTGATGGACCCCGCCGATCGTGGACTAAAGCTAAGACTCTGAAACAATGAGCTCATTGAGTTCATTGTTGCTCCTATTATTAAAATATAGGTGGGAAATATGGACAATTAGGGCTTGACATACTATTTCTAAAAAGAGGGGGCTCTGCGTAGCCCTAGGAGAGAAATGGTGTTTCTGGGTAAATCACTCTGGAGTCATTAAAACAGTCCAGCAGCAGTTAAAAAGGGACATAGAACTGGCTGAAAAGTCAAAGATTTGACAAATCTCCAAAGAAAAGGGGGGGATGTAAGGGCCTATTCAGCCAGAGCAGCCCCATCCCAGTTGAACTGCCATTTTGTTGTAAAACTTAACCCCCCCCCCCCCCCCCCCCCCCCGCCAACTTACTTAAAAACAAGTCCCAGAAACCAGTCCCAGGTAATAAAGTCCAAATACAAGGGTGGGTCAGGCCAGGTGCAGGTATTCAATCAGTGGGGGCGCATACTGCCTCCTAGCTACCAAGGAGTATGGGCCCCATCCTTTGGGCACCTTTTGGGCGCCAGTTCTAACCAAGGTGATAGGCTGGTTCAAATGTCTACTTGGGTAAATTGTAATTCAATTGGTCACCTAGCATGACTGTGCAGCTTTCTCTGTGTGTTACAATTTCATTGGCCACCTGTGTGCGGCCAGGCCCAACCGCATGGCCTTTGCTCTATAAAAGCTAGTCTGTGAAACAGAGGGGTCATCCTCTCTGTAAGGGGCGGCCCCGACCGGTCTTTTGACGGTCAGTTTGATTCTTGATGCTTGGCGTGAAATAAAGCTTTGCTTGACTTTTGCTTTGTATCAGTCTCGCTCCTTTAATCACAGACCCGTTATTGGGGGACCCAACATTGGAGACCCAACAGAAGAATAAGGATTTTCAGTTTTACCACCACATAAAAGAAGAGAAGGGTATCCTCGAGAATGCAGGCAGTTTAGAGAATTATTACTGGAAAAAGGAATAGAAAAAGCAAAATCAGGATGCCTGGGTGGCTCAGTTGGTTAAGCATCTGCCTTCAGTTCAGGTCATGATCCCACAGTCCTGGGATCAAGTCCTATGTCAGGTTCCTTGCTCACCAGGGAACCTGCTTCTCCCTTTGTCTGCTGCTCTCCCACTTGTGCGCTCGCTCTCTCTCTCTCTCTCTCTGACAAATAAATAAATAAAATCCTTAAAAATAAAAAAAAAAGAAAGAAGAAAAACTGTGTTAGAAAAAAATAAGTAGTTTAATTCAATAGAGGTAATTTGCTTTTTAATTAGTACTATTGGGTTTACATTCTGCTTTTTAAAGTCTTACACTTACATAACTTAAGAACATACATGCTTGCCTGGACCCAGTTCTCTGGGGCTGGTGCTCTCCTGGGGCTAGATGCCTTGGGGTCATTCTGCTTCTTCATTTTTCTGATCTGCATTTCTCTCTTTTCTTCACCAGTCCCTTGTACTGCTGCACCACAGTCATGGTGTTATCCCCAGTGGCTTATCCTGGGAAGCATGAAATCTGCTATCTGCCCACGCTCTGCAGCAAAGGCAGCTCCAGGGACAGTGTCCAGGCATCTGCCCTTGAGAACCTCGGGAGTGCAGGTCCCTTTGTTACACTCACTTGTCTGTGTCCTTGGCATTTTTGCTGCTGCTTAATAATTTTCAGAGAGACATTCTTTCCTCTGTCCAGCTGACCCAACACTCCATGCATCCCATAATTTCTGGACCATCAGAGAAGGAAAGGATTCGAATTATTTGGGTCTGACCTTGTCTCACATGTCACCACCTCACTGGTAAATATTTATTGAGTTAAAAAAGAAATACTATTGTGACACACACCGACTCCCTGCACTCTGAAACCTCTGTTAACGTCACGAGCTTCAAAGTAGTTTCCAAAACTTTCAAACCTTAATTCCAAGCATGTTAAGATTATAGAAGACAATCAAAATTGAGAAATTCCACTAGGACAGTGGTTCTCAGCCTTGTCTGCATACTGAAATAGATTTTTAAAATCAGATATATATATATATATATATATATATATATATATATATACACACACACACACACATACATATATATGTATATATATATAGTTTTTTAGATTTTAAAGTAAGCTCTGTACCCAACATAGGGCTCGAACTCACAGCCATGAGATCAAGAGTCACATGCTCTACTCACTGAACCAGCCATGTGCCCTGCCAGCTTATTTCAGGATAATGAATTTCCTTAGAGAATCTGGCTTCCGTTTGTACAGATTCTGTCCAAAAGATTTTCACAGCATAAACCAGGTGCTTACCTACTCAAGGGAGTACTAACTGAAATATTTAGCATTCTTATTCTGATTATATCTTTTTTTTTTTAAGATTTTATTTATTTATTTGACAGACAGAGATCACAAGTAGGCAAGAGAAGCAGGCAGGGAGAGAAGGAAGCGGGCTCTCTGTGGAGCAGAGAGCCTGATGTGGGACTCGATCTCAGGACCCTGGGATCATGACCCGAGCCGAAAGCAGAGGCTTTAACCCACTGAGCCACCCAGGCGCCCCTCTGATTAGCTTTATCAACAAAGTCAGTATATTCAATGGCAAGCACAAATCCTCAGTTCAACCACCACAGGTGAAATGGACTCTCAACGACATACTCTGCTTTCGGGTTAACATACCCTACCTCCTCACCTCTGCACTGCCTTGACAGGCATATTCTGCCTCCTCAGAATCCTGAGGGTCATCGGCTCATTTGATCACTTCAACATCTGCCCACGTCCCCCTACACTCCCCCGTCCCCTCCGCACACTGTTCTCAATACTCCCTCAGCCTTCATGCCCACCACTTCAGTTGACCTACTTGGTTGAAGGCAGCCATCCTTTGTGAACAGAGTCAAGCATTTTGAAAGCATTTGTGTTATTGCAAAACCTCCACCAATGGTAGTTGTGGTGTGATGCAGGCATGGGAGGCAGCAGTGACGGGGACCAAAGGGAGTTGAGATGATGGGGGCAACTGTGAGGCCGCCATGACAGGCTGTGACAATGGTGGTGGTGGCCGTGGATCACGTTGCAATGAATGGCCACAGGGTGGCAGCCACTGAGTGAACCACCCTGAAGCTGCTGCTCTTTGCTGGAGTTTTCTCTCCAACTGGAGCCCACTTTGCCTGTGTGTCTGGCACACAGGAAGGAGCAGGGAAAATGATTGGTGGGGGTGAGTTAGATCCCCCTTGAGTGGGAAGTATATGGTCTCCACTGTTTCCCAGAGTTCCCCAAAGAGTTAAGCTGTTGGCCAGTGGTAACTTGCTTGATAATGCAGCCTTGATGTGCTGCTCTCCCTTCCTGTCTCACTTCCCTCTGCCCTACTACCAGTGTTTTCTGGGGCCATCTTACAAAGTGCTGCCTCAAAATCTGTTTCTGGGGGAACCCAACCTAAGATAGTGCATCATGAGCCAAGGAGTAAGATTCAAGCACAGATGGCACATTAACAAAAGCCAACCCTATGCCAAGCTGTGAAAGTCTCAACATATTTCTAAAGACTGAAACCATAGAAAATGTGTTCCTAGTCCAATTGCAATTAGGCAAGATAATGAGAAAAATCCCCATATGTTCAGAAATTTAAAAATACAGTTTTAAACTTCTAAATAATCTGGGGTCAATGAAAAATGCAAAATAGAAAGGCTTGCTTTGTGGGAAATTTAAGTGTGTATATTAGAAAAGAAAAAAGGCTAAGAATCATTGAGCTAAACATTCATTTCAAAAAGAAAAAAAATTAAATCCAAAAAAGGTAATTATAAAGAAGATAAATTAAAAACAAATATGCAAAGAACACCAGTAAAGCCAAAAGTAAATTCTGTGAAAAGAGGGGCACCTGGGTGCTCAGCTGGTTGGGCGACTGCCTTTGGTTCAGGTCATGATCCTGGAGTCCTGGGATCGAGTCCCACATTGGGCTCCCAGCTCCATGGAGTCTGCTTCTTCCTCTGACCTTCTCCCCTCTCATGCTCTCTTACCCGCTCTCTCAAATAAATAAAATCTTCCCCAAAAAATTTTGTGAAAAGATTAATCAACCGGTTTTGTTTGTTCTTATCACCTTCTTTTATTTTTTATTTAATTGAGGGAGAGAAGGGGGAAGGGCAGAGGGAGAGGGAGAATTTCAAGCAGAATTCCCATTGAACATGGAGCCTGGCATGGGGCTTCATCCCATGACTCAGATGATGATGACCTAAGCCAAAATCAAGGGTCCAGCGCTTAACCAACTGAGCCACCCAGGTGCCCCCTTGTTACCCTCCTTATAATTACATGGAGCAGAACCCCACTCAAGCAAAGTGGGTTTGGCTGAAAACATACAAAAAGTTCTGAGGACACAATCCACACCCCAAGGAAACTAAAGCTGGGGACAGAAAGCCATCAGGACCCAAGCAACCCATTCAGGAACCACACCTCTACCTGGGTTTTCTCTGGTTTGCACCACATGGCTTTTGGCAGCTCTGGCAACCCTGACTCCTCCCAAGCAACCTGACAACTTCATCTTAAAGATCAAATCCCTAGGAGACACCCTGGCTCATTTCTCAAAGTCAGAGTACAAGCCTTGGGTTTCCAGTGGCCAATCTATCAGCACTGGCCAGTCACTTCTAATTTCTGGAAGTTTGGAGTCACCTCCAGGGGGAAGTGGCTTGTCTGAGTGGTGAATCTGGATGCAGGCACTGGGCACACTCAGCGGGGCACGCCGGGATCTCTCTCCCCCATCAGCCCTGTCTGCCCTCTGCCCTTTAGGACCCGCCCACGCTGGGGAGCTTGTGCTCATCCAGCTGAGCTCACAGAACATTACTTCTGAGGAGAAACTGAGAAGCTGCAGCAGCCCCTGTTGGTCCCTGCCCAGGTCCACCCAGCCCTCTTCTGGGCACTGAACGCTGCTCACTTGATTCCTGGCTACTCTCCACTCAAGGCCTGTTTGATGGCAGGGCACAGGACCACACAAAGGGCAGGAAGGAGTGCAAGACCATCAGTGCCCATGACAACTGCCCCTGATGACAGACAGGCAGTTGGTGATCTACACCCCAACCCCCTTGCCCCTTAGATTGAGTCCATTGTCCAGTGTGGTAACTGGCTTGATAACGCACCTTTTGTCGGCTGCCATCCTCTCTGTCTCACCTCTCCACTCACCTCCAAATGTTTCTGGAATCACATTCCAAATATACTATCTGCACTCTAATTCTCAGGGTTGAATTCTGGAAGGACACAAACCAAGACAGAACAGAAGTCCAGGACAGCACACGCTAAACCATACCCCTTGGTTTCACTGTTCTCGATAATAAAGCCAGTATTTTCATTCCCACTGTCTAGTGCCTGTGTCTATCACACGACTGCTTCAAAACTCAGGTGGAAAAGAAGCATGATATTATTGCCCCCTGAACTTCAAGGAAATGCTCCGTAAAGACTGGGTAAACACCGGAGTGGATGGGAGAAAGAGCCTTTCCCACATCTGTGCAGCAGGAGACCGGAAGCAGCTGTTGGCAGAGTTAACGAGGGAAGAGGGTTCATCTTAACTCTGGTGAGCAGGCCCTTTCTTGGCACACTGTGCGAAGCTGGGGAACAGAGGAGCAGGGTTTCCCCCTCAGCTGCTGAAGGCAGAAGGCAAAGCCTGGTATACAGAGTCTTTATTTATTGTGAGTCCTGCTGTCCAGAGAAGCCAGACTCACGTCCAGGCCCCTCAGGACTCCACCTGGCCACTCTTCAGGGCTGGGGGCATCAAGGAGCCAGTCACTCACGTCCAGTTTTTCCATGGTTCAGAGTACTCAGGAGGCAGGAAGTGGCTTTGCCTGTGGAAAAAAAAAAAATGACCATCTACTAGCACCTCTTTTGTGCCTGGTCCTGGGGCCACCACTGGGGAGATTATGTAGACACAGCAGAGGCTGCCTTAGCCAAGTCCAGAGTCCGGATGGAGAAGGTATCAGGTGATGACTTTGGCCATCTGTCATGTGAACACATCTGACACAGTGAACTATCACTGGGAGCAGAGAAGTCACCATTTGTTGTATTTACTGAGCATTTGCTGTGTCCTGGCATTGTTACAGGGCAATAGAGGAAGCAGGTGTGGTGGTAATCACTCTGAGTGCACTCAGGAACCACAACAAGGCTGTAAAGGAAGAGATATGATCTCATTTCCATTTTTACAAGGTCCTCTGGCTGCCAGAGGAGAGCTGATTTAGGGGCAGGATGGCCACAGGAAGACCAGGGAGAGGCTGACTGCTTAACCAGGGCAGGAATGACGACCCATGCCTACTCTGCCTACTTGTGATCTCTCTCTCTCTCTCTCTCTCTGTGTCAAATAAATAAATAAAATCTTTTTTTTTTTTTAGGACTTTATTTATTTATTTGACAGAGAGGGAGAGAGAGATCACAAGTAGAGGCAGGCAGAGAGAGAGGGGAAAGCAGACTCCCCGCTGAGCAGAGGGCCCAATGCGGGGCTGGATCCCAGGACCCTGAGATCATGACGTGAGCCTAAGGCAGAGGCTTAACCCACTGAGCCACCCAAAAAATAAAATCTTAAAAAATAAATAAATAAAAGTCCTTCCTGCTGGTGTCCACTCCTAGGGCCTGAACCTTTCACTTATTACTGCCTTATTAAAACAAAACAAGGACTACAGGGCCTGGTGGAAGCGCATCTCCTCCATATTTAGCCAAGAACCCCTCTGAGACAGCCAATGGGAATGAAGCAGTTACAAGGCAATGAGATACAAGCCATGATGGAGGGCGCTCAGACACCCTGGGAGCCTGGAGATGGGGACGCGCCAGCTGGGGATGTTTTCAGAGGCAGCGATATATAAGCCAGAATAGCAAGTAGCCAGGTGGCCCGGGAAGGGCAGTCCAGGCAGCAGGAAATAGCTGGATAAAAGCCTGCCAGCAGGAGAGACATGCATCTGAGTAACTGCAGGCTCACTATGGCTGGAACAGAGTATGATGTAGAAAGTAGGGAGCGGGGTGGGCGGAGGGCCCTATAGGCTGTGCTGGAATTTAGATTTGGCAGATGGAAGTGAGAAGCCATGGAAAGCTTTGTTTTTTGTTTTTGGGTTTTTTTTTTTTTTTTTAAAGATATTACTTATTTGACAGAGAGAGCACACAAGCAGGGGGAGCAGCAGGTAGAGGGAGAAGCAGGCTCCTCGCCCAGCAGGGACCTCGACCTAGGGCTCAATCCCAGGGTCGCGGGATGATGACCTGAGCTGAAGGCAGACACTAACCAAAAGGTTTTCAAGTGAAACAGGACATAGGGTATCTGAGTGGCTCAGTTGATTAAGTGTGTGCCGACTCTTGATTTGGGCTCAGGTCATGATCTCAGGGTTTTGAGAACGAGCCCCGAGTCAGTGTGGAGCCTGCTTAGGATTCCTTCTCTTTCACTCTCTCTACCCTTCTCCCCACTCACACTCTCTTTCTCTAAAATAAAATAAATAAGTGAAGCAGAATATGGTCAGCTTTCCTCTGGGATTGCTCTGGGACCATCACAGAGAATGGACTGAAAGCGGTAATACAGAACACAGAGGCTCAAATGAGAGAACGTTAAGAGGGAGGTGGTTCAAGATGTGACTTTTGCCTTAGGAGGGCACAGTCCAGTGAGGGGAGGCAGTTAACTTCTAAAGGAGCATTTCTCAATTTCGTTTTATTACTGCTCCCCAAGTGGTCTTTAATGACATCTTTTTTTTTTTTTAAGACCTTATTTATTCATTCATGAGACACACACACACACACACAGAGGCAGAGGGGGAAGCAGGCTCCCCAAGGAGCAGGGAACCCGATTCGGGACTCGATCCCAGGACCCGGGGATCATGACCTGAACTGAAGGCAGATGCCCAAACATCTGAGCCACTACCCAGGCAGCCTTCCCAAACGGTCTTTTAAGACAGCTTTTAAAAATTGCAGCCATCCATGAAATCTTAATACCATCGTTATACTGGATATCTGTTTATGTACTGTACACATCATTAAAGAGAGTAAGACTCATTTGCTCGCTTCCCATCCCCAAGTACAGCAGAGGGGTAATGAGAAAGGGAACAAGAGAGCAGGTAAGGAAGGAGGTGGATGAGGTCAGCCCGGGGAAGAACACAGAGAACCAGCAAGGACCTGGATTTTGTTCTCAGAGTAAATGGGAAGCTATTGAAGAGATCTAAGCAAATATGTACCGGGATGAGCTTTCAGTTCCTAAATGCTCTCTCTGGCCACTGTGTGGAGGGCAAGTGAGAGGGGGTTCAGAGAGTCAAGGGAACAGGGATTCTGGAGGTGGAGGGGTCAGAGAGGAGTCTGGTCTGAAGCAGGGGCATGGGAAGGGGCAAGAGGTGATCATGTTCTGGATCCCAGATGCTTGCACAGGCCTATGGCAGGGGGGCTGAAGATAACTCCCAGGTCTTTATTTTGAGCAACTACAAGGACAAAGGAGGTGAGTAGTGACGAGTCCCTGCTCCCACCTCACCTCCACAGTTGAGGGTGAGCGCGGCGGCTGCACCTGCTCAGCACACTGCAGGAAGCGGCGCATGTACTCTGCACAGTTGCCCACAGCTGCCTCATTCTGCCGAAGGCACTCCTCAAAGGCCTCAAAAGGTTCAGCACAGGCCTGGCGGATCTGACGGATGATTGGGCTGTGGAGGAAGGACATTTCAAGCATTCACACTTCCACCCCACTGCCCCCTCCCCCCACCCCGTCCCATTCTTGCCCACACTCACTGGGAGGATGTGCATTGAGCAATACTCATCTTAAGGTGGTGACAGTCCCGCTGCCATGACTCGGGCTTGGCCGCCACACACTGGCCATATTGCTCCAGCTCCCGGCCACAGTAGCGAGCCGTGACCTCCAGGGCTGCCTGCCTGTGGGACATGGTGGGCTGAGGGTAATTTCAGGCAACAGACCAGAAAGGGAGTTGTGATCTCAGTAGGGGGATGGAGCGGGGAACAACACTAGGTATCTTGGGCAGATCTGGGAGTCTGAAGGTACCATGGGATAGAGCCAGGGAGAGGGACGGGCAGGGAAAGCGTGAGCCCTGGGGACTGTGGAACAGGGTGGGGACTTCTGGGAAGATGGTGGAGATCTTTACCAAAAAAAAGTCTAATCATTCAAAGGCAAGCCTTGGGGTCCTTCAGGCATCCCTCGATAAGGCCTTAGAAGTAAGATCTTGAGTTCTAGGAGAAAACCTGGGAGCCATAAAGGGGTTCGGAAATCCTAAAAAGAGGTTCAGAAGTCCAAGTGGTAACGTCTTGGGTCCTGGGGAAGGGTCCATTGACCAGAGTCTTAACGATTAAGTCTGAGGACAGAGGTACTGGAGGTGAGACTTGAAGCCCTGGGGTGGGCCTCAGAGTTCTAGGGGCATGATGTGAAAGCACTCGGTGAGGCTGGAGCTCTGGGATAGATCTGGATGTTCCTACAAGTAAGCTCTTGAGAACAAGATCTGGAAATCTAGAGCAGTATCGGTGGTCTGGGAACAAGTCTGTGGGCGCTACAGGCGAGGTCTGCGATGATGCGCAGATCCGAAGGTTCAAAAGGTTTGGTTTGGTGATCTAGGGGGATGAACGCGGAGCTCTAAGAACGGGTCTAAGAATCGCAGAGCTGCCGTGAAAATTCTGCAGTCCTAGGGTTGTAAGGTGGTGGACCGTGCCTGGGGTCCTAGGGACACGATTGGGTGGGCGTTAAGTGTGGACCAGACAAGTTCCCAGTTACCCGAAGAAGAGGGGCGGAGTCTAAACGCTCAGGGGGCGGGGCCTAGACACGCGGAGGGACGAGACTTGTAATGGACTGCGCCGAATCCCAAGGGTCGGATCTTCGAGGAACAAAGACGCCAACCCTTCCTCCCGGAGTGCTGGCCCAGGTCCAGATCACGGGAAGAGAGGGGGTGCGGCAGCAGATCCAGGGTAGGCGCTCCCGCTACTCACATCTCCAGGTCGGTGCGGGTAGGAAATCAGTTCGGGAGGAGAGCTCCGCCTTTTCCGGTCAGGTTATCATGGCGGCGCCCAACTCGGCTGTCCTTGCCTCGTTTTTTCCGGTCGCAGAGCCGGCAAGCGGCCCATTCTGTTCCCTTTAGGCCCAACCTGTCATGGCGGCGCTCCGTCTCTCCTTCCGGCCCCGCCTGTATTGGCGGCGCCTGCGCAGCCGTCGCCGGCCGCTCTGCGGCTCGGTGGCTCTGCCCTTTCTACATCCGGCTTGCCGTGGCCGCGCCGGAAACACGGGAGAGACGCCGCCTGCGCGCTTCTCTCCTAGCCGCCCGCCGGGAGCTGGGGGCGAGCGGCTGCTCCGGCCATTCAACGTGGTGCCGTTGGTGGCCAGGTTGGGCGCCGTGGTTGCGGGCTCCTGGGCGTGGGGACTGGGAGCCTGACGCCTGCCGCCTCAGTGCCACCTGTCTTGCGCGGGCGCATCACGTCCTCCGGATGCTGGTTCGTGCGCGCGCGCTGCGCGGAGCCGCGGGAAGGGGGTCACCGCAAGAGTGGGACCAGCCGGCCTGGAGCTGCCATCGGCTCAGCCTGGGGGACTCGGACCAGGCCCCTTTCTTCTTGGCATAAGCCCTGGAGCCAGGCTGGACTTGAGTGTTAATATTGGCTCCACGCGTAAATGGGCACGTGTAATTCTAATTCCTCCTGGAGGGGTATCATTTCCATCTATTGTTCTGTCCTCCAGTGTGAGACCCGGGGGTACGTTTTCCCACCTGTGAGGGTGGGTGTGAGTATCCCGAGATCAGAGGGAGACTAAGCATCAGCCCAGCCATCAAATATGTGGATGTCTTCCCAGACTCCAGCCAAAACGAACATAAAATGCTCTTCATCATAGTGTTGAGGAGCAAGGGCTAGGGCATAGTGCATGTGAACAGTTAGGGCAGAGCCTTGACCCTCGGGATTTCTGGAGAAATGAGCGCTGTTACGGGAGACTGTTACCGTGAGCTGCTCTGGTTGGCCCTGGACACATGATTGTCCCACTGACCATCCGAACCTGCCTTGGATGATAGGAGTAGGTTTGGAGCTGTGTGCACCGAAGGAAAGCTTTTTGCCCAAGGCCTCCTATTCTTTCTTGCAAAAGCTTCCAAGTGTATTTTTGATGGGAGAAGAGGGGAAGGGAACACCTCAGTGGCAGAGAACGCTTTGGCTTCAAATGTGGACTGAATCCTCGTATTTTTCTCTCCTGGGAAAGTGAAATCTTAACCTGTCCTTCCCACTTCGTGAGTCTTACCTCATATTCCCTGTAACGTGCTCCCTCAAGGGAAGGGGTTCAAACATGTGAGCTCATTAGTAGGTATGATGAAGACCCCAAGAGGAGACAGCACCCCCCCTCCCCCCAGGAAATGTGACACTTGGCGCTTCTAAGCTTCTAGGTTGTTTTTGGCCTGTAGCTCAAGAGTCTGACTTCCTCTCTAGGGATCAAATGCAAGGTAGGCTTATGGAGTGAAGCAGACCTGGGTTTGAGTCTGAGATCTTGGATAGAATCTGCTCTCTGGGTCTCAGTTTCCTCCATAACAGCTGCTTAAGGATGCCTTTGTGAGCAGAGACTGAAATGACACCTACTGAGCACATGGTGTTGAGCACTGTGTACTTTCCCTTCCTAGCCTTATCAGAATTTGTTATTGTATTTGTTTGCATATTTTCTGCCTACTTCAAGACCCACAAGGGAAGGGGCCTTGTATCTGTCTCATGTCACCGCTGGATCCCTTCCATAGCATGGGGTCTGGCAGAGTAATAATGGAATGAGTGAAGCCCTCTGCTTGCAGGATTGCGTGAGGGTAAAATGAGAGCTACTCATTGACTTGTATGATACTTATTAAGTGCTGTCTGTGTGCCAAGAACTGTTTCCCCAGCAGGGAGTAAAAGACCGAAATTCATACTGCTAAAAAAGGGTATACAGTGTGATGTTTTGGTATACATAGGTATTGTGAAATGATTACCACAGTAATATCCATCAGTTCACATAGTTAACATTTTTAATGTGTGATGAGGACATTTGAGATCCAATCTCTTAGCAAATGTCAAGTATACAATATGTTAGTATTAACTAATGCTATACATTAGGTCTCCAGAACTTACTTAATAGAGTTTATACCCTTTGACCAACATCTCCCCATTTCCCCCACACCCCAGCCCTGCCAACCACCATTCTGTTTCCACGAGTTCAACTTAGATTCCAATATGTGAGGTCATGTGATATTTGTCCGTGTGCTTCACGGAGCATATAGTCCTCCAGGTGGGGTATGTCAGATCTGACGAAGGGCAGGGATTGTGACAGGGGGTTGGATGGGAGGGTGCACTTGTAGAATGGGATCCAGAGGGAGTTGTCCAGTGCTTCGATCCCTGGCCAGACTGAGAGCCGCCACAAATGGCAACACAGACACAACTTTGACCGGATGATTTGTGAGGTACAACAGCCTGAGTCCTGACCCTTGATCCCCTGAAGGAGCCATGTGGCAGGAAGGGATGGTGCCAGGGTGTGTCGGTGATTTCCTAATGGTGTTATGAGAAGAGCACTGTTGACTAGGACAGGGTCTCCTGGAGTCCTGAGGGCTCCTCTCCCCTCAGGTGGCTTCACTGCCACCTTCATCTCCTGGGTTTTTCTCTTCTAGAAGTGCTCCCTCTTGGTCTTAAGTTTATAGGATATGATGGGTGGGAGGCAAATCCTGGCAAGTCCAATACATGTAAAATCTCCAAGCTGAGGACTTCAGTGAACATGCTTTTCCAGCCACATTACATCTGTTGTCACTAGCTGGGGGCTAGTGACCTAGAGCTTCAGGACCACCCCTCCTCTGGAAACAGTGGCATAGAAAATTCTTAAGAGGAAGCCATATACTGTGACTTGGAGGGGGTCTCCCAGCTCTTTACTTATTTTTTT